>JAMWYP010000065.1:1200000-1567500 GCA_025563575.1 Acacia pycnantha
ATTTTCTTGACAAATTAAAAATAATCATAGTTATTTTTATTTTAATAGTTAGATATTGGAAAAATTAATTCTTCAGTTCTTATATCTTGACCCGATTCTTATGCCTTCATCGTATCTTGACCTGATTATCATGTCCCTTTTGAAGATTTCAATATTTTTTCTTAATTTTATGCATTAGCTCATAAGCTCTTAGTGGGTTAATTAAGGGCGATATAAATGTTGACTAAACAACATATGAGTGTTCACAAAATAAAAATTGAAGAATTTAAAAATAAATATAATGATAGGATAAAATTATTTATAATGAACTTGATAAAAATATTTTAGGTTCGTAACTATTTGTATCTATGAATAATATGTACTCTGATTGATTTTTATTTTATTTGCATCCATTTGCAAAATTAATCATGACATGCTAAGTCAGAATGAAATTCATGCTATTAGTTACCATTGTTTTTTGAGAAAATATCACTGAGGTCCTAAGATAGATAAAAAATATCAAAAAGTCTCAACCCTAAATCTTCTCTCTCTTTTTTAATTAATTATAGAATTCCTCTTGCAAAAAAGTTTCCTTGTCAAAATTGTTTTTCTTGTTGTCAAAATGGTTTTATTAATTGTTAAAATGTTTTTATGAAAATCTCATTGTCAAAATGACTTTTCCTGTTGTCAAAAATTCTCCAAGTTTTTCCTCCATCGTGTAGAATTTTATAAACCTGGAAAAAATTTTGCAACAAGAAAAGTCATTTTAATAACATGAAAAGTCATTTTAATAACAAGATTTTCATAGGAACATTTTAACAACTAATAAAGTCATTTTAACAACATGACTTTTTTGAGAAAAGATTTGGGGTTGGAACTTTTTTAATATTTTTTATCTACCTTGGAACCTCACTGATCTTTTCTCGTTTTTTTGGACAAATTATGAATATAACGACTACTCCTTACGATCCTAATTATAAGATTGGGTTGACTTTCTTTAGAGAGATTTAAAGAAGCTAAATAAGTTATTTAATCATATCTTATGTATCTTTAAATTATATATTAATTCATTAGGCAAGCTAATTAATTTGGAGGAAAAAATAAATAAATACTCTAAAGTAATTTAACTAGCTTCATTAATCTCTCCAAAAAGGTTAACTTAGTTTTATAATTAATTTAGTTTTATAATTAAGAACAGAGGTAGTACTTATAATTGAGAAAACTATAAGAATTTTATTAAAAATTAAGGGAAATTATGGGAAAAATCAACTTAGGGGGAAATCAGCAAATCAGCAATGTCCATGGTTAAACAGTAGTTTTCATCTACGGTAGAACTTCTATTCATCCCGGGCAGATAAGCATCCAACTTTTTTTTAGAGATCATAAAATTGATGATTTAACCTTATGTAAGTATCAATAATTCCATCAGATTTATCTGAACAATGCAATACATAGAAATAAACTAGAGGTGAGTGCATGCATTGATTGAAGAATAAGCCAAACGCATTTGGTACATTGCCCTATTGGTGATCCCCTTTTTTTTTTTTTTGATAAAAGAATTTTAGGAAAGGGGTTAGGCTCACCCACAGTCCAAGGGCATGGCGCTTGGAGCTCGGTCTACAGGGCATACTGGCCAGAGAGTACACATGTCTCCACCTCTACCAGCGTTTTCACTGCTTTCTAGACCCCTAGGATGCCTTCCCCAGCGTCTTGACCAACGCAGGGATCGAACCCCCTCCCTTAAGGTAAGGAAGTCCGACCCCTTCGCCAGTTGAACCCAAGGACGAGGGGTATTGGTGATCCCCTTGTATAAAGGTGGTGGTGCGATCAATATCCCACCGGGCCAGCTTGTCCTCCTTTCCTACTCAAATAATAAAGAGAGTAGGCCAAATTGCTATGACCTAAGACCTATAGAGAATGGTGATACAAATGATTAAATTGATCCCTCCATCTGCATTTTAATTTCCAAAATCTTTAAGCCTTGCAAATAATCTCTATACTAATTCATGAATCATCACTTACCAAAAGTCATGCTCCACTAAGAGGAGGGAATGCTCTAGTAATGACCTCAAATAATTCTTCAAAAGAATCATAATCTCTCATGAGAGAAACCGCTTCGCAGACATGAAACCAACCACAATCTTAGTTCCATGACCAGTGAAACCAACAACAATCCCATAATTTCTATTCTGAAGTAAAAGGACCTAGCTTCAAGATATAGATGAACTCCAAGAATTGCTCAACTTGGTATCAAGCCATCAGACATGAAAAAGCCAAATTTTTTTATTCTCAAGAGACTTGAAGATACCAAATTTCTTTTCTCACGAGTCCCATAATTTATATTCTCAAGTACTAGGACTCCACCTGGCTAAGTTAATAATCCCAAGTCACAAGAGTCCCGTAATTTCTATTATGAAGTAATAGGACCCAACCCCAATTCAGAAATTCTGAACTCCTGGAATTCCTCAATTTGGCATCTTCACGTCATCTGCCCTTTTCAAGCATCGTAATATCCCTTCAATCAGCTCCTTATTCTGGTGTGATACTGGTTCATCATCAAATGAAGAGTTTCTCTTATGCTTGTGCTTCTCTTTATAGCTCCCTAAATGAATTCCTGAACTGGTAGCAGGAGTGGAAATCCTTGGTGCATTTAAACCATCAGCCAGACCAATGCCTTCTGTATTGGCCTTCTTCAGATTCACACTATCCTCTCCTTCTTGACTGTCATAGATTGGGTCCAGATTTTGCAAAGAACTGTCTTCCCCATTGAGTCTTGGCTCACCTTCCTCTTCTGATTGAGTTAAACAGGAATGATCTCCTCCGGAATCAGAAGAATCATCATCAGAGAGATCAGGTCCATAATCAGGACCTATTGCGGTTTTCAGCTCTATAGCTTCCTGGCCTGGTTTTGACTCCAGGTCACTCTCATCGGGATTGCTGACAGAAACAGGCCCTGATTCCTCCCATGGGGAGTCTTTCCGATCATCTTCAGAGTATGAATCAAAAAATTCATCCTCGGAATAGTGGCACACTACATCATATAGTTCTGTCTCTTGTGTTTTGCGAATTGAAGTTTCCTTACCAGAATCACGTGTGCCATGATTTGCAGGAAAGACATGATCATACTCTGATTGAGTTAAACAGGAGTTATCTCCTCCTCCCAGTTCGGAATAATCATCCTCAGAGAAATCAGGTTCATAAACAGGATCTATTGCGGTCTTCAGCTCTATTGCTTTCTCGCTTGGGTTTGATTCCAGGTCACTCTTGTTGGAATTGCTGACAGAAACAAGCCCTAATTCTTCCCATGGGGAGTAGTGTGAATCATAGAACTCATTCTCTGAATAGTGGTACACTACTTCACTTGGTTGTGTCTGTTGAGTTTTGAGAGTTGAAGTTTCCTTACCAGAATCACGTAAGCCATAATTTGCAGGAAAGAAATGACAAGACTCTGTTGTTACTCCAGGCAATGTCTGTATAAGGAGAGATAACTTGGAACACTCAAGCTTCCCAAGATCTAAAGGATAGCCATACTTCTCCTGAAAGCGAGTTGGTATCAGACCCATATTACACCCTTCTGGGAATGCTCTCAACAGCTCACGCACAAGTTTCTTAACATCTGCTATAATGTCAATTCTAGACTTTTTAGTGTGTCGTTTTCGAGTGGCAGGTGAAGAAACCCCAGCATGAGGAATACTCTGATTTTTATCAACTTCAAATTCTGATGATTTTTGCAAGTTACTTCGTGTTGTTCTACTTGGAATGGCACGGAAAGGAAAAGTCTGAGAAGGCCTTTCCTCCAACCATTTTTTCTCAGATATTAGCAAATCCACCAATAGAAGGAGATCATTTTCACTAAGAGAGTGGAGAACATGGGGTCCATACTTTTTAAAACTGAGCGCCATATCCTTCCTGTCAACAAAACATAATGCAAATTATTACTTAGAGACTCTTTCACCACATGGCTATAAAAAGAATATCATAAGAAATTGAGAAAGTCTTGCAACTATCTCTGGAAACACTGTTGATTTAGTACATAGCAAATGCAAAAAATTTCCAAATGAGCTATGAAGGACTATTATCCTAACTAACCTGCTTCTTGAGTGGAATACAAGAATTGCTCCTTTAGAGGAGAAAACAAGAGATTCCACTTCCTTCCAAAAGGAACTACAAGAAAATAACTCCGGCTCTCCATAATGATTCACCGTCTGACCCAGTTCTGATAACTCAGGCTCCTTAAATTGACTAGCCATTTGTCTCTGTTTTAATGACTGGAGCTCTTCAGAATGACTAACCCTCTGTTTCAGATTTGACAACTCCGGCTCTTTAGCATTGCTAACCATCTCATTCCCATGAGCAGTCAAATTATGCGTGTTTCCAACTTTTTTCCTGAATGGCCACCAACTTTTAATCCAACCCAAGAAAGTCAGAGGTTCCTTTTTTGTTGGCTCAGCATATTTGTCATCAGCATTTAACTTTTCAGAAGTATCATCTAATTCTGTTGAAGTAGCCACATGATTCAACTCCTCATTTTCAACTAATTCTGTGGATGGTACATAACTGCTTTCAATGGGTTCTGGATATTCTTTGGGGACGTAATGTGCAACAAGTCCTCTATCAGGATGAAACTGAAGATATACACATACCACTGATGAAAGAAAAAGGGAAAACCTTTTATATCCATAGAAATCTTTATCAAGGCAGATACCAGCTCTTTCCAACAGAGTTGGAAGAAGTGATAAAGAGATGCCGTTTGGATACAATTTCAATATCTGATAAAGCTGCCGCACAACCTCCTTTGGAATTGGGCGCACGTTCAAACGTGAATTAGGTTCAGGGAATTCCTGAGTTTGTGAACGTGTAAATTGTTTTCCATCTAAGAAATCGTCTTCAAGAGTTGCATCATGATGATCACACCAAGAACCATACAAACCATCAGGAGGATGATTGAAATGTTTTCCATCAAGACTTTCTCCTCTAAGTAATGAATTCCAGTGCCACACTATAGTTGCTACATTGCAGAGAAGATGAGAAGTCTCTATACCAGCAATTAGGATGTTGTAGTTATTCATTCTCAAACGGTGCAATACTTCACCAAAATCCTTATCACCTGATATTAGAAACAAATGCGCAGGAGGAGGATTTTGGGACACCCAAAACATGAGGTCAATAAGAAGAGATTTATCAGCACTATTCTTTCCACCTGCAATCATGTAGTTAGAGACAAGATAATTTTGAAATGTGAACAAAAAGTGAAAATACAACAGTGACATTGCCGTCAGAACTATAAGCATGACAAGAGAGATGCAGGCAAGGAACAAAAATTTCCTGCTATCTCGTTCACTCGCAGCCAAAAGCATGCTTTTTTCATTACTTGTCCAATTCAAACTGACATTTAGCCTCTACACAGATCAATAGACTTATAGTGGAATCAGCCAGCCAGCTACAGAATAGTGGAATATCAAAATAAGGCACCAACTTTTGAATAAATGTTAGAATATTATGGATTATTTAGATTAAATCATTATCTTATTATTAATTTTGATATTTATTATATTTTAAAATTAGATATGGATATATTATATCTTAGGATATTATATCTTAATTATTTTGATTAAATATATTAGATTAGATTCTAGGGTTAGCTCTAGGTTTGTCTATATAAAAGTGCATATGTACTCTCTTTTTATTCAGAGATTAATAAAATGTGTTTTATTCCTCTAAATTCAATATGGTATTAAAGCCTTGGAAAAAAAAAATAAGGGGCTTCTGAGACTCAAAAAGGAGTCCAAGCCCGAAGTACAAGCCAGGCAAAATAAAGGGACCTCTGAGACTAAAAAATGCGTACAAACGCAAACAAAATATGGGGCCTCTGAAACTCAAAAAGGAGTATAAGCCTAAACAATAATATGGGGCTTATGATACTCAAAAAAAAAGGAGTACAAGGACGGGCAAAAATAAGGGGCCTCTAAGACTCAAAAATGAATACAAGTCCAACCAAAAAAAATAAGGGCCTCAGAGACTCAAGAAGTACAAGCAGCCATGGTCAATTTAATGGACAACTGCAATCAAGAATTTCACATATAACCTACGACAACCTTTTGTTTTAAAATCCCATATGAACCAACTTCTAAAGAGGCATGACAGATTTTTGAAGATTGAAGCAGGCATTATAACTCTGTTTCACATAAGATTTGCAGACCAGATTGCAGGTATCTTGACTAAACCACTAGGCAAAACAAAGTTTAAAGGATTTCGAAGCAAGCTAGGACGGATCGACATATACTCTCCAGCTAGAGAGGAGTGTTAGAATATTATGGATTATTTAGATTAAATCATTATCTTATTATTAAGTTTGATATTTATTATGAATATATTATTAAGATATTATATCTTAATTATTTTGATTTGATTTATTTTATTATTTTGATTAAATATATTAGATTAGATTCTAGATCTAGTATAAAGGCGCATATCTAGTCTCTTTTTATTCGGAGAGATTAATAGAGTGTGTTTTATTCCTCTAAATTCAATAATAAATAACAAAAAAGCAGTAATATACACGCACCATCCGGATAGTTCCATGAAATTATAAGCTTTGAACTACTATCACCGAATAGTTTGTAGTGCACCGGAGGAGTATGTGTTTTCCTCACCAAAACAAATTCAAACAAACAAAATAGACCAACCTTTAGGAACGTGGATGATTTTGATCCCAGTAGACGCGAGAGCTTCCTGGTGGGCCCTTGAGAGCCGATAAACATCACCAAATGCCCTAATTTTAAGAGGTCCCAGGATCCCTTTGCCTCTAACTGCCTCCTTTATGAAGTGATGAATTTTAAAAACATTTACATCAGAAGGTGGATTGCAATTCTCAAAATCCCACCAAACTGAGACTGGTATATTTCGGGATTCATGATAATGGCGTCTAAGTAATGAGGAGCTATTCAACGAGCTAGGGAAGTGACAAATTTGAAAGATAAGAGGACGAACTGACGATAATGAAGAAGAAATAGAAGAGAGAATGAACATATTTTTGGAAAGCACGCGTCTAACCATGGCTGGTAAACTCAGAATCAAAAGCTTCGAAACTCAGATCATAGAGGAGATGAGATTGGAAGTGAGAACTGAAAAACCCTGAAACCTGGGAGCGAACATCATTTCAGAGAAGCTCCGCTCTTCTATTTTGCTCTTCTCTTCAGCCGAACAAGGCCGAATCCATTGGGCCTTCTGAGTGACCAGACCTCAGGTCCTTTTTTATAGGCTAATCCGACGTGTTTGTAATAATAATATTAACCCCTGAAACTTGTGTCCTCAAAATTATCCCTAGTTTTTAGAATATAAAATTGTGAAACATGAAAGTAATGTTGTTAATGTAAAATATGATGTTGTTAATATAGATACAAATATTGTTATTAACTCCTGAAATTTGTGCCCTCAAAATTATCCTTGGTTTTTTGGATATGAAATTGTGAAACATAAAAGTAAAATTGTTAAAGTAAAATATGATGTTATTAATATAGATACAAATATTGTTATTGACCTTTGAAACTTGTGTTCTCAAAATTATCCTTAGCTTTTAGGATCTAGTTAAGGAGCAATTTGGCCAACGAATTATTATTTCAGGAGCGCCGCCGCCCAGCACAAATAACTTTTAAGTTGAGCAAAAATACCAAAAAACCTTTAAAAATGTGCAGTCAACACAAAAATAGAGTAAAACTTTTTTTTGCTGGGCGCTCCTGGAGTAAACTTTTTTTGTGTTGGACGCTCTTGGAGTGAAAGTTTTGTGTGCTGACTGCACATTTAAAAAAAATGGTATTTTTGGTCCACTTAAAAATTATTTGTACTAGGCGCTCTTGAGCTAATAGTTCGTTGGTCAAATTACTCATTAACCCTTTAGGATATAAAGTTGTCAAATATGAAAATAAAGTTGTTAATATAAAATATGATGTTTTTAATATAGATACATATGTTGTTCTTGATGCTTGAAACTTGTACCCTCAAGTCAAGGCATTTTGGTTATTTTGCCAGAATTGGAAATCTCATATTCCTATTTTAGTTCTAACTTGGGATTTGACATATTCACAGTATTAATTTGTCTTTTTCCTTTTTAATTATATTTTTCTAAAATTTCCCTTAATAAAATACATTAATATATTTTAATAATAATAACTAATAGCAAGTGGTGCTGCCAAAAATTGTGTGTTTATAACAAGTTTTGATCCAGATGGAGTCCAAATAAATACCCTTTAAACTTAAAAAACCTCAAAAGGTTTGTTAATACATGGAAAGGACAAATAGATATGAAGAGACTGATATGAGATTTTGAAAATGTTGTCCTTTTACTAAAATGTCTCTCATTTAAAAAAAGAAAGAACCCTCACCAGCGTTGGAGCTCCATAACCAGAGTTCTGTTGGTCGGCGCCATCCCACTAGCGAGCCTCCGACGGTCGCCATCACAGCTCCAGCGGCAACGGCCGAAGCTCTAGTGACAACCTAAATAATATGATTGACTACTTGAGCTTCATAAACTCTATTCGTGTGTCATTGACAAATTCAATAAAGGCAATGATAATTTGAGTATAGTGATTAACAACTTAAGCTTCCGAAGTTGTTAATGGCTACACTCAAGTTGTCATTACCTTTATTTAACTTGTCAACAACGCTTAATAGAGCTTAGAGAATTCAAGTAGTCAATCTCATTACTCATATTATCATCAAAGTTTCGACTGCTGGAAAAGTGGTACTAGCTGACGAAATTCCGACGGCTGTGACGGAGCTTTAGCGCCGTCGATGGTTCTTTCTTGTTTTTTTTTTTTAAAAAAAATTGAAGGGTTCGGTAAAAGCACAACATTTCAAAATCCCAAAATAGTTCCTTAAGACCTATTTGTCATTTCTATATGTTAGCAGACTTTTGGGATTTTTCTAATTTAAATGGTATTTATATGTCTTTTTCAAAAAAAAAAAAACAAAGAACTTTATTCTTGGCTTCTAGCTGATTGGAACAAAATAAGGATAATATTCATTAGGCATGCTCATGTTACGTGTTATGTGAAATTATATGGTATGATGATATTCCTCAAAATTAATAAAGAAGTTGTTGAGTAGGACTTATTGATTAATAATTTATCTAAGAATTTAATTATTGATAGAGCACAATAATTCCGGGAAAATTAAAAAGAAAAGATAGAGAATAATGTTATGTGGGATTTTATGTAATGGACTCATCTAATGCTTAAGTGGGATAAAGCTCGTTATTATTGTTAATTATATTCATCAAAATAAAAAGAATAAACTATTTTTCTTCTTTACCTTTTTTATTAAATTCCAGAGAATATCAAGAATCGCATTGAATTTAAATTAAAACATATACACACAAAGGTGCATAATAGCCTATGATAATATAGGCTTAAAAGGTCAGGAGTCCTCTTGGCACCCATGCCTCTCTTAAATAGAAGGTTGTGGGATCAAACTCTCACATATTATAAAGGAGATGAGTCTGAGTTTGATGGATGTGTTGGTTTCCTTTTTTATTTTTTTTTATTTTTTTGTGAAGAGAAGATATAAGGAAAAATTATTGATTTGTGAATCGCAGAAAAAAAAAAAGTATATTTAAATATCTTCCCCAAATTTCATTTAATCCTAATAGATCTTAAGGGATTTAATATTTATAAGTCAAACTTTCATATGTTCAAGTTTAGTTGTGTCATTTACTAAACAAATTTTAAAATCTAATTTTTATAAGCCAAACTTCTATATTTACAAATTGTAATATAAAGAGTAAATACCCTTTCTGGTCCCTGAAAAAAACGCAATGCCCATTTTGGTCCCTTACAAAAAAAATGTCTTTTTTAGTCCATAAAAAGGACGAATAAGGGTTGATTGGTTGATATTTTGATCCCTCACAAATTTCCAAAAGGTCCTTTTTAGTCCCTAAAAAAGGACGAATAAGGGACCTTTTTTTTGTAAGGGACCAAAATGGGGTTCTGTATTTTTTGTCAGGGACCAGAAAGGGTATTTACTCTAATATAAACTTAATATATATGGGTTGATCCAGAGGTTCCAGAAGATGGTGAAAGCAGTGAAGGATAATGTCATGGCCTTAAATGCTTCCTGGGATTGTTGAGCTTCATAGTCCTCACTTGATTTTGCACGTCTTCTTAGCCTCTGCTTGCATTTGCTGTTCACTGACATTTCCTTCACATTTCTCTGCTGCCTTGTTACTGTTTTGTGTTTCCTCTGACAATTTGTGCTTAGCCTCTCTCACTTGTGATTCTTGTTTCATTCCTTCATTCACTTCATTATTTGACCCCTTCTCTTCCCTTTCTGATGCTTCTTCTTCCTTCAATTTCTCTTCTCCTTCTTTATTCTCACTTCCTGTCTTTGCTTTCTCATCTTCACTCTGAGAAATGACCACACATTGAAAAAACACAATATTCACATATGACATATCATATCATAAAGAGGAGTTAATACAATCTTTGGTCTCTTGAGTTTTAAATCATGGATTTTGGTCCTTAAGGGACAAAATGATCTAACTTTTTATTAAATTGTAGGAACTAATGTTTTAAACAAAATGAAACTTAAGAGATTAAAATCAAAAAGGGAAAATTTGTTTAACCAAATATTGTATTAGCCCCATCATAAATTAATGTTCTTGGTTATAGTTCTTGGATTTTGGTTATTAAACTCCATAATGAAAACATCAAATCATAGGTTTTGAAGGAATTTTGTGTCCATCATAATCATAATCTTTATTGAACAAGTTATCATTAACAAGCATATAAAAACAACAATTGTTGATAGTAATTAACAACTATAAAAAAATTCAACATTACCAAAACTACTCCAAATTTGAGTATTGATGATATCGGTAACTTTTCTAGTATGATTTCCCCCTATTCTAGCATACTCAAGCTCTCACTCCGAGCGCGAGAATCATAAAATATACTACTTCCGGTCTTAATTATAGGAATACTTTCGTAGTGCAATTTGCACTACGAAAGTGTTTCTATAATTAGGACCGGAGGGAGTACTAATCGGAGCATCGACCAGATTATTAATATCACACTATTGAACGATTCTTGCCTAGTTTATCAAATGAATAGTGATTCATCATCCATGCTTATACAGATAATATTAGGTACTCTCTCTGGTCTTTAATATAAGACATATTTACCGAATTTAATTAGATTAAAGAAATTAATTAATATGACATGTATTTTATAAAACACTCTAGTCATCTTCCTTAATTCTCTTATTCCTTCTCTTTCTTGATCATTCTATTGTTGAGGGATCATCAATAAAAGTAAATTAGAAAAAGATTGATAAATATGAAAAATATGTCTTATACTTAGGATAAAAATCAACTCCTCAAATATATTATATATTAAAAGCTACTCCCTCTGGTTCTAATTATAAGAGCAAGTTGACTTTTTTTGGAGAGATTAAGGAAGCTTATTAAATTAATTTAGAGTATTTTTATTTTTCTCTCCAAACTAATTAGTTTGACTAATAAATTAATATATAATCTAAGGATACACAACATATGATATGATTAAATAACTAATTTAGCTTTTTTGATCTCTCTAAAAAAAGTCAACCCGATGTTATAATTTGGATAGAAGATAGTAGTATTTATAGTGGGTTCTGTGTATTGTTTTTTTTTTTTTTTGTTTCGCCATCACAGGGTTCCAGGACAAAGTTTAATATGTGCTTCACATACTTGTTTATATTGAACTCAAAAAAGTACTTCATCCGGTCCTAATTATAGGAACTATTTAACCGATTTTTGAGGGATTAAGGAGAGGAGTTAAATTAGTTAATTTTACTCATTTTCCTAAAATGCCCTTATATAAATTTAAAATGACATAAATAAAAGTGAATTACAACCCCGCCACATATCTCTCCAATCAATTTTCCTTTCCTCACGCTTTCTAATTGAAATAATGGTCTTGCTATATAAACATATGTGTGTGTGTGTGTGTGTATACATATAGATCTATCTACACATATATATATATATATATAGACACACACACACACATATATTGACACACACACATATATTGACACACACACACATACACAAACACACACACACACATGCATATATATATCTATATAAATGCTTCTAATAATAAGTATAAATAGGGGTATTATAGGAAAAAATTGACAAAAGTTAAAACTTGCTCTTATAATTAAGACCAAAACCAACTTTAAAATGTGTTCTTATAATTAGGACCGGAGGGAGTAATAAAAATGGAACCTTTTTATAATAAAAAACATTAATATTCTAACACATCAAACACTTTGTAAGATGTACTAACTTCTGTTATAAATGTAGAGCCTAATTTGTATTATGTATTCACACATTCATATATACACATGCAATCTCATTATAGGTCATTTTTTTTGTTTTTTTAATCCTGTAGCCCTGGGAACAAAAATAGTTGATTGGGTGATTAATTAGGGTGTCCTTAATTAATGAAAACCACAGATGCATGCATAAGCTAGTGTGGTACGTGAAGCCAATGGGATACAAACAAATAGGGTCCTCCAAATTAAAGGAATCTCCTGCTTGCTCTTCATAAATAAAAGGGAAAAAAGTAGTTTTGATTTGATGTAATGTTTAGAATTAATGTTCGTAAACAAAGAGAAGCTATTAGCTAACCGTCTATCAAAAAGAGACTGAGAAAGATAACCTAACCAAATGCTGTCAAATATATTCAAATACATGAAATCAAAGATCCTTTTGATGCTAAAGGCTTCGTAGTTAGTGGACTGAAAGCTTGCTGCGCTACTCTGCGGGAGGTCGCAAGTCCAATCTCACTTATAAATTCATGCCGTTAGTGTTTGGTCCCCTCTATTTTAAAGAAGGAAGGAAAAAAAATCCCTTCCTATGGGTTGTGTCGCAACCTAGCACCTTAAATCTTGGGAAAATTCATTTAATGTCTCAAGGGGCCAAGAAAATCCCAGAGAAAATTATAATGTCAAAAAAGTTTCAAAGAGTTGGTAAAACCTATAGATGGAGTTGTCAATATCCTACTGAAAGAGTTGTTAATGTCTTAATGAGACTTTTTTTAATTACATCAGAATTTTATCTTAGACTTTTTTGACATTTTTTTGGTCTCTTGGGACCTTAAAGAAATTTTCCCTCAAATCTTAATCTAGCTCAAGTAGAGCCATATATTTTAACATTATAAAGTATGGAACTCAAGAGGCTTATCATAATTATTATGAGTGTCATGTGATATAAAACACTCACACACACTCACATATAATGTAGAACGTAACAGAGGTGATTTGGGAGAGAAACAGACAGAAAAAGTGAGGAATAGGGAGAATAGATCAGAAAGAGAGGAGGAAGGGGGAGAAACTGAGGGAGAAGAGGGGAAATTAAATGATTAGAACTGAGGGGGAGAGAATAGAACCAAGGGGGAGAGAGATTCACATGAGAGGGAGAGATAGAGATCATATTTTGCTCAATATTTTTCATTCATCAAGGTCTGGTTTCTTACATGAGTGATATCACTATAAAAAAAGTGCCACTTTGTGGCGGTTAATTTGTAGCGGTCAAAATAAACCGCTACAAATATGCGAATTTGTAGCGGTTTATACTGAAACTGCTACAAATTTGTAGCGGTATGACTCGCGCTAAGTGGCGCGCTGGTTCGTAACGACATTTGTAGCGGTTATCATAAACTAACCGCTACAAAATATGGCGCAAAGTTGGCGCCAAATTTGTAACGGTTATTTTGTAACGGTTTATTTATAAAAACCGTCACAAATATGGCGCCAGTTTGGCGCCTTATGGCACGCCATTAGTGGCGGTTTTGAAACCGTTACAAAATGCAAAAAAAAAACCGCTACAAATGTGAACCGCTACAAAAACTGTTACATCAACCGCTACAAAGTGTGTAATATTGAAATTTGAATATTTCGAATCCCGCCAAGTTTATTTTTTTAAAAAAACTATGTTCATATTTGTAGCGGTTGTTAGTATAACCGTTACAAAATGTGATATTTTGATTTTTTTTTTTTTAAAATACCAATGAATTTTTGTAGAGGTTTTGAAACCGTTACAAAACGCAAAAAAAAACCGCTACAAATGTGAACCGCTACAAAAACTGTTACATCAACCGCTACAAAGTGTGTAACATTGAAATTTGAATATTTCAAATCCCGCCAACGTTCATTCATTTGTAGCGGTTGTTAGTGTAACCGCTACAAAATTTGAAAATTATATATATTTTTAAAATACTAATGAATTTTTGTAGCGGTTTTTAACCGCTACAAAACATTAAACCGCTACGAATCCGTCACATCAACCGCTACAAATGTTACGTATATCCCTATAAATATCCCCACCACACCTCATCTCACACACTCATTCATTTCTTCCCACTCACTTCTCTCTCGTTTTCTCTCATTTCTTCCCACTCCTTCTAAAATCTTTGATTTCAATGTTTTATTTTTTACTTCTTATAATACGATACTATTTTTTTTTCCTTATCCGAACTTTAAGTATATTTCCTCAATATTCCTTCTATCATCATCAACTTTCTTTATATAATCAAATATCATCTAATGCACAACATAATTTTTTTGCTCAGAGGTGGACAACACAATAAATCCTTATTATCTACATATTCTCAATATTATACCTACATAATATTTATACTTATCTAACTTAAGTTAATCAGTTTTTAAAATATTAACTATTATCATTTAATTTGTCACTTAAATAATAAAAATATTCAATATAATATTGTAACAATGGACACAAATTACGATTTTTTTTTTTCAATATTTTGTAGCGGTTGTAAAACCGCTACAACAACCGCTACAAATTTTAATTTAAATTCGGATTAAATATTTGTAGCGGTTTTACAACGTTACAAAATTTGGGCGCCATTTTTTTCAATATTTTGTAGCGGTTTATCATAACCGCAACAGATATAGTAGCGGTTTATATGTATGTAGTATCGGTTTTTTTTAACCGTTACAAATCGGCTTGCCATAGGCGTTTTTGTCGCGGTTCCTCTAACCGCTACAAATGTCGTTTGTCACGTCCAAAAACCGTTACAAATAGGTCATTTTAACCGCTACTAATTATCGTTTTTTTTGTAGTGTATGAGCTATTTATAGAAGGAGATTTCCTTCTCATTAAGAAAGCTACAACTTCAAAAAGCTTTCTTTCTCGTAGAGGAAAATCCACTCGCTTCTGCGTTTTCTTTTTTATTAAGAAAATCATCAATTTACTCAATAAAATATTAATAAAGCATCAACTTGCAACCTACTAAAACAGAAATTAATAAAATATATAAAAAAAAATCAAGTAGATTTTTCTTCTGAAAAAGACTACAGAATATCTCATTCTCATATTTCATCACCATAGTGCTTAATTATATTCAGTGTGGTGAAATCTACACTATGCGAATATACTTTCAAAAGTCTAAATCTAAAATTTTCAGCTAATGAATTTAAAGTAGAAAAAAATCAATTTTTTGAAATATTGACGGTTAATAGAATATCTTTTTTTTAAAAAAAAAAAAATTGGCATTGAAATAATTTTTCAAACAAAATGAAAGTGAAAAACAAATTATAATCTGAATTATCTAAATGAAATCTGGATAGTACTTAGCGGTGATGAGCTCATAACTCTATACTTAGCACTGAAACTCTCGTTCCCTCCAAGAGATAGAGGCCGACAGTAAGCTTATATGTTTGGTTTCAAATAATTAACAACTACCGAAACCAAACGATCAAAAAAAGTGATTTACTAAAATTGGAGATTCAAAGATATTCTCATGTACGTTGCTTTGATCAAAACCATATTTTAACCAAAAATCTAAAAAGGCCATATATAAGTTAAGATTATGAAAAAACGAAGAACTAAGAAGTAGCTAGTAGGTACCTGATGGAAGAAGGAGCTGAGAGAAGGGCGTTTGTTGGATTGATTGTCGAGATCCACGACGTCGATGATCTCATGGAGTACTGAAACTTGACCACCAGCTTCATCATCTTCATGATCAGCTACTTGAGGTTGATGATGATCAGATTCAGAGATGGCCTCTTCATTATTGTTATTGTTATGACCAACAACATCTTCTGGTGCTGTGTTGTGCTCATCATAATATTGCTGGTCTGGTTCCTTGACCACTCTGGGCTTGCTCCTGCAACCTCCCATGTCTTACACTTTAATGGGACTGCTGATGAGTAGTAGTAGTAGTAGTATTTATGAACTCAAACAAAAAGATTAGTTGATG
The DNA here is from genome assembly GCA_025563575.1 of Acacia pycnantha. NCBI lineage: Eukaryota > Viridiplantae > Streptophyta > Magnoliopsida > Fabales > Fabaceae > Acacia > Acacia pycnantha. The sequence continues at coordinate 1,216,248 of JAMWYP010000065.1, forward strand.
ATGGACAAGTGGAGCCCACTGTGGGAGGAAGAGATTATTTGATTTGATTATCACACACCACCTAATTCTTGGTGGCTTCCTCCATTTCTCCTCCTTCACGTTACTCTTTTTTACGTAATCCTAGCTACTACTCCAATTACATTCTACCCCCTCATTTATTTCATATTCATGTTTGATGACTCCACAAAAGTTATAACCACCCATCTACATATGTTAATCAATTATATCTATATACTCACTCTTTAACATAAGAACGAGTTAACTTTTTTTAAGAGGGGTTAAGAAAACTAAATAAATTATTTAATCATATATATCATATACATATGATATATATTATTACATTAATAATTTAGTTTCGAAAAAAATCATAACTATAAATACTGATGTAGTATAACGTGCTAGTTTGTCAATGAAATTAGGCTGCGATCTTAGCAACAAAGTGTTTTAGATATCCTTTTAGCAAGCGTTGTTTTATTCCTTTTTTTGGTCTAAAGTGGAAAGGCCTTACCCATGGAGGACCAACAAAGTCTAAAGAAAGTAATAAGTTTCTACAATTTTGAAAGGATTTTTTTTTTTTTTTGGGGGAGATAGTAGGATTTTGGGGTGTACCTCAAATTTGATACAGCGATTGAGTTGCCCAAATAAATTCAGACTGCCACCAGTCTCGACTCCGATCACACAACACATTAAAGAGGAAAAGAGCTTTCAAAAAAACAAGGGGGAATTATTTTGAGAGTTACCATGCGTACCATAATATTGACTCCCGTGTTTCCTTATCAACGAAATAACTTCTAATATAATTGAGTGTTTGAGTAACTCTGATATTAATTTTTTTTTTATAAGTCGAGATAAAACTCTTCTTACATGCTTACCTAATAAATTGTAAAAGTTATTTTCTAAAACTTAATCCAAACACACCCTAAATGATTAATAATTAGGGAGAAACTTCCTAGCCTATTTATTCAAATGGGCTTTGGCTCTAATCCACTGATAGAATAGGTGTCACCCAAAAGAGATCCAAAAGAAAATGGTTATATAGAGGAAGGATCGATACCATGTGTAAGTGAATGTGTATGCCTATGATCATGTGTTTTTTTTCTTCACAAAAATAATAATTTTATTCAAACATTACGTAAGTAAAAATATACCTAAAAGGACTGTGCTTTTACAAGACCATGTAATGCATATAATATTGAAACCTGAATTGAGTAATTCTCTACAATCCTTTGAGAGGATTTCTTCTAGTAAGAACAAATTTGGCAATCTTGTCACTACTACAAAAAAAGGAAAAAACGACCTAAATAAGACCCAATTAACGTCCTTTTTCACAGGAACGTCTCGGGCTGGGTAGTCGTATATTTTTAAGTTTGGCGTCCTGAATTAATTTCAGGACGCCTAATATTAGGCAACCTGAATTAATTTCAGGACGCCTCATATGAGGCGTCTTGAATTATTTTCAGGTCGCCTCATATAAGGCGTCCTGAAATTAATTCAGGTCGCCTCATATGAGGCGTCCTTAATTAATTTCAGGTCGCCTCATCTGAGGCGACCTGAATTATTTTCAGGACGCCTTGTTTAGTTTGTTTTTGTTCAATATGAGGCATCCTTTGTTTAATTTCCGGACGTTTTATTTGAGTTTTTATTTTTAAAATGATACGTTTTATTTATATAAATTCTCAAATTGTCTGCAAAACAAGAATACAATATTTACAATCCACTAGGTAGCCACAGTTTAAAAATAACCTTCCTTCATTAACATATATCAGCCGATTTAATCGTGAAACATATAAACTAGTGCACAAGAACATTTGAAATACATGAAATTCATGATGACCATATCAACAACAATATAATATCAAAATGAAATACATAAGGATGAACACAATGTCAAATTCGCATTAAACATTTGAACTAGTGCACTACCGGGTACCAGCCAACAACAATGTCAAATTCACATAAAGATGTCTAGCCAAAACACGTATCGAACAGTATCAACTTCTTCATCCAAGAACGGAGCAACACTATCAAAAAACTGTAAATTGGAAAACAAGTGATAGCGACTTCGGCAAGTGCACCGGTCGTTATAAGTAATAAAGTGATAAGAAAAGTATCGTTCCCACGAGGAATAGTACTCCAGCCACTAATTAGTTATTTCAGCTTTAGTTGGATCAATGAGAAATAGGGAGTGAGTTGTAACCAAACATAATTTAAAGAAATTTGATTGAAAACACGCATTCAAGATTAAAAATCCCAAAGACGATAGTTTAGAAAAGATATCAGTGGAGAAAAACGCAGCTAGGGCATAGAAATCCCCCTATGTTCCTTCGAGTATTTGAAATAAATCCTTAATTGACTATTATTCCCATGATTGACGATCAATTCTCTAAAATTAGACTAAGTCCCAATGTCTTGACGCTACCTTAGTCCGTTATCTTTAAAAACAACCTAATGTCTTAGTATTGTTTGGAAAGATCAATTATTTAAACCAGAATTATAAGATCGCATAAACTCGTAAGCCTATGTCTAGGTCATGCAACTCTATGACGAATTAACGGTTCCGATTAAATGCACCAACATCTCTATTGTCATACACCAACCTATGAACAATCTAAAAGGTGATCATTCTTTAAGAAAGCTTTAAGCAAAGATAATTCATTCAATCATGGTAAATAACATTCAATCAAGAATTCAAACAAATACTCAAATTCACATAGGGTTCATCCTCGCCTAACTACTGAAGACTAGCCAAGCGTGGCTAGGTTAACAAAAATAGAAGAAAAGAGATGAAAATTGGAATTGTTCTTGCATCCTCTTTCTTCCTTCAGCCTTCTCGTGCTTTGTGTCTTCGTCCTTTCTCTCTAAACCTTTGGTAAATACCGAGATTTAGAGAGCATAAGGATGTGTCTTCGTCCTTTCTCTCTAAACCTTTGGTAAATACCGAGATTTAGAGAGCATAAGGATGTGTTTTTCTTTCTTCTGTGCTCTGGTTGCTTCTGCGTCTTATCTCTCCGTGTTAGTATGTCTCTCCCTCCTTCTTTATATAGAAATTCCCTTAGGCTGTCTTGGGTTGTGATGTGATATCCTTTCCTTAAATAAAAGATATGCAATATCTTTTTGAGATCTCCAATCACCTTTCAGTATTTTGTGATCTACTCTCTCATATCACGCAATTAATTCAAATTAATTTCCTTTTCTGCTCCTTTCTCAATCGGCTAATAACTCCTGCAAGATATATAAAATAGTAATAAATTTAATCCAATATATCTCGAATTGATACTCATTTAATTATAAAATATGCACTTATCAAACTCTCCCACACTTAAATCTTTGCTTGTCCTCAAGCAAAAGAAAGAGAATTCATTATCTGAAAAGAACATTGCTTATGACATTCCTAAACAGAGCATTTTTCCACCACACCTAGATCATGTCATCAAATTTTATTTAAGTTAATGTCTTATAAGAATAAATCACTAAGCCATCACCTTAAACAATCGTGACAATCCCTTAACGTCCCATGATCAAAGGATCGAAAGTAATAAGTCCAACCATAAGATTAGTAAAAGAATATTATTCTACTTAATTCCTCCGAAAAATTCAAATGCCCCTACTAAACCAAGCTTTGTAGTTAATTTCATAGGGATCCTCATGTAAGAAATAACTCTTTTTTTTTCATTTTTATTTATTTTATTTTTTTAAGCCGTTGTAGGTCCCCTTTTGACGCGACCCTGCACATGGGTGATGCAGCACCGGTTACTCGGTTACTCCAACAGCACCTTAATCTTGAGCCGTTGTAGGTCCCCTTTACGCGACCCCGCACATGGGTGATGCAAAGACCGGTTACTCGGTTACTCCAACAGCACCTCAAGAGGCTTTTAGCTCAACTCATAAACCCTCTTTCACCTTACCGTTTGACGCGACCCCGCACATGGGTGATGCGGCACCGGTTACTAAGTAGGTCTAGAGAAGTCATTGGAGTTGTGTTTCCCTTTTTTTCTTTTCTTTTTCTTTTTCTTTTGGTTTTTTTTTTTTTTTTTTTATTTTTATAACTCACTTGAGTCTTTTCCCTAAACAAAAGTTTTACTTGGCAAACAAAGGGCATAATCTCATCTCCTAGAGGAATCAGGTATCAAAATATTCAAAAAAAAAAAAAAAAACTAATAATTTGTTGAGCATATTCCAAACTAATCCCTATTCCCATAGTCCATCTCCAGATTGCTACAACAATTCAGTGCTTAGGGGCTTAATTGAAACATTCTTTTCCTTTTTATTGTTTTAGTTGATAATACTCTCTAAGATGGGGATGCTCAAAGTTAAGGTATAATCCTCAACAATGCAAAAATCTCAAATTAAAAAAATTCAATTACATAATATAAGGACAAGCATAACCAAAGAAATATCTCTCCCCCACACTTAAATCAAACATTGTCCTCAATGTTGCAAAAATATAAAGAGGGAAAGGAACTAGTACTCCCCTGGTTTAAGCCTCTAACTCTGATGTGGAGTGCTTCCTCTTGTACCATCCATGATATTTCAAATTTTTAAGGAGAAGAGAGTGTTCAAGTAAGACCTTGCAGCAACTAGACGAGTGATATTCTTCAAATCTGAAAGAAAGAAAGAAAAGAAAAGAAAATATAATAATAATAAAATATGCAAACAAAACCCTTGGGTTGCCTCCCAAGAAGCGCTAAATTTATAGTCTTCAGCCAGACTTCTCAAAACAAACCACTAATCATAAGTATCAAACACCATAATTACCTTGTCTTCATTTCTTTTCAAACAACAAGGTATCTCACACAAAAATTGATTATTCAAGTTAATTACTTGTACTTCCTTAATCATAGACAATCTCGGATCACAAGCAATAATCGAATTCAAATGAAGCACAACATGCATATCCTTGAAAATAAACATAGGCACATCCAAGAATTTAGAGCATCCAATAAAATCAAATTGACTCTCATCGTAAGAGTCAACACTTCAAGAGGAGGGTCATGAACAACAACAATTGGGACATCTACATCAATGTGATCACCAACATCACAATCCTTAGGCTCCACAGCCAGAACCTCTTCTAGACATCTACTATTCTCATTTAAATCAATGTGATCACCAACATCACAATCCTTAGGCTCCACAGCCAGAACCTCTTCTAGACATCTACTATTCTCATCTAAATCAATTTGATCACCAACATCACAATCCTTAGGCTCCACAGTCAGAACCTCTTCTAGACATCCACTATTCTCATCTAAATCAATTTGATCACCAACATCACAATCCTTAGGCTCCACAGTCAGAACCGCTTCTAGACATCCACTATTCTCATCTAAATCAATGTCAAGCTTACAATCACTTTCTACATTATCCATAGTCTCAAGGGTTGAAAGAATTTGACTCACATATACCTCAATATTTTGGAAACTTGATTTAATGCTAGTGGCAAACTCCTTTGCTCTCTACTAAACTCCTTTTGCTCTCTACTAAACTCCTCAACTAATCTTTCTAAATTAGATTTTTCCTTATACTCAATGGTGTGTTCTTCAACATATGGATACGAGTAAAAAGAGGGGTATTTTCATGAGAACAATAGACATATGGATCCAAAAAATTTTGTTGCTCAAAACCTTCACTACGACAAAATGAGTTATCAAAACAAGCTTGGTTCCTAGTGAAATCATCTCTCACAAAATGACTAGTTGTATTATATGGACAATATTCATATAAATGATTCCCTCCACAATAAACACAAGACATGCAAACATATTGAGAAGAATCAACATATGGAATACAACTATCATTTATGCTCCTTTGATGTTGCCTATGTTTATTCAAATAATAAAAAACAGCATTCATTCCTTCTTGTATAGAAGACCAAAAATTCATCTCCTTCTCATCATTAAGACCAGTTGGTTGCCAATTGAAATCCTTTTTTTTTTAAAAAAAAAAAAGAAAAAAAAAAAAGAAAAATCCAATCTAGAGTTTCAACAACTACTTAGTGTTGAAATAAAACTATTCCGGCAACGGCGCCAAAAACTTGATAGCGACTTCGGCAAGTGCACCTGTCGTTATAAGTAATAAAGTGATAAGAAAAGTATCGTTCCCACGAGGAATAGTACTCCAGCCACTAATTAGTTATTTCAGCTTTAGTTGGATCAATGAGAAATAGGGAGTGAGTTGTAACCAAACATAATTTAAAGAAATTTGATTGAAAACACGCATTCAAGATTAAAAATCCCAAAGACGATAGTTTAGAAAAGATATCAGTGGAGAAAAACGCAGCTAGGGCATAGAAATCCCCCTATGTTCCTTCGAGTATTTGAAATAAATCCTTAATTGACTATTATTCCCATGATTGACGATCAATTCTCTAAAATTAGACTAAGTCCCAATGTCTTGACGCTACCTTAGTCCGTTATCTTTAAAAACAACCTAATGTCTTAGTATTGTTTGGAAAGATCAATTATTTAAACCAGAATTATAAGATCGCATAAACTCGTAAGCCTATGTCTAGGTCATGCAACTCTATGACGAATTAACGGTTCCAGATTAAATGCACCAACATCTCTATTGTCATACACCAACCTATGAACAATCTAAAAGGTGATCATTCTTTAAGAAAGCTTTAAGCAAAGATAATTCATTCAATCATGGTAAATAACATTCAATCAAGAATTCAAACAAATACTCAAATTCACATAGGGTTCATCCTCGCCCTAACTACTAAAGACTAGCCAAGCGTGGCTAGGTTAACAAAAATAGAAGAAAAGAGATGAAAATTGGAATTGTTCTTGCATCCTCTTTCTTCCTTCAGCCTTCTCGTGCTTTGTGTCTTCGTCCTTTCTCTCTAAACCTTTGGTAAATACCGAGATTTAGAGAGCATAAGGATGTGTCTTCGTCCTTTCTCTCTAAACCTTTGGTAAATACCGAGATTTAGAGAGCATAAGGATGTGTTTTTCTTTCTTACGTGCTCGTTGCTTCTGCGTCTTATCTCTCCGTGTTAGTATGTCTCTCCCTCCTTCTTTATATAGAAATTCCCTTAGGCTGTCTTGGGTTGTGATGTGATATCCTTTCCTTAAATAAAAGATATGCAATATCTTTTTGAGATCTCCAATCACCTTTCAGTATTTTGTGATCTACTCTCTCATATCACGCAATTAATTCAAATTAATTTCCTTTTTCTGCTCCTTTCTCAATCAGCTAATAACTCCTGCAAGATATATAAAATAGTAATAAATTTAATCCAATATATCTCAGAATTGATACTCATTTAATTATAAAATATGCACTTATCAACAAGCCATAAACTCAAGTGTGCAATCTACAAAAATATCAAATGCATTTGAGAATCATGGAGCGATCACGTAAATAAGTGTGCAATCTTCATATGGTTTCCCATATTCCTTCACAATGATCATTTCTTGCATCATATTCTTCTTCATCTATCAATTCTACTTCACGTGTTATAGGTGAATTTGTTGAGAAAGGGAGTGTATCATCAAGGTTCAGGCATTCTTCACCATACTTCTGTTTTTTACTTTGAAGCACAATAGACATTTTTTTATCAGCAGGTCTCGTAACATAAAACACTTGCTTCGCCTGACTTGCTAGAATGAATGGCTCATCTCTATGACCAAGTCGTTGAAGGTCAACTGAGACAAATCCAAATTTAGGATCTATGACAACAGCATTATTGCTAACCCACTTACATTTGAATAAAGCAACTTTGAACTTGTTGTAGCTCATCTCCCACATTTCTTCAATAACTCCATAATAAGCCATTGATGCTAAAATCAGGTTTTTGTCTTTCGAACTCGAAAAGTGCATGGATTCAGCTTCAACCATCACCCCACTATTTTGCACAGAACTTTTGTCATCTTGGTATTTTGTGTAGAAAGAATATCCGTTTATATCATAACCACTACATGTGATGACCTGAAAAGAAGGCCCCCAGGCTAACCACTCAATTGTATCCGACACACCGGTCTCATGCAATACCTTCTGCTGGAACCACTTTATGAATGTCTTCTTTTGCTCATTAGCTATCTGCATGCCGTTCTTCCTTGGATTCATATTCTTCAAACTGTTCCTGTGTTCATCAATGTATGGTTGAACCACTTCCATATTATTCAGGATGTACAAGTGTGCTTGCAACACCTCTTCACGAGGCATATTCTTCAGTCTGACTCCTCGAGTTCCTCGCTTATCCCCTCGTCATGCCGAGAGTGTATCGTCGCCCGATAGATAATCCTTGCGAAGTCCATAGCCTCTTCAACTACATATCTCTCAACTATTGAGGCTTCCGGTCGATAAGGATTTTTAGAATATCCTTTTAAGATCTTCATGTATCGCTCGAAAGGGTACATCCACCTTAGGTAAACTGGACCACACAGCCTTAGCTCCCTTACCAAGTGCACTATCAAATGCACCATTATATCAAAAAATGCAGGAGGAAAATGCATTTCTAGTTGGGACAAAATAATAGAACTCTCATTTTCCAATTCATCCAAGCTTTTCAATGTCAATGACTTTGTTACAGATAGCATTAAAGAAAATACTCAATCTTGTTATAGTGGTTCACATTTCATCTTTCATAATGCCTCTAATTGCTACTGGTAATAGTTGTTGCATTAACACATGATAATCATGGGACTTCATTCCCACTAACTTCAAATCGTCCATTGAAACACACCTTCTCAAATTAGAAGAATATCCTTGTGGAACCTTAATATCATATAGACACCCATACAAACTTTTTTCTCCGCTTTTGATAGTGTATGAGCCGGCTCCATGTATGCCCTCTTACCATCTTCCATTACTTTGACAAGGCTATCGCAAACATTTTTCTCCACATGCATCACATCGAGACTGTGTCTCACATCAAGACTACGCCAATATGGAAGATCAAAGAAAATTGACCTCTTCTTCCATATATTCTTCCGACCCACAATCCTTTACTTCTTACCCAATATGACATTGATATGCTTCACCCGGCTATAAACTTCCTCTCTGATCAATGCCTTTGGAGCCGTTCTATGATCCGGTTGGCCGTTAAAACGCTTTCTTAACTTACGATACGGGTGGAACCGATGAAGAAACCTCCTGTGACCGAGGTAGACCGTTTTTTTCCCGTGCTTTAGTTGATGGAAGTCCGTGTCTGCTTCACATATTGGACATGCTTTATGCCCCTTCACACTGTACCCTGACAAATTTCCGTATGCAGGAAAGTCATTTATCGTGGTAAATATCATTGCACGCAACTTGAAGGACTCCTTCTTATATGCATCAAACACATCTACGCCTTCCCCCCAACTTCTTCAAATCCTCAATCAAAGGCGCCAAGTACACATCGATATTGTTCCTGGCTGTTTTGGTCCGTAAATCATCATAGAAAGCATCACGAACTTGCGTTTCATACATAGCCAGGGAGGTAAGTTGTATATTACAAGGAGAACCGGCCATCCACTGTGGGTGATACTAAGAGTTCGATACGGATTGAAGCCATCTGTACAAAGCCCCAGCTGAAGGTTTCTTGGCTCACTGCCAAATTGAGGGAACATTTCGTCTATTTTCTTCCATTGTAGAGAGTCAGCCAGGTGTCGAAGATATTTTCCATCAGATACTCTCTCATCAGAATGCCATCTCAACTTATTCGTCGTTGCCTCACTAGTAAACAGACGCTTAAACCGCAGTATTATTGGAAGATACCACAATGCCTTCAAAGGTTGCCTTTTTGTTGTCTTATCTCCAAAACCACCACCTTTTTTCTTCACTTTGTATCTTGAAGTTTTACACTTCGGACAATTACTAAGGCCTTCATACTCATTTCTGGTCCACCCACAAGTTGCCTTTAAGTTGACCAATTGTAAGGTCCCAGCCAACCGTGTATACTTAGTACACCCAGGGAACAAAGGTGTCTCTCGCATCACTCCGGACGCTATCATATTCATGCGATTGTGCAAAAGATTCTACCTCAACATCATGAATCATCCTCTCCATTCCATCATCATCATCATCTACCTCTAGTTCATTTTGGTGGGACGACCGGTACTTACTTCCTCACCATGCCATATCCACGTTGTGTATCGAAGGTTTATTCCATCACAAATTAGGTGATCCCTTATATCAGGAATATCCCTTCGAATCCCATTTAAACAATTAACACATGGACAACAATACATCCCATTTTTTGTAGCCACATTCCTTCTAGCAAATTCAATAAACTCTTCCACCCCATTCTCATATTCTTCACTAGTTCTCAAAGCATTCATCAAACTATGACCCATTTTATTATCACCTAAGACATTTCCAACAACAATCAACTTCAAGAATGACATGATTCATATTCTCAATCTTGTAAAAAAAATCGGCAAAGATTTCCCTTAACAGTAAGACATCCCAAAATTTCAACAACAAACCATTTCAACATAATTCAACAAAACTTAATTACTAACTAAGGAAATTTCAAATTATCAACTACTTCAATGCACATTAAATCTAACTAATATTTAAGACCAAATGCTCCTCGTTTCTGCCCAAGGTCGGCACATACACAAGAAAATTAAAGAAAGAACAAGAATGAAGCATCAAGCAATAAAGAAGGCAAAAACAAAGCAAAGAAGTTGAAGGTTAAGGTAACTAAGTCATGAGTTTTTTTGCACTTCCTTATATATAACTTCAAGAGCCCCTACATATGTAAACTCGAAAACCAAAGAGCCATACCAAGTCTAGCTACAAAAACCAAGCATCAATATAATATAGAAACCAAGTGTAGACAAGAAACCATTGATAAAAGCCTCGAAGAATGGCAACATATGCTAAGAAAAAGCATTAATTAAGGTTTTGATTGCGTACCGTTAGAGCCGCAGCGAGAGGGAAGCGAAGAGGGAAGAAGGAGAGGAGATCGGCGACGGACAAATGGACGAGACAACGAACGAGAGCCGACGACGGACACCGCCGCGAAGAGGGAAGACGGAGATGAGACCCAAAAACTTGTTCGCCTCGCAAGTGTACGAGATTCGCAAGTAATAAAGTGATAAATAAAGTATCGTTCCCACGAGGATTTGTTTAACAAATTGGTCAAGCAAGAGGCTTAGTGAATTTCATCAAGTTGAGCTAAAACAAAGTTTTGATTTGGAATGAGAATTTTTAAAGACTATTTCTAAAACATAAAATTGATAAAGGCAATTGATTCTTTAACTTCAAGGATAATTGAGCCTAGGGCTCTTTTTCCCCTTTTTTCATTTCATAAAACTTAGTTAATTTCCTCTCTAGTAGCATTTCAATACATATATGTGTTAGTCTAAGGTTCTAAAACACTTGACCCGCTCTCTCAAGTCAAAATCAAGTTTATCTTCTCATTAAAATGCACAATCTCTTGCTATAATTAATGAGAATCAATATTTAAGCAACCCTAATGTGACAATGCAAGGTTAGTAAATATATCTCTATTTTACCAACAAACTATCCATTTATCAAGTAAACTTCAAGACAAGCATGATTTCAATCAAATTCTACACCTAGATTAGCTTTCTCAAGTCAAAACCTAAGTGAATAAATCATCTAAATGGAGGCCAATCATTTAGAAGCATTAAACCAAGATTAAAATCAACACACACATATATTAATCTACCAAAAGAGAGGAATATTCAAGTATTAATCCATACAAAGGGTCAAAAGAATCCTAGAATGAAAGGGAAATTAGCCAAACATGGCTTTAACAAAAACCATAGCAGCAACAACAAAAATCCAGATTCAGGCCACAATAAAAATCAAAGCAGAGACAGTAAATTAAGAACAACCGAGCTCCTTTAGTCCAGCCATGAGGAATGAAGATGATGAACAGTCCTCCACGTTCCCCCTGTGCGACCCCTCTGCGTTTTTATTTCTCGGTCCAGCGATCTCCCTTTTCCTGCTCACTGTGCGTCTTTTTTTGCTTCTCCGCTACTCTCTTTCTTTTCAATTCAGCAATATATCCAGCCGCCCCCTTTTTGCGTCTTCCTTTCTTTTTAATTTAGGTTTTCAAATCTGATTCCTTTCATTTTCCCAAACGACGTCGCTGCTTCCATTCTCCAACAATAATCACTAATTCCCTTTTCTGCCAGCATCTCGCCTCTGGTCCTTTCTTTATATAAAAACAAAAAAAAAACAAAAACTATATATTAATAATAATAATAATAATAATTAAAACATAAACTTATTTCTTTTCTTTTCTTTTCTTTTCTTTTTATTTTATTTAAACTAAAGTATTTTTATTTAAATTTGAAAACTATAATATTTACAATGAAATCCCCTAAATAATATACCAATTTGATTTGATCTTATAATAATGTAATCTCATTTAAATCTCTTAAAATTGCATAGATAACTCTCCAAATATCTTCAAAATGTACTTTAAATATATAAAATATGGAGATTTATCACCGACGGACTGTCGAGGGACAGCAATCGCGATTAGGGGAGAGTGGCTGATAGCGATTAGGGCTTTCGTCGTGAGTGGGATTTCGACTAAAATGGAAGTGCAGAAGAAATAATAAATCAGAGTGTGCGGATTAAGTATATATTCGAATTTTTGGCGTCCTGGTACAAAATCAGGACGCCTGAAAACAAATAAAGGCATCCTGAAATTATATCAGGAGGTCGAAAATTTGATAAAGGCGTCCTGAATCTGTTTTAGGACGCCAATAATTTTTTATTAGGCGTTCTGATATAAAATCAGGACGCTAATAAGATAATTTAGGCGTCCTGATCCTATCTTCAGGACGCCTAAAAAAAATTCCCTAAGCGCCAAAAAAATTTCGCGAAAAAAGCGCGCCATGGCGGTAATTTTTGGATCTAAAAATTTAATATTTGGCGTTCTTAAATTATTTTAGGACGCTTTATCTAATTAAAAGCGTCCTGAATATTAGTTTAGGACGTCAAATGCTTAGAATTCAATTATATAATTACAAGAATGCCACTACGTTTACTTTTAACTTCCTTTTTAAAAATAAGAACGTTTTTTAGGGAAGTAGTAACCCTTTTTTGTAGTAGTGTGTCTTTGGAAGGTTCAAAGAAGTGTCTTCAAGGCTTTTTTAATGCAAGAGATTATGAGTTCACACTTCATATGAAGAATATAATAAATGGCAAAGGTGTAAATATGACAATAAATTTTTTGCTAAAGGGCATATAGCACTATAATATATTATGTGCAATAATATGCATCAAGTACAAGATGGGGAAAAATAACACACCTATTAACCCCCTAAACGTCGTCACTTTTTCCTTCTGTGGGTCTCATCTACCTTCACAAATCCACCATCTATCTCTTCAACCACTATCGTCTCTCCTTTCACTAAATATTCGTCACTCATTTCTTCTCTGGGTCCCATATGCCTTAACAAATCCACCTTCTCTCACTTCAACTTCATCTTCAACTAACCACTCTCATCTCTCCTCTCCCTCATCCCTCTAACATGGAGGGAGATCCCATAGAAAGAATAAGTGACAGATGACGTTTAGGGGGTTAAATGTGTGTTATTTTTTTCCCTCTCTTAAAGGCTTAATATTTGTGCACCTAAAAAAACATTATAGTCCTAGATACCCCTTTGTCAAAACTTTGTTGTCATATTTGCACCTTTGCCCTATAATAAATGTGCTGAGTTGTGGGGAAAAAAGAAAAGGAAGGATCCTTCAAAGTTATAAACTTTGTCTCAATGTCACGAGCAAGTTTGGTAGTCTGTGTCTACATAGTGCTTGTTTAGTAACCTGATTGGATACCTCAAAAGTGTTTATTTATGTAAATCAAGACAAAACTCTTCTTACATACTTACATCATACATTATAAATCACGATTAAAAAATTATTTTTTGAATGCTCAAATTGTTATTCAATAGGATTTCGTAGTCACAGGTTTCTTCCTAAGTAACGATGTTTGTTATAGTTACAACTATTCTCCTATTATTATTATTCTTTCTTTTTTTCTTGGGGGGAGGGGGACTTTTCTTATTCTTGTTCTAGGTACTTCTCACAATGAAATTCAAACATGGGTTTGTCATGTGATGAGGGACTAACCCGTTCCATTATACCATTATATCTCATACATGTGGTTGTTTCTACACAATTGTTTTTTTTTTTAATTGTTCATCCGATGTTCAGAGCTTCGCCTTGATTAATCTGAATCCAACTTGCACCTAATTATGGTGGGTAAGTCTCCTAATGTGGCTTTTCTGTATTCACAAGGCTCAAACTCGAGACCTTGCTTAAACCACATAAGCAGCTTACCACTTAAGCCAACTCCAGTTGGTTTTCTGCACAGTTGTTAGTCTTTTTTTTTTTGATACAAGGCGATGGGAGGGGAGATCGAACTCAGGACCTAAGGGGGGAAACAATTCTCAATACCACTGCACTACTAGTAGTGCTGGTGTCAGTTGTTAGTCTTGGTAAAATGATTCTAAACTAACTATAAAATGGGCTTGGTGACGTGCAAGGCCCATGTAGAAGAATTTACGGCGCCGGCGGCAACTCCATCTCCATGTGGCATTTGCTTTGGTGAACGCCAACAAAGCGTGCGGCGACACCCTCGGACTCGGGCTCGCTTCACCTCAAAGTCTGGCATCCATTTCCTTCACTCGTTACCCATTTTTATACATGGCAGGCTTCTTCTCTGTCAAACCCTCTAAAGTCAAGCCTTTCTTTGGATCTGCCCGATTCAATATGCAAATATCCCGATGGCGAAACGTGTTATCGCTCAAGACTTACCTGATTCCTTCACCAAAACTAGCATTAACTCATTCTTCCTCAGCGTTTCATTCCACTTCGTTTTCGTCTCAGAAATGGAAGAATAAATCCAACTCCGTGAGTTTTTATCTCTTTCATCGGTTAAGCTGTTATTTTTCTGGGTGTCTTGACTTCAAATTCTCAATTTTGCTTTTCATCACAAAATGGAATCAAATGGATAGACCACGTGAGAAACGGGGGCGCCTGTGAGCAATATGAGCTAGAATTATTATATTGTGTGTTCAAATTGTCCTTAGGGTGGGGTTTCTGGGTTCAATTTTTGGCTGAAGCTGCTTCTGAGCAATTTTAATGCAGAAATTCAGAGGCCACTCAAGATATTGTTTTCGATTTTGAAAATGTAATTTAAATACAGAGACTTGAGAAAACAAAAGTGATTGCACCTAGGAATTGGCCGCTGTTCTAAAGCCATTATTTTCTTGTGCTTTTAATTTTGTTTGCTCGTCGCTCATTTCTTCGCTGATGTGCTGCTACATAACCATTGCCCATTGACCCTGTAACGTTTCCCCCTTCTTCCAAGATCTGTTTGGTAGCTGTCAGAAAGGATGACAATCACAATATTTTTGCAGAATGCATGAAGTCAACAGACATCTAATGTGCAATTTCTGCATGTAGCTTTAGGGTCTTTCATGAATGTTAAGTTTGTTAAGTACAAGTAATGTAGGAGACACCCTGCTTTTGTTACATGATTACATTCTTGTAGTTGTTGAAGAGTGGTGGTTGTTCCTGCCTTTCTGGCACTTCAATCCTATGAATTCCATGCAATTCAAAATCGATATTTATTACGGGCATTAAATTTTGGCTGCTTAAATCATATCTCTTAAACTCAATTTCTCTCTGATGCCAAAATTTTAACTTCAGAATAATGTCAGATTTGTAGTGCGTGAAAAGCGCTCAGATGCAAAGAAAGCTCTGAAAGATCTCCTTTACAATAGTGGGTCCTCCCAATTTTCATCTCAGGTATGCTTTTTAAGATTTTCATTATGTTGAGAATTCTTGTTATTCCATGTTTCAGATACCTTTTTAAATTGTTTGATTACTGCAAATCTTCAATTGCATGATTATTCATCTGCACTGCCCTTGGTTGCTCAATTCTCTTGGCGAGGGTGTTAGTCTGGGTAAAGTTTGTGGGTTATAGACATGGACTACAAGTCCAGGAAGGAGCTGCTTATGCAGAAAACAGTTTTCACAACTGAGTTGAATCCTTGATCCTCAACTGGTTGACACTCCCCATATATAGTGTTTGGTTATAGAAGAAGAGAAGAAAAGAAGCAAGCAAGAGAGAAACCAAAGTAGGCATTGGTCGTATTTTGTTTGAATTCCTTGTGATTCAGAGAATAGATCGTAACACTAAACTTTGTAGTCAGTTTTGATTGCTTAGTAAATTGACTAATAGCTAAGTGAAGCTAATCAATCAGATTTTAACTACTGTCAATGGAATTATCTGCACTGTCAATCATAGAGATGCTGAAGAGCATAATTTTATTTGATGTTCTAACAGACTAAGATCTTCATCTCTACTCATTTGAATTGCGTATTTTCTTGGAGCTTTATAGCTTACACTTTTCTGTGTACTAAAAATGCTACCTATCAACAATTTATCATGTTCACACGTTTTGTTTTGTACTTTTTACCTAGAAGAGAGAAACATGGAAACTTGAAGGAGATCAAAATTGGTGCGGAGATCAAGATAAGCCAGGTGACCGTGATAATAAAGGTCGTCCAAAGTCTCGTCGGCGGAATGGAAAATCAAGAAGGAACACAAAAGGTGAGTTCTTTGTTTGCATCTATATTTCTCCCCTCCCTCACCTGCTGCAGACACGTTTGTCAAACAAGTTTCAGGTATAAGTTGGGGACTAGATGACAAAAGTTCTTTTTTGGATATCCTATTGGTTGGGTCTGAGGAACAACACATCCAATGATTTGCATAGTTTTAGAGCGTAGTCATTGTAGTTAAGCATTGAATTTTAAATAATTTGAGCTTGATTCAAGAAGTTAAAATGAATTTTTCAAGTGAAAATTTATGTGCATTTTACTTGCCTAGCCATTGATGAGCACATGGTTGTACTAATTCAGGGAAAATCAGAAGAGAGAGTTTCTGTGAGGACAAGGATGGTCCTGACACAATCTACTGCGCAAGGTTTGGTTATAGATCGTCAACCTGGTCCTTCTGCGATAGGCAGGGGTCTTCATTTGAGGATTCAACATCTGGATTTGATCAAAGGAGGGAGAGGGAGCACTCAAGATGGGCAAATAGAAGTAGAACTAGAAAGTGGACCCTTGAAAGTGATGACGAATCTGCAAGTGATGTCGAGTCTGATGATGACATCCATTCGTGTCGTGTAGGTTTGCTTTCTGATAGAACTATCCTTGGTCTGCCTCTCACAGGTCCTTTAAAGATTGAAGATGTTAAAAAAGCGTAAGTGCTCCTTAGCATCATTTAATCCCAAATTCAAATCTTAAGGACAATATCTTGCCTCATGCACACACATAACTGATATCTTTCTTTGCAACTGTAGTTTCCGATTATCAGCTTTAAAATGGCATCCTGACAGGCATCAAGGCCCTTCCCAGGTGAGATTGACATATTTATGCCTGGCCTTTCTACCTCTTTAATAAATGCAACAGTTGGAAATAGAGTTGAAAACTATACCGAACTATATAGTTTTAGATGGACCCTTCTGATGAATATTGTTCGTAGACAATACCAGATGCTAAATTCTTTAGAATTGGCATTAGAAACCATCAATGATCTATAATGTTTAAGGAAAAGGGGAAAAATCACAACAATATGATGATGATGAATTTGCTTGTCAATTTTTCTTGCTTTGTTTTATGTGCAAGCTGGTCTTAAAGAGGGTTGTTTTTTACTTACTTTGTTGCAGGAGACGGCTGAAGAAAAATTTAAACAGTGCGTGAATGCGTACAAGTCGTTGTGCAGTGCAATCTCCACGGCCTAGTTGGCATGTTCTCATTGCAAGAGAAACAGCTTCAGTTACAGTAGCTAACAGCCTAACACAATTGCTGGCCAGAAGTGTGCTAATGTGCTATCAAATTATTTCTTAAAAAAAAAACGGAAAAATGGTCGGAATATTAAACTGTTGTATGTATTTATTGATTCGGTGTACAAATTTGAAATTCAGTCTACATTTTTTATTCTTCATGTAAAGATTTCCTATATTCCGGAATCCGGACGTTTGTTTCGGGTCCAGGAGACATCCTTGAAGCTCTTTTTAATGAATTTGCGTCTCAACTCTCAACCTCTCAAGATAATGAAAGGTGGAATTTTTTTTATGTACAAAAGTGATATAGTTTATAATATGAAAAAAATATTTTTTTTAAAAAAAATATTAGGAATTGAAGAATTACAATTAAATAATTTAATTTAATATTGTAGAATGATACAAGAAGAGTATGCTCCAGCAACAAACAGATTGGAGTAGAGCTTTTCAAGGAAAGAATTAATTGCAAGTAGTCAACATACAGATATTACAATGACAAGGACTTCGTAAAAAAAACTAGAAAGATCTAATAAAAAACATCAATTGAAATTGTAGAGACTAACAGGTTAATTTCCCGTTTTCAAATTATTATTGGATTAATGTTCCACAAGAAGTTTTCACACACAAATAATGTTACAATGAAAGTTTGTTCGGTTACCCATGGGGTTGACATAAGTAGTAAGCGTCTTGTGTCGTTTAAGCAAGGTCTTGTGTTTAACCCTTGTGAATGCAAAAAAGTCCCGTTGGGAGACTCTTCCACCATAGTTAGGTGCGCGACGCAGGTTGGATTCGGATTAGTTAGGGTGAAGCTTTGAATACCGGATAGACAATAAAAAAAAAAGGTTTGTGCGGTTCAAAGTCATATTAAAAGTTTTCAAATCATAGTAATATTGTCTGAGTCATTATCCAAGTTAATTCCTCTTTTCTTTTCTGATTTTGAATGTGGACGGCAAGCGCAATGTAATATCCCCTCGCATGTTCTGGTTTTAGAGTGATTTTTTTTTTTTTAAAATTTCATTTATCATCATCCTAATGTCACTCTTTACCTTCTTTAGCCCTATCTTTGATTAGTTTAAGTCTTTCCATTCATCCACATACATTGAGTCTAAAAAAAATTCGGGACAACATTGCTCCCGCGTTGTCCAACGGTAAAATTGGACCTTAACACATTACTATTTAAATATAAATAAATATATATCACTAATCATGGTTTAAATTATTGTTCAACTCAAATTATTGACTACTAATTTCATAATAAAGATATGTACTAAATATAAAGAAAAATGACAGAAAAATATTACTTCAACTTCAAATTCCTATTGACAATAACGGTAATAAGATTAAGCTATTGATTGACAAGTTGGTTAGAAAAAATATATATATATTTTTTTTTAGGATTTTCCCTAAATATAATATATTTCCGCTTTTTTGTTACAAGAAAAAGTATACTTGTTTCCTGATACCTGATGGGGGCAAGCAAAAGCGACCTAACTTAATGGAAAGTTGTTCATTTGATCATAAAAGAGTCAAAGAGAAGAAGGAAAGCAGAAAAAGTGAAAAGCTGTGGTAGTGAGAAAGAGAAATAAAAAGTACCTGTTTGTGCTGAAAATAATAACGCTTCCCCTCTTACTTCCACGCAAATTCATCACAATCTTAATCTAATGGCTAGATCTAATGTTTCCGGATTGGAAATGAATTCAAATTTTAATTCAATTCAGACATATGGATCTTCAGATCTGTCACAGAAGCAGATCTAAAAACAGAGAAGAACAACAGAAGCAGATACCATAAATCCGTAGATCAAGATCAAGAAGCCGAAATGGAGAGCCCAATTTCTCTTGAACTTGCCGAAATAGCTCTCGGGAGGTTCCTGGTAGTGAATCTCAAATTCCTCGTCTCCGACTCCGTCGTACTCATTCCCGCTCTGCAATTTCATCTTCATCTCCCTCAGCTTCTCGGTGGCTAATCCGAGGGTGAGCTTGTGGCATCGGCGCTGGTACTTGAAGGCGTTGATGCAGCGGAGGGTCTGGGCGACGGAGACGTAGAAGATGAGGTGGCCGAGGGAGAGGAGGGAGATAGGGATCCAGCAATGGCGGCACTGGAGGCGAGAGGAATTAGAGAGAGTGAGGAAGACGAGGCTGAGGAAGATGAAGAAAATCTGGAAGAGCTTGTGAAGCTCCTTCTTCTGGAGGTCAATGGCGCGCTTCTTCTCCAGAGTCTTCTCGAAGTGAAGCTGGATTATGGTGTTCAAGGCTTGCAATGCCGTCTCCTTCTGGTGGTGGTGGCCCTCGTAGTCCGCCATGGATAAACGAACGAAGGATCCGCAAGCAGAAGACCGTTGGGGATTTTAGGATATCGAGCTACAAATAATCAGTGGGAGTGGTAAAAAGCAGTGAATTAGAAACGGTGAAAGGTTTGGATTTTGAAGTGAGGGGAGAGAGAGATAGAGAGATGCTCGAATCTCGATGCGTTATTCCATGTGGGCGTCAGGAAAATCCAACTGACGAAGAAAGGGACGAAGCTTTTTGGTTTTGGCAGTGAGCAGAGATGATGATTGAGGTTGAGGACGAAGAATGAATGAAGATGGTCTCGATTTTAAATTGTGTTGTGAGCGCACTCTACATGTGACTCTCATTTTGGGGTTGGGTTTCTCTCATTATCTCTTTCTCATCATCCATCATCATCTCTAAATCCTATCCATCCAATCAACCACAATACCACTTTAACCTTTCTCTCACATTCCCAATCAATGACCCAGATGAACTAATGAGGGAAAATGAGAAAATGGATGAGGAGAGAATCCTCTTCCCTCATTTTGTGTGATTGAGACTTCACATTTTACTTATTTTACATCCAAAGCTGTCATTCATGTCTGAAGCATTAAATTCTGTTTGGCGGTCTGATAATTGAACCAATGATCATTTATTTAATGAGTCTACACAATTATTCCTATTTAGTAATCCAACCATAATTAAAATAATACTCTCTCCTATCCTTCTTATAGCATCTAATTTTTAAGTAAATTTTGGTCTCAAATATAAAATATATTTATTATAATTGTTAATATTTTTTAAAATTATCATTATTTAGTAAGAAAGGGAATTAAGGAGGATGATTAGTATATTTTAGAAAAAACATGTTATATTAATTACTCCCTCTGGTTTATAATATTGGGCATTTCTAGAAAGAAGACATGATTCGAAATATAAGTCACCTCCAATTTAATTGATATTTTTTTTCCTATTTTACCCCTGTGATTAATTTACTCACTTTCCAACTTTGCTCATTCATTATTTCTCTCCTCTCTCTAAAATAACATTTTCAATACAATTAAACACATTTCTCCAAGGAGGATAAAAGTGAAAAAAATTATATTTTTGGACATATTAAATGATTTAAGCATTATTTCTGGTTACACGTGATATAATTGAAGTGTCCTATATTATGGAACGAAGGGAGTATAATTTAATTAAAATATACAAAATATTTATATGAAAACTAAAAACGAATAATGTTTAAATAAATAAAAAAGACATTAACACATAAATAAATGGGACATTAGTGACCAACGGGGGTTGGCACAAGTGGTAAGCGGCTTGTGTCGCTTAAAAAAAGTCTCGATTTCAAGCCTTGTGAATGCAGGAAAACCCTGCTGAGAGACTCACCCATCATAGTCAGGTGCGCGACTCGGGTCGGATTCGGATTAGTCAGGGCAAAGCTCTGGATACCAGATGGGCAACAACAAAAAAAGGGACATTAGCGTATAAACCATAGGTAATTCAACAAAACAAAGCTATTAAAGCACCATATGACTGACCGTTATGTTTTCTTTGGACTCAAAATGACATCATTTTAGACTCAATAAGGAGGAAAAAAAATTTAACTATGATCAATCCATTTGAAACTCTTGACTGAACCAATTAAATACTAGTTAATCGATTCATTGGTTTGATTGGAACACCCAAAATACCGGATTAGATCTTAGATCTCGATACTATGTGAAAAACTTCACTTACAAATAAAAACCTAGAAGTGTCAATTTGGGGGAAGATGCTCTCGTATCAGTGTTTACTTTTTTTTATCAGTGTTGAGCAGAACTGAGCTTGATCTTGAGCCTAAAAAGGCCGATTCAATATTATTTTTTTGTATTTTTTTTCATAACTCAATACCCTTTATAATCATAAATTATAAACAATTTGAACTCATAACTTCCCGTTTAATAAAGAATTAAAGGAGATTGATGTTATTAGGCTAGACAACCCTGATTGTTGATGTTTGGATTAGTTTTATAGACAATAACCATTAGTCAATAACCATTGGAAGCTTAACCTATGTTAGAACAAGTAATTTCTACTTGCTTTTATAACCAACCATAGTTTAAAGCTTTCATATCAAAACAAAAATCATGTTAATCAATTGATGTTAATGTTAGTCCAATATATATTTTACTAGAAGTGAGAAAAATCTTAAACCTCTTATTTAAAAACTTGTTAACTTTCCAACTTTACTCCTATTTAATATCTACTACTCCCATAAGAATATAATCTTGTACACAATAATAAATAAAGGGGAAATTTACCAAAATAAAAATTTTAAAAAAATTATTTACCAATTTGGAGCACTGTTAAAACTATGTACCAAAGTAATGCTGACGCCACTAGTGGCAGTGTCAATTTCTTTAATTTTTTTTAAAGAGAAGAAACCCAATTTTTTACTTTAAAAAAATTGACGCTACTACTAGTGGCGTCGTACTTTCTGACGCCACTGAGGTGGGGTCAGAAAGTACGACGCCATTAGTGGTGTCAGCATTACTTTGATACATAATTTCAACCGTGCTCTAAATTGGTAATTTTTTATTTTTTTATTTTTATTTTGGTAAATTTCCCATAAATAAAGGGTGAAAGGAGTAATGATTAGCACAATATGGCTTACAAGCCAATCATCAACCCCAAAATTACCCAATTAATAATCAAGATGGCCTACAATTACATTTTTACACGCACAAACATTGTGAAAAATGGACTTTTAGGTGAGTGAACAAAGATTACACGTACACCTAAAATCTCCAATCTCTAGAAGGAAATAGAAGCAAAAGAAAGAAAAAGTTCGACCCTTTTGATCCAATTTTGGAGAAAGAGAATGAAACTTGTTGCGCCTTCATCTGCTGCCATGATTTTAACTTTTAAGCCTCCGACTGATTGGCGCAACGATCAACGGCAGCGGGTGGCCCATCTCAGAGATTCTGCAAATTTAATAGTAGAGCAATATTCAGATATGAATTCATGTGGGTTAAATCGATGGATTTGCAGGTGCCAATAAATAAAATATAATGTGAATGCAACTTCCAAGTTCAATATTACAACGACCCCCTTCAACCTGTTCACATCAGCACAAATATCATGGGGTTACACAATTGAAGGACTTAAATACCGCATCAAGCAATACAGCCTGTGACTTTATTTCACCCCATGGCCAAAAAAAAAACACCTTTGTTTCACCCCACCCCCCAACAACACTATATCAGCACGCATGCGTCAAAATTAACTGACTTAAATTATAATAATAATATAATGATATAAAAAAAAAGGTGTCTGGGGAGGGAGGGAAGGTTAGATATATACAACCTCACCCTTACGAGAAAAGAGGCAGTTTCCATAATTTGATCTCGTGACCTCTATATCACATGACAACAATCTTTATCATTACTCTAAGGCTCACTAATAAAAATGTAATGATATACTTAACTAAATATTAGAGGTCGAAAAAAAATAACAAACTTTTTCATGTATTTTTTTGATAGACAGATTCTCTCTCTCCTCACATAACTTAAGAGCACAGAGCGCATACTCAAGAAAATCTAATGAAGATATTCAATGATGTACCAAACAAAAAACACTAGGCAGGATCAGATTTAGAACAAATTTCCCATGATCACCACTTCTTGATCATGAATATGGGGTAAGTAACACACTACTGCCTCCATTATTCTGATCCTCCTTCTCTGTCAGCATCCTCTGATGATGTCTGGGACTGATCCTCCATAAGATGCATTAGTAGCTCCTCAGGTTTCAGTTGATCTTTATCAGAACTGGCTGAATCATCCACCTTCTCATTATTAGGCTTTTCACTATTATTATACAGAGCATCCAGCTGGTGAAAATAAGGACATGTTTTAGAACTCTGAGGCTTTTTCTGGTTTGTCATCTTCATCCTCTTGAAGTATTTGTTCATATTCTCCCATTTCTCTTTGCATCTCCTGGCACTCCGATCGTATCCAAGTTTTTTCATTGCAGAAGATATCTCCTCCCATATAGGAATAAACCCTTTAACCCCATTTACTTCATTCTCCACATAAAAGTTTGTCCTCGATCTAATCAAAGCTTCCACTTCATCTTTGGGCCATCTAGAGGAAGATGGACTAGTCCGTGTGAAATTCCCACCATTTCCACATTCTTGCTTTTCAATAACACTACTTCCTGCATTATCATTTTCTTGCTCGTCCTTATCTAAATCATTTGGAAGCAGATTCTCAGGTAATTCGATTGTCCCTGTTTGTCCTGTGAACTTCTTCAGAAGGGCAAACACTGCAGCATCTTTCGCCGCAGCAATTGATCTTTCTTGAGCTAAAAGTTGTCGCTCCCTCTTAATCCTTGCTAATTCTTCCATCTTCCATGCTTCCTGTCTTGCAATTCTATCTTGTTCACATTTGATAAAGATCTCCATGAAGTTCTTCTGTTGCTTCTCTTGCTTCTCTAGTACTTTGTTCATCAACCCCTCAAAATACTGCGTCAGTTTCCTTTTCTTCTTTCGAATATCTTCATCCGCTTCTTCACTCAACGAAGGGGTAGTTAAACTAGAGGGGTCACTAGAGAATCGTATAGAATGTGCAATTGAATCTTGAATAACATTGGACAAATCCATAGGGGTTGTAGTTGTTGCTATGTTTTCCACTTGTTCATCATCCTTTTTGGGGTAAGGATGTTGAATTGCACCTTGAATAACATTGGATAAATCCATTGGGATTGTGGTTGTTGCTGTGTTTCTAGAGGGGTCGCTAGAGAATCGTATAGAATGTGCAATTGAATCTTGAATAACATTGGAAAAATCCATTGGGGTTGTAGTTGTTGCTATGTTTTCCACTTGTTCATCATTCTTTTCGGGGTAAGGATGTTGAATTGCACCTTGAATAACATTGGATAAATCCATTGGGATTGTGGTTGCTGCTGTGTTTCTCGCTTGTTCTTCATTCTTTTCAGGGTAAGGAGAGTTCATAAGAGGTTCTAACAACTCAAAGAAACGGTAAGTCTTACCGTTGTGCCGGCGGCCTTCTTTGGTCTTTCTGCAGTACTTGTACACGTTTTCAAACTTCTCCTGGCATTTCTTAGCACTCCTATTATATCCTAGCTCCCCTAATCTCCTGAACACAGTTCCAAAAACCAATCATTACATTTAAATAAAAATTTTCAACCATTTATACCCACACACACCAAAAAAAAAAAAAACTCAACCATTACAAAAATAGCCCAGTTTAAAAGAGTAACATTGTAACAGTCAGTGAAAAAACTGGAATTTTAGTGCAAAAGAACTTATTTTCTAGATAAATATTCCAGAGGAAAATTGCACTTGCAAATCACATTCACAAATTAACACTTGAAGCACGCAAAACCATAAATTTTTATGAGCTGAAATTTGGTGGCATTCTGTGGGGACTTTTATCGAACAGGAAGCGTATGAATGTGATCTACTGACCTGGAAACTTGTTCCCAAAGATGAACTTTGGGGAATGTGTCCCTGAAAGCAGCGTCCATGTCAGACCTTATCTTGAGCAAGGCTTTAGTTTCTTCTGGAGGCCACCGGCCACCAGTGACATTCCGGTCAACATCTTCGGCTGAGACTATTACCTGCTCGTGGTGGTGTCCATCAGACACAGGCTTATCACCACCGTCCTCTGGGTGGCGGTGTTGAATGGAGCTTTCAGGTAAACTCGAATTCTCTAGCATCTGTTTAACCAGATTACAGCCGCGATGAGTTCTGAAGTAGTAAAACGATGGGTGAATCGGCGAAAGTGGGATAAAAAGGAAGTGATTTTCACGGTTTAACGGTGAGAAGTTAAATAATTGAATTTACTTTCTACCTGTGATTTTTTTTTTTTTTTTATCTGAACTAAATTATTCTTTACCATCTCTAATTTCAAATTTTAAATAATACTATAATCATATCATATCAATTTTAATACATGTCCTAAATAAGTAAATAGACACAAATCCCTTATACATGTACCGTGACAACCTGGTTTATAAGGCATAGAATAAAATTGTCACACTCACGAGTTTAAGTAAACTAGTGACAAGTAACAAGAATGCAAACATAAAGAGTAAAAAAAGTTTACTTTTATTAATAAATAGATGTTTGAAATATATAATTAAATGATAAAAATATATATAACAATTTGATTTAAAATAATTCAAATTAAATCTTTCATTATTTATAGTTTAAGATACTTGACAACAAAAAATTATATGAAATTCATATATAAAGTCATTAAACATGATCAAATTGGGAAAAAAAAAAAAGAAGCTAAGATAAGTTTATAGTGAGTTAACATGATTTTGTAAGGTACTCGTAGAAATGTAAAAATGATAAACTCGGTGTATAAACTCGTGAATTCATATCACTGAGACTATAGCTTGTATGAGTTTAAGAGCGGAAGGAGATTCTCTTCATATCCTCTTTCTCATTTTCTCTCATCGACTCAATTTGGACTGTTGTTTGAGAAAATGAAAGAAGAGTAAAAGTAGTACTTTATTGATTGGATGTGTGTGATATAGAGATTATGAGGAATAATAAGAAAATGATGATGAAAGAAACTTAACCCGTTTAAGAGCATGTTGTCATGATTTTATAAGTTAGAAATATAAAAATGGTCAATTCGTAGGTTAACTTACAAATTTGACAATATTGACAAATAGGATTTTATAAGGTCTTATTTATAAGTCACATAATTAAATTTTCGCATGAATGTATTATTTTACTAAATTATTATTTTCTTGAAAAGTGTTTATACTAAATAGATGTTAAACTGGAAGAAATTCATTAAATGTTAAGGTAATATTAGTGAGATTCAAAGTTTTTCTTAATTATTGTGAAACATGTTAGGATCCCACTGTTACAACAGACACTTTCTACGTCTGTCCGAAGGCCTTTTTACGACACTTTTGAGGGACATAAATAAAAGTGTCTTTATAAGATAAGACTTTCTACATTTGTTCGCTAAAAAACAAACGTGAAAAAGTCTGTTTTGAGAAAATTATAGGCATAAAAATTAGACTTTTTGCTAGCTTATTGGTTGTGTTATTTTTACTCTATTTTATTTACAAATACTTTTACACTAAGTTTAATTATGTTTTAGAGTATATTGGGTAAAAGTTTATAGGTTGATTTGCCCTTTATACAACATTAACAAAGTACAATTATTAATAGTGTAGGTCTCACCATAAAAAAATAATGAATGTTATTTTAATAGTTATCCCATTTTTACTCTATTTTTGAACATTTATAAGTACTTTTACACCCGAGAAAAGTTTATACTCCCTCCGATCTTTAATATAAGACATATTAATCTAATTTAATAAATTAGAAAAAGGACAATAAACATGAAAATTTTATCTTATATTTAGAACCAATATCAAACCCCTAACCCCTAAATATGCTGGGGGAGTAATATTTGACACATTGAGTAAAAGTTTGAGTACCCGTTTACCATTAAATCTATTAGCACTCAATCTACCTGCCATCATTGATACTTTAGATTGATGCTGATAGCTATTTCAAATTGCCAAATCTTAACCCTTTTACTGCACAAAAATGTTGTTGAATTAGCTCATGGCTTGTTTCTTAAAAAGAATCTGACTACATAGTCAGAGAGAATCTAGCTTAGCTTAATACCACCTGAGTCCTGACTACATACATCAGTAATTAAAATTGAAGAAGGAAATGTGTGTGTGTGTGTGTATTTGAGTTCAAGTAATTTAAGAGTTTTGATCTTGAGATCTCTCCAGTACAAAGATATTGCCTTTGTCATCCCTTCCTATCCTCATTGTGTCATCCACATATCTATCACATTTATCATAGTAAGAAACAAACTCACCTTCAAGCAAATTTAACTTTATTTTGATAAAATTAAATAAATTCAATTGACTAAGTGTTATTTCCCTAATAAATAATCTAAATTCAAGTGAAGCATGAGAAAATAAAGGCACAAGCAATGTTAGGATACGTGATGTCCAGCCATCCCTGTGGATTGAAGATGCTCAACAAAACATCATAGTTCTTCCGAAACACATTCATTAACTGTGCATTCACAACATTCCATTAACTGATTATCAGCAAAACCCCCCATATGGTCAAATATTATATTCCTCCGGTCCTAAATATAAGATGGCATACCTGGTCTGGAGTGATAGTGGAGTTTTCAAAATTAATCTCAACTCTCTGTGAATCATCACATAACATGAACCAAATCAAAAATCAAAATGTAAGTTAATACCATCAGCTAAATAAGTACTATCTTCAGTCAACCAATGAAAATTAGTTAAATTAGTTATGTGTAAAAAACGTGGGTTGGTTTCTTTAAATACTATGCAAAACTCTTTAACATGTGCAATCAATAGGGATAACATAAAAAACGATAAATACAGAAGCAAAGTGGATTGAGATGCTATATTTAGGACCAAATCCAATCCAACTAGCTTTTATATCAGGACCGAAAGTAATAATTTTCAAATCACAACATTCACAAAGAGAAGAAGATCTTAACTGTTGGGGAGGCAATCTTGAAAGAGGCCTCAATACTAAGTTGTCCATTCAACAAACTCAACCCCTTTGCGCTGAACTTGATCACATTCACCGCTTTGCTCTCCAATGTTGCAGTCACCCATGTTCATCCTTAATTAGTTAAATACAAACAAACACTAAAACCAAATGCTCATATGTGTGTGTATATATGATGTATATATACATACCTCAGCTACATCAATAATCTGGAAGAAATCATCCAATGAAATGAAGTCTCTGAGGCCCAACTTTGTTCTCTTGGAACCCAGAATTGAGATTGTGCTATAAACAAGTCTCCAGCACCCAGCCATCTTCCAAAATATAAAACAAAATTTAACATAAAGCTCATAATAAGTGATTGTGACTGGCACTGTTAAATTGAATTCAATTCACCTTGTCCAAATGGAGAGTAGGATCTGGGGTTGGATTCATAGATTCTAGCTGCTTCACTAGAGTTTCAATCTCAGATTTCTTGGCAGAAGTGATTCCAAAAATTCCCCTGTTAATTCCTTCAAAAATTGCCTCAATCATATTTCCAACACATTCTCCCTTGTTTACGACAAGAATAATCACAGTGAGTGTAAATACCTTGCACAGCCTCGTAAAGTGAAGTTTTGGTGCAGGAAATTGCTTCTCCATGATCACCTAGCAAGTCAAAGCTTTGTCCTGCAACTTTTCTGATAGTGATGGGTCTGAATCCAAAAGGGGTCTCTGCAAATCTTGATGAAGTGTTTGGTTTTGAACGAGGGCTAGGTGAGACATATCCTTGGAGCTTAGTGATGTTGTTGCTCGTGGTTCTGAAAATGAGAGGGTTGAGATGGGAATCGGCCATTGATGGGTGAAGTAGCTTAGTGGCCATTAAATCGAAAGCTTAGATTCTGAAGTTTGAAATCGGGAAGTTGGGAGCATATGATAGTTTCGGTGCAGAAATTTATTGGTTAAGTCAGCGGTTGAGGATAAGACCACAAGCCAAGACTTGTGGTTGAGATTTTGCCCTGTCCTTATTGTGGGGGTGAGAGAGAAAGAGTTCCTGTTACACTTCAGTATTTAATTGCTCACTTCAAAAATTTGCATATTTCGACAATAAAATATGTATGAATCACAAAATGGTCTCGCGCAGAAGGAACAAGCCTCTCGTAATGCGGCAAAGTAATGTATAAATATCTGTTCACTAAAGTTCGAATTCCAAAAGATATACTTATATTTAGTGTCCGACGGAGCTCTAAACATGATTGCCTCTAAAAGAAAAGAATAATTGCATCTAGCCCCAAAAAAAAGGTAAGAATCTAAAATTAAGTGTGATCCTTTGAAATAATATTCGTAAGTTAATAGTACTAGTAATGAGAAATCATTTTGAGGAGCTGAGTGCAAGCCTGCTTACCTTGATAATTGAGGCATGAATGAGAGTATGAGACAAAGACATGGTCCTTCAAAGTTCAAACGAACATTTCAAGCCTAAAACAACATTTAGGAATTCTTCAGTAAAAGAAGTAAATGTCCACTAATGAATTGATTGACTGAACATGTCACGTGGGAGGATAGATAGAAGACAAGAATATATCAGACAGGCCAATTTTATTGCAAAAGAAGGAGCACTAGAGAAGGTTATCCTTTATCAGGCACAAAATTATGATCATGTTTAACTTGATTTACTTATTAAATCATAGCACACATGACTTCAATCCAACCAAAATTACCCTTATAAAGGTAAATGACAGCTCAGATTCAAAAGATCGAGATAATGATGGTTAAATTGCGACAAAATTTTCTAAAAAATGAATTATAAATATCAATTCAAACCATTGCAAATTTAGAAGTTTCAATTGTAAGTGTTTGTTTGGATTAGCAGTAGAAGTTTTTTTTCCAAAATGAATTACAATGTACGAGATAAGTGTATAAGATGAGTTTTTAACGTGTATGAGAAAAGTGTGTAAGAGGAGCTGTCTCATCTTACGTGAATGCGTTTCTCTAACGCTAATTCAAACAGGTACTAAATAAGACATGGTATTTAAGTTACAAATACAATTCTCAGTTTTAAAAAGGTTGTTAGTGCATCCTCTAAATAACAAACCAAAAAGAAATGAGTGACACAAACAGTCAATCCACATAAGCAAGACTCCTCAATCAGTTACCTTTTCACCGTCTTAGCTCTCATTTTTTACCATCCTCAATTGAACAAGAAAGTAGCAGTATCTCTTACATGTAGTACTATAATACTCGAGCTCAATTTAAAAGACAATGCTTAAGCAATCTTTCTCGGGTTAGGTCTGATACTGTACTGCTCATACAATTTAATTTACCAAAAATCAGACGGTCTGCAAATTCAAATACTATAGTACCATATTATCATTGGCAGATAGTTGAGTATTAATGAGGTTCCTCAGCACTAGAATCCACAAACTTGGGATTCTTATTACAATAACTGACAAGCATGATAAAGCAGCTAGATTTTCATCTTTTCTAATTTATCAAAGCTTAAGCAGCAGCAGCATCAGATTTGGTGGACTCTTGCTGTTGTTTCCACTGCTCTGGGGTCACAGCTTTCTTAATAGAGAGAGCATGAATCTCTTTCATCTCCTCTTCCAATGCAGCATTCACCATTCGATGCCTCTCGAGCAGTCTCTTCCCTTCAAATTGTTCTGATACAATCTCAATTTCAAAGCTAGCTCCACACCTGATCGCCACGTCAGTTTAGTTTAATTGAGAGGTAGAGTAAGAGGCAAAGACAACAATATTTATGATAAGTCACACCATTCACAAATACAGGGTCTGATATGGTACAAAGTAAACTCTTTTAGTTGGAAAAACTTACCCTCCAGAGGTATCAATGACTTCCTGAAACACAAATGGAAAAAGGTAAGTTGTGGCGAAAAGGTTTCATATGGGCATATGTTAACAAGAAATTTGTGTGCTAAATAATCAATTAAAGCAGGTATATGAATTGCAGAGAGATAACGTTTCCATCTTTCCATGACCTTTTTTTCCTAGAAATGAGAAATCAATGCAGATAAAGAACAGTCCTATAATTACTGTTTACATTATCATGATAGTTAGTCCTAGTGAAATCATTCAAGAGTGAACCACAAATTCAAGGTCATTCCTCAAGAAATTTGATTCATGTATAGTTCTTCATAGGAACGTTTTCATCAAGACATCAGATAGACAAGAATAATACCATATAATGGGATAACTAATAATAATCCTCAGAGAAAGGGAGAGAGACCTAAAATCACCATTGCAACGCTACAGTTAAAACTTAACTTGCACTTCTATAACACTACAGGTCATTAAGGAGGGGAAAAACAAGAGAGTGAGCAACCAATATAAACGGCAGACTACAATTGATATTCTCACTTTAATTCTAGATTGCACGTTACATAAGCAAGGGTGGAGGGATAACATGGCTTTACTTCTTCCTTGGGTCAGAGCGTGGGAAATAAAGTACCAGCCCAAGTTGAGCAATACGGCTGACATGATTAACACTTAACAAACAGACTGGCTAGCTGCAAATTTGAAGACAAATTTGCTTTGTGGTGCCATATTGTTCCACAAAGCAAAAACCAGAAGGCCAACTTACAAATAAACCACAACAATATGCTTTCTAGAGTGGGTTTGGCTACATGAATCACAACACACCATTGTATTCTATCAACAACCAACTCTTTAAATAACATGCAAACGCACCATGCAAAAAAAATTAACCATAAGACGAGATGCAAGGCATGTGTGACCAAAGATACATTAAAACCCAAAGAGTTATAGTAGAACTGGTTGAATCCAACAGTTTCCTTAAGACTGAAAGTAAACACCGATAAGGAATGAAGCGCTGAGCAATGCTAACTGAGGTAGTTCTGTTGTGAAGCACCAGCACTAGAGCAAGTTTGAAGATTAAGTAAACAAAACCAAGGTGCCTGTTTAACAGTGAAACAAATGCAAATGGAAGACGGTGAGACCCATCCTCTTAGTCTCTATGAAGTTGATAGTACCAGTGTTATGGTTCTAGCAGGCAACGGAGGAAGATTAAATCACTGATTTGACGGTCAACATGGAATACTAGTATTTCCAAACACAAGGCCCCACTCTCTGATCAGCACATAGAACTTCACTTGGGAAATATAATCTCTCCCTTCTTTATGAGAATCTCCTTGCAATTATAATCTTTAAGAAAGCTGATTTCAGCCAAACACACTGGATCCTATAAAGTCTAAACTCCAAGCAAACCAACCCAACCCATAAATACAATCTCTGTTCCAGGATAAGGGGTACAGATAGAACATTTTTTAAAGGGCATTCACTATTCATTATTTTTCCTTTACGTCTTCAGGTCCAGAACATCATGCTTAAAATCCATAGAATTACAGTAAAAGTGCAAAGAAGCAGGTTGCTAAATTTAGTTTCACTTAAATCCCACGATGGAAGAGGAGGGGTAAATGTTTGTGATATACAAGTGCGCATTCTAGGGACAAAAACTTGGAATTGCATGACAAATACTAGTTCCGAGCAGCAATTTGATTACTCATGTTCGTTATAGCTTTGCAGAGACCTTTTTTATGGCATATAATTGCTTTAAGCATATTAACCAGAAATAAATAATGAAGAAGACGACAACGGTGCAGAGAAAGGATTCGGAAAACTTACAATATGTGAGGGATTCAATTTGGCCTTCAAGGAAGCTTCAACTTGGTCCTTTGTTACTCCCATCCCTCTTCCCGTCCTCGGCCTTCTTGTTCTTCAGCAGTCGTCAATTCTGATATATCAATTTGATATTTAATTATTTATACTCTGAAACGGAATCGAATAATAAACTTTCACAACTACAGCAAAAAAGATGAAAATGATGGCACAAATAAGTATATATTCATGCGGATCTATAATTTCAATGATTAAAATTATAATTCAAATTTATAATTTTAAATTGAATAAAAATTAAGACAATACTTGCACTTTTTCCCTAAGGAATATCTATATTGGATTTTTTTTTTTTTTGCAGACTTTAATATGGATTAAAGAGAAAAATCGATAGTACTCATTTTTTCCAACAACAAAAACATTTCCTTTCTTTTATCTTTTTTTTCCCTCTTCTCTTGTTTGTATTTAGCTTCTTTCTTCATTCTTTTGGTTAGATATTCAAGTGGAAACTATTATTAAAAAAAGGGTTAAAATGTAAAAATACATATATGTTTTTTTTGAAAGGAGCACCCAACACCAAGCTTTTTTTTTTTTTTCAAAAATAATTATGTGGTTACAATTCTGGAGTGAAAGTCACAAAAAAAGTTAATGGAGAGGACGCCTTAAGTTGGTGTTAAATGTACCAGGTGTTATCTTGATGTCATGAAACATGGCAATGGGGGGCTAGGATTTAAATATTGAACCACATCCTAAGTCGAACGAGCTTTGAGGAATGAGAAATCGATGGGTGGTGTTGGTAGTGAGTGACGGTGATGAAGTGCAGCTCGATGAGTGGTGTTCACAGTAAGTGACAGTGGTGTGTGTGCTGGTGCTTGATGGTGTGTGCGCGGTGAGCAATCGTCTTTTCCTTAAGCTCTAAAAACCCAAACCTTCATTCCAACAATGTCCAGCTGTATAGCACATGCTTCAGCTCATAGGTGAGGATCCGAACAATTCTTTCAGTGAGTTCCTCCACATCAAATCTTTACCATTCTCTTCCTCCTCCGACGAATCTAGCACATGCTTCAGCTGAATCATCGACTCTTTCCGGCGAGGTGCTCGGCTGCTAGTGCTCTGGTAGAGAAGCATCCATAGGTTGGTTTTCCGGCACTGAATTTGAACAAACGGGCTAGTCCTAGGGCTTCGCGTGGGGCTCTAAAAGATGTCGCATTACATAGCCAGGAGCTGGAATTTTTGCAATGTCGCCATCTCACCATGAGTCTCTCTCTCTATTTGTGACTGTGAATATCAAAAATTGGTGGGAGATTTTGAATCATAATGTGGTGTGGTAATGGTGAATATAAAGGGACCATGTGGATTGATTACTTCTAGGAGGGAAAATGGGATCTGTTTTGGGAATGGTTATCCATCTTTGTATTATGGGTTAAGGTGCAGTCTGTTTTTTTTTCCCCCTCTTGAAAGCTTCCGACGGTGGTGGTTATGGTGGAGAGGAGGAGCTCATCGACGACAGGTAAGGTGGAAGTTCTCACCGATAAGGAAGAAGTAGTAGCGGAACTATTGCATAGTCAGCTGGGGCCTTGGCCCAGTTGGCCTTATTCTACCTACTCTTATTTTGCCTACCTTTACCTACCCCTCTCAATACCATTAGATTATAATCTTATCCAACGACGGAAATTTGAGGGATAAAATAAACTCTTTTATCCCTTTCTCTCTTCCACTGCCTCCCTCCCTTTTTATCTGCTCTGCATAGATAAACACATCCCTTGCGAAAAAAACAACAAATTAATTAATTATACCAAATGAATCAATCAAAGACAAGAAACAAAATTAATCTGATGAAGAAGACAGAGAAATTTTAAAGGGTGATGGTTACGTTTCAAGCTCTTGAATTTGGCGAGGAGTGTGTCTATGGTACTTCTTGGATCTCTGATTATTAGTGGTATCATCACCAGCTTCCTGATCATCCTCGCCTGAAAACTTCATCGAAATTATCACTCCCAGAACGGCTCTCGTATCCATCGTTATCCCAAATTCTCGCAATCAAACTTTGATCGAAGTTTTCCCCAAGAAGACCCATCTCAACATGCCCCTGATTATGATGATCCATTTTCCTTTTCTGCAACACTAATTCTCTCATCACAAACATCGCACAAATATGATGATAATGAATAGTAGTTATCCGTACAAATCGAATTCATTAAAAGAGGAATCCGATGAAGAAGTGAAATTTAATATTTTTATAACAAGATCCCTTCTTCTTCGGCCTTTATCCCATCATAGGAAGGAACAGAGTCATCGGCGTCATCACCAGGAAACATCAAGAGTCAAAGCACTCATAGCTTGAGACCTTTCTTCTTTCTTCTTTGCATCTCTCTTACATTCTCTCTATACCTCGGTGCTTTGCGGACCTTTTCTCCCAGCCAAAATTTTCTTATTAAGTATGCACCAATTTTCGATTTGTGTTCAATTTTTTGTACCCATTATTTTGATTTTCATTGGTCGTCCTTGCTTGTTCAGGTTATTGCCAATGCCAATGAAAAACTCGAGCTTTGTTCACGCCAGGGTCCCAATTTTCATCTTTACGGTCTGCTCACGAGGATATATTAAACTGCAAAATCTAGGGTTAGAGCGGAAGAGAGAGAGAGGGTGGGAGGTAGTGGGAAAGAGGAAGGGGTAAAATGATTTATTTTATCCCTCAAATCTCTATCGTTGGATGATATTATAATTTAACGGTATTGAGAAGGGTAGGCAAAGGTAGGTAAAATAAGAGTAGGCAGAATAACCTCTCCCTATATATATATATAATTTATTTTTTTAATTTTATTTTGGCCAATAATTTGGCCTCAGCTAATTTCTCATAAAGGCTTCAGCTGACCTTCTAAAATTTGTTAAAATACATGTATTCATTATATAATATTTTATTTTGGTCAATAATTTGGCTCAATTAATGTCTTATCTTCTCTATAATTACACCTTCCTTTTTACATTTTTCCCTCTTGTTTTTTTTTTTCCATTTTTCCCTCTAGTTGAGCGTTCTCCACGACTACACACTTCCTCTTCATCGGTTCCTCCACTCTGCTCTGCTCTGTCATTTGTGCTCTCTAGTTTGGCCTCCTCTTCTTCCTCGGTTCCTCTACGCTTCCTCAATTCCTCTTCCTCCATCCATGCTCTCCAGTCTCCATCAGGCATCCACAAAGTCTCCCTCTTTCGCCGAGACACCGAGTCTGACCACTGTCATCTATTCCACCACTGCCGTCGGCGTTAGTCAGAGGTTTTTTCGGAAGGTCAAAGGTCGTCCGCCACTGCAGAGTCGGCTCGCCATTAGGTATGGGATTCCTTCCGCGGTTCTGACATTGCCTATAGTATACTTAGTCTTGTAATGTTTTGTTTCCATGGCTGCGCAATTGTTTTGATTCTCGAACCCTAGAGAGAAGTCCTAAAGATTTTGCCTATAGTTTTAATTTCTCTATTGTAGTGGCACACCGCGTCACATTTGTCTGTTTCTGGACCTATCATTCCATACATCTGTATGTCCTTCTAACTCTGTGCTGCTTTATGTGCTTTTGATTTTGGTTATTCTAATTTTGAAATCAGTTTCATAATTTGTATTGTAAAGTTCTGATTTGTGCTGCTCATTTGTGTTTTGGCTATGGATTCTGATAAATTTTGTAACAAAAGTCTGGGCTGCCTTATTTTGCTTTGCTTGTAAATTTTGTTTATGCTTTGACAGAAACTTTCATATGCTTTGCTGCTGGCTTTAATATAAAAAATGGTTAAGGTGCATATTTACCAACGAACTATTATGAAAAGAGCATCTGGCACAAATATTAATTAAGAGTACCTTAAATACAAACAAACAATTAAAAATGTGCAGCCAGCACACAAAAAAAAAAATAAAAAATATGCAGTCAGCACAACGCCATTAGAAAAAGATAACTGTTATTTAAGGTGCGGATTGACCAACGAACTTTTACTCTAGGAGCGCCCAGCACAAAATTCTAAATTTCACTAAATTAAATAGATTTTTTTCTCAATTGTCATTATTCAAAACTACTGGTATGGATATCTATGGACAAAAATTACTCATTTACTAAAATAAACAAAAGTTTTGATTAAAAATATAACTATATGATTTAAATAAAACTCAAGGTGTTTTATAATTTATTATATATGTTAAACAAACAAAAAATATGAAGATGCAATATCACCTAGAGGGGGGGTGAATAGGTGATCTCAAATTTTTCTCGCAAGAGCCACACAAATAAAGATGAACGTAGATAAATAGGAAAATGACACGAGGCAATTTATACTGGTTCGGTCTAAAACTTTGACCTACGTCTAGTCCCCAAGCACACCTTGGGATTTTCACTAACTCTTCAAAAGAACACAATTACACACACTATAAGGACGATCCTTACACTCTCAGACTCGCTCCCCTTACAAGTTGTAATTGTACACCCACACTTAAGGTTCCACAACCTTAAGATTTTACAACACAATGATCAAAATAAGTGTTTAGAAACTCCTCACGAGTAGATAAAAGATAAACACAGAAGTACACAAGATATCCGAAGATATTAATGAAACAGTAGTAGTTGTAATAAAAACAAATTGAATGCACAGCGTTTCAGTAGGTGACGAATTCAATGCTTCCGGTATTTATAGTTGAAATATTTATGGCCGTTGGAGAAGTTTGAAGATTAACCGTTGTGAGTCTCAAATCTTTTCGTTACACAGATGGGGCTCGGTTAACATTTTTCGTCGTTCAAATAATCCAGGTGGATTTAAAGTTCTAACATTCTCTTCATTCCTTTTGTTTTGCCCGTTAGGAAATAGTATTGAATGCAGAGGAGAATATTAGTAAATACTTTCCATTTGCTCAGAAGGTAGTTTCCGAGGATATCACATCTTTAGCAACCGCATTTAATGCTTCTATCAGAGTTCTTTGCTTTTCAGCTAAAACAATGTTTAACAACCTGTAACACGCTTAAATGATTATTAGTGCTTTGATTAAATAGCATTCAATAAGTCAACAAGTGATTTGAAGATAACCCATGAGATTTGAATTGAAAAATACTTCGTTTTACAAAACAGAGAGTGATCATGCTCGGGCATGATCTCAAGCTTGCTTGGGCATCATTCCAAGAAGTGTGTTATAAAATCAAAGCATCGACCTATGCTCGGGCAGCACCAAGCATCTGCTCAAGCACCCTGCTCGAGCACTCAAAAGTGCTTGCTCGGGCATGATTCTTTTAAAGAAGAGAAAAGGTTTTAGTGAACGATAATGCTTGGGCAAACTTCTCATCCTGCTCTGGCATGATCTAGTGAAAGTATCGCTCATGCTCAGGCATGGTAGTAATGATGCTCGGGCATGGGTGAGGCCGAGAGTTTCGAAAACCAAGCAACAGGCCTACTCGGGCATGATGATGTGCCTGCTCGAGCAAGATAAAACCTTGCTCGAGCACAGAGCATACAGAGAGCAAAGAGGGAAAAACAGCGATGCTGCTCGAGCATGCTATATTCATGCTCGGGCATCAACCATCCAGAGACGAATACAGAGGAAGCGAGTAACGCTGCTCGAGCAACTCTATACTCTTGCTCGAGCATGTTGCTCGAGCATGACTAATTCATGCTCGAGCATGAGTCGTGCAACGCTTAAAGTAAGAAGAGAGTGTGTTACCTGCTTGAACATTTGTTTACCTCTACTCGAGCACTATGCTCGGGCATCACTCACTCGCTGCTCGGGCACACTACATGTGTTAGCATATTTCTTATGTTTCTAACTCGATGATGCTCGGGCAAGCAGGTTCCCTGCTCGAGCATGCTTTAACATTGAATATTTTACAACACTTTGAACTGTTTATTAATTTAACAAAATCAATGTTTGTCATCATCAAAACATACGAGAACTAACAAATTATATGATTTTATTTTATTTTAGAAGAAATTTATGTGAGTTAAGAAATTCATTTAATGTTAATAAAATTTAAAAAATCTATAAAAAAAAATCTATTATATACAGAAAGAAATGAAATGAGTTTAATTTTTATTTTTATAAAAAGAGTTTAATGGATATCAACGTTGACACTTAATAATATAATCTGGCAACTTGATGATATTTTTATTAATTAAATTATCTATTGATTATATGAATATGGGACTTGTTGGAAAAAAAAAAATGTCATTAATTAAGTATCTTGGATAATCAATAGATCATTTAATTAACAAAGATATCATCAAGTTGCCGGATTTATATTATTAAGTGTCAATGTCAATATCCATTAAGCTCTTTTTATAAAAATAAAAATTAAACTCATTTCATTTCTTTCCGGATATAATAGATTTTTTAAATTTTATTAACATTAAATGAATTTTTTAACTCACATAAATTTCTTCTAAAAGAAAAATAAATCATATAATTTTTTTGTTTAACATATATAATAAATTATAAAACACCTTTTATTTAAATCATATAATTATATTTTTAATTAAAACTTTTGTTTATTTTAGCACATGAGTAATTTTTGTCCATAGATATCTATACAAGTAGTTTTAAATAATGACAATTGAGAAAAAACTTTATTTAATTTAGTGAAATTAAGAATTTTTTGCTGGGCGCTCTTCAGTAAAACTGTTTTGTGCTCGGTGCTCCTAGAGTAAAAGTTTGTTGGCCAATATGCACCTTAGATAAAAGACGTTATCTTTTTCTAACGGCGTTATGCTGACTGTACATTTTTAAAAGTTTTTTGTGTTGACTGCACATTATTAATTGTTAGTTTGTATTTAAGGTACCCTTAATTAATATTTGTGTCAGATGCTCCTTTCGTAATAGTTCGTTGGTAAATATGCATCTTAACCCTATAAAAAATTTAAGTACTCTGCATTCAAATTTTTTGCCTCGAGAGAGTAGTTTAATATATTTATTTTTTGGCCCAGGCTAAAAACAATTTCTGGTTCCGCCACTGGGAAGAAGAGAGGTGAAATCGAAGAATGAAGGTGAAGCTAGTTTGCAGCGCATTCCGTATTGATCGGATCTTTTTCCCTCTGTATTTCGATGATGTTCAGCTTTTTTTTTTTTTTTCCAGATTCTACTTGATATGCCAAATCACCATTCATGTCATCAATGTTAGTCAAAATCTTCATTTTAACAGTCAACGTTTGTCCTTTTAACAGAAATTGTGACTTTTACATCTATTTTGTAACCACATAGTCACTTTTGTACAAACAAAAAGATTTGGTGTTAGGTGCTCCTTAAAAAAAAAAAAAAAAGCATATTTTGCACCTTAACTCAAAAAAAAAAAAGGTGGAAACTGCTTTTGTGATTAAAGTTCTGGGTTTTCAATCTAGCTTCCACCTTTTGGTTTTTATCAAAGTTCTGCTTGAATAAAAGATAAAGGGACAAATATACTTGAATATTTAAATTTGTTGAATTTTTTTTTTAATTGTAATAGATATAGGTAATTGGACATGATTTTTTCCTTTATGTTATAATCCAAACAATTTTGGCAAAAAATAATAATAATAACCCAAACAATTACAATAGAGCTTTCGATGAAAAGAAGAGGAACCCAAAAATATTAAAAAGAAAATTATAGGCTTACAGAAAATTGAATTAATTTTATAAACCCACAAATCCCACTCCCGTGTGGTAGGGGTAGTGATTCATTTTTGGTTCGGCATTCCAGCCTTGGTCGAGCTCGCCGTCGAACGGCGCCCACCGTTGTCAGCCCTGCGTAGTTGTTCTCCGGTGAATAGTGAAGAAGGTACGAACCCTAGGGCTTTGTCTTCATTTGTTCAATCTGTCTTACTATGGCATCTTCGTTTAAGTATCTGGAACAAAAATTTAGTGGGTAACTGGGTATGATATCAAATATGCATATCTTAAAGATTTCAGTGGGGGCACATGTTTCCACTGAGTGTAATATAGGTCCGCCTATTTGAATAGTTCTTTGCAGTTTCGGTATATATGTACTTGCTTCGAGTTCAAAATGCAGTTTCGGTGCATTTATCTTACTTAGCATTTGGCTTCTGAGAAAATTCTCTTGACTTTCATTTCATTGTCTGGACTGAGGTTGATTTAATCAAATTGTGGTGTATTTTTTACTGGGATCAGTATTTTCTTTGCTGCATTTTCTAATTTCCGCTATCTGAATATGTTTTTTGTTGGATTTTTCTCATATTTAATACTGGGAAATGGGTTTGAGAAGAGTTTTTTAACCGATTGTGAGGATTAGAGAGGGGGCGGGAGCAAGGAATGCACTCTTCTACTCTCCTGCATGGTGACCATCTCTAAGCTTGTTCCTCTGCAAGACTCTAGATCACGAAACTGATAATTTCTATTGTACTTAAACCCTTAATGACAATGATTTTACCAGTAAAAGCAATATGCTGAGAAGGAGACTATGTATTCTCTCATCAATGCTTGGAAATTCAATTGGTGGCAAATCTGTTAGCAGTCATGCTCACCCATCTGTACAGTTTCATCTGCTGAGGCATCCTCAATTCCTTGGCTCTCATGCAACCTTTAATCATAATGGGTTCATGGATTCTCATGGTCTTAGAGCTTACAGTCTTCTGAGCTTGAATGATCTGAGAGATAAGGTGCCAAGAAAACAGAAAACCAGGAAGGGTCGTGGGATTGGTTCTGGAAAGGGTAAGACTGCTGGGAGAGGTCACAAGGGTCAGAAGGCCAGAGGGCATGGGAAATTGGGTTTTGAAGGAGGTCAGACTCCACTTCGACGAAGGTTGCCAAAACGTGGATTCAAGAATCCATTCAGCCTCACTTTTCAGGTACTCATTTTTGTATTTATACATATTTGTTGAGTGAGTTATGTTGGGGTTCTTAGGACCAATAATGAATGTGTGATTGTTGTGATAAGTCTTTTTCTTCTGTTACTCCCCCTCCCCCTCTTGTCTGTCCTCTGCTTCTTCCCCTTTTGTGCTTTCTATTTCCCTTTTCTATGTAAGTTGCCACCAACTACTATAATTGAACACTGATGGCCATTAAAGCATCTAAATATGCTGTCATGTTTGTTAAACTCAAGGGTCTTTCATGCAGTGATTGTTTGGAGATGTAGAATGTAGATATGGGAAGTCATCTTGGCTATCTTGATGTGTATTTGAATTTTGTAAAACTTGTGTAATTTAATCTTTCGATGTTTCTCTTTCATGGGAAAAGCCAACCATGGCCAGAGCCATTGACATTGGAATGATTGGATTTTCTATTTGTTTCCTTTTCTCTTTCATTCTCCTGAAATTCTTAGCTATCTGTATAAATTTTAATTTCATCATATATCTTTTCTTGCAGCCAGTGGGTTTAGGAAAAATTGCGAAGCTTATAAATGCAGGGAAGATAGATTCATCTGAACTGATTACAATGAAAACACTCAAGGTCTAGTCACTGTTTCTTCATTTTGAATTAAATTGATCACTTCACATGCTTCCTCTCATTCTGGTCACAATTATTACCATAGGATACAGGGGCAATTGGAAAGCAGATAGAAGATGGAGTAAGATTGATGGGACGTGGCGCTGAGCAGATCAAGTGGCCAATTCATCTGGAGGTAGACTTGATAAGGACTGTTATTGCTTGAGATTCATGATCATGCTTTTTGCTTCCTAACTAATAAAATGATTTTACAATTTTTGGCCTAATCACTATCACTTATCACAAGTGTTGCTTATGTTAAGTAGAAGTAGGCAGATTCTAACCTCAGTAATTGGGGTGGTATAGGAAGGGTGTATATTTTTGGTTTCTTAGAAAGTGGAAGAAAAGAAGACTTCAGACTGCATCTAACTGCATACTATTTTTACAAAGAAAATTGTCGTCGTCATCATTAATATATTTATGAAAGCTGCAAGAAGCCATACAGTTCAGTGTAGCTTATGTCAAGTTTTGTGCAGATTTATAGGGCTATTCAAGTTGTCCAAATTTTTTTAGGGTCTATTTGGTACAAGGGATTTGGAGGGGAGGGAAAAATTGTGAGTTAGATTTTAAAAACTTGGAGAAGTAGGGTTAAAATATTTTAATTAATTTTTCTTACTCTTTTGTCTTACATTTTTTCTTCACTAAAATTTTACAACCCCACTTCTTTAATTTTTTTAAATTCAACTCAAAAAATATTTCCCTCCTCTCTCCTCCCCTCCAAATCCCTCATACCAAACAGTTCCTTAAAGAAATCAGATTGAAGGGTTTTGCATTAATTTTTTTTAGTCATCACAGTGTTCTTTCTTTCTCTCCGAATCCCTCTTGTTCTTTGAACTTTGAAGGAATTTTAAAACATTGAAGTGTTTGTTGGCTGATAATCAGTTTAGCCTTTTATTTTGCTAGAAGGAATCTAAGATGTGTTCCCTTCTTAGATAAACTCTCAAAAAATACTTGAATATCATGATGGCGCATTGTGCTTTTGTTGATACATAACAAAAAAAGTTATGCAAAATGTTTCTTGTAATTCGTTGAATTTACAGGTATCAAGGGTCACTGTAAGGGCCAAGGAAGCAGTTGAAGCAGCTGGTGGGTCTGTTAGAAGGGTATATTACAATAAGCTGGGCTTTCGTGCACTCTTAAAGCCAGAGTGGTTTGAGAAGAAGGGAAGGTTGTTGCCAAAAGCAGCTAGACCTCCTCCCAAACAAAAAGATAAAGTTGACAGCATTGGTCGGCTCCCTGCTCCAACTAAGCCGATTCCATTTTCGGTTGAAGAAAAGGAAGCACCTTTGATTTCATAAGTCAAAATATTAATAATAAATCCCATAAGGTGTGGTGAATTCAGGTTGAAACCATAGCATATCCATTCAAACATCC
The DNA here is from genome assembly GCA_025563575.1 of Acacia pycnantha. Lineage (NCBI taxonomy): Eukaryota > Viridiplantae > Streptophyta > Magnoliopsida > Fabales > Fabaceae > Acacia > Acacia pycnantha. Next base: position 1,260,285 of record JAMWYP010000065.1, read on the forward strand.
GATGATGGAACGAGAAGATTTTGTTGTGATGATTTCAAGGCACAGTTGTTGGTTACTCAGACAATTTAGAGCTTAGTTCTTACTTGTAGTATTTCAGTCGTAATTGGAGCTTTGTTAAATGTCTGTGGTAGGAAAAACAACAAGACCTAGGCGGAGTTTTCATTTTTATTTGGGTCCTTTTTCCTTTGAATTCAAATTAAACTTCTGTCTTTACTTTTTTTTTTTGGTGTTTTTTTGTGACACTGACTATGCAAATGTTGGCTTTCAAGATGAACTGACCTGCTCAGAAATCATCTGGAAGAGCACTCGAATGGATCAAGGGAGAAAAAACAGGGTTTTATGGTTTTTGAAATATTGTAATTGGCATCAATTCTCACAGATAATCTTGTATTTAAATTTGTATTCAACACGTTCGCATTTGTCAATTAATATATTCCTCAGAATACAGTTTTGGAAGGGATTGGGAGGGACCTTTTGTTGTGGAGATTTTTGTCAGTAGTGAGAATATGCTAGCATTACTTTTCAGTTGTTTTAAATTGCGTATCTCTAATGAAGACTCTTAATTTATTGTTAATGAATAGTGTTGGATTTTGAATAATGCAACTTTCGCTATATTTTGTATTTAATATATAAATAGTTTTCTTAATCTTGTACAATTTAAATATACACATGCATGTGAACATGTCAATATTAATCTTAACCGTTTTCAATCTTATATGAATAGTTTTTTGAATCTTAAATGGTGACGGTTTGCGTGTTCGTGTCCTCCTTTTAGAATGTCATCTAAACTCTATTAATCTTAATTCTTTGCCTCTACTTGATGATCAAACTCGAACAGTGTCACTGCTAGTCTTGGAACAAGTGGGAAGAGCATGCTCTTCTTGTTTGGGCAGTGGACATGTTGCTCAACATTGTAAAGCAGCTTCCAATTTCCAATCTCAGGTCTTGGTTTCTATTGTAGGGCCTCGATCAATTGGTGTAAAATATGATTATCACTCTGGGATATATGTTTCTGCTGCTCAGGTGACCGGAGTTAGGCTTGATCCACATTGCTTTTCACAAGAGGTTTTGATTGACGATGATGTCAACTGGCGATGTGAGTCACAACATGAGAACATTGGTGATATCCCTCAAGAGAATGCTTCAATTTTTTAGAAGCTCGCGTGCAAACGAAAAGTAGAGTCACTTGATTTGGATAGTCGGGTTTATAAACAATCAAAACTTCATGATACAAATGCTCATAAACGCAAATATTGTGAGCAGCCAACTCCTACCATGCTGCATTATAAACGAGCCAAATATTCTTTAGGTGATTTTTCTGTTCCTAATGTTGTGGGCTTCTCAATCAAAGCTCCAGAATTCTTCGAGAATTTAACCAAGTTTGAGGAGAAAATTCACAAGGATGATGATGTTGATGGTTTGCTATATAAGAGAGGTACTAAACGACTGGCAAGCGAGGAAGTTAGCGTCTTAGAATGAATTGATTTTTATGGAGCACAACAGATCTTAGGTTTGTGTGGGTTATCTTACAAGAAAACCCGCCGGAAGCTCCAATGATTTTGAAGAGAGGCCACTATAGTTGGGGTGATACTGTGGTGGCCCCAAGAACTAAAAATTTACCCTTAACTTCTTTTTTGTGTGTCTATTTTTTGTTTTTTGCAGTTAATAAAGTCTAACGTCTTGATCAAGTATAACTTTGGTGGAATTTTAGACTGTTTCAAACGTTCGCATTATCCGTATGGCCACCCAACTCAAAGTTGGCCACATGCCCATTTCTTTCAAACCCAATCTAGATAGATGCAAGTTATTACTCTCTTGAAAGTAAAGTTAGTTTTCGAGCAAAAAAAAAGAAAGTAAAGTTAGTGTGATAAGCTTGTTCATCAGCTTCTTGTCCGTGAATATTTCAGTATGCTGCATTTCAGTGTGAAGATTTTTCAGAAGATGTTCTACTTGGTCATGTCATGTTGATGAATCATGAATTTAGGTATTGGTGGGGCTATAAGGCCACCACTCGTGGCCAAGGGAAACCGAATAATTGGAGAGGGACCAGCAAGAAAGAATAATCAGACAACTAGGAGTGAAAGGTAGGATAAAAAATATGCTGTAATATTCATTATATTTATAGTGTTATTACTTAAATTAATTTATTTATTTTTATTTATCAAAGATAAAAAATATAAAAAATATATTTTATTAATGTTATTCGTTTTTCTATTTTCTCTCTGTTTCATTATTTTTCAACCAAACACATCAGGAAAAAAACATGAAGAAGAAGAAGAAACACTAAAGTGAAATTTGATTCTTTCTCAGCCAGAGAAGACCAAGAAAAGAAAGGGATGGATGCTCTTATATGAATGGCTTTTGTATTTTATATTTATTTTCAAGTTCTTTAATATACTTTTAACAAAATAATTTATAATACAAGAATTTGGAGTTTTTAAAATGATATTTCATCATAGTTCTATTGTTATTCAAATTTATAAAATGAAATAATTTTGAAAAATATATTCTTAATTTTTAAAATTATTGCTCATTACCTTCTCAAACAAAGTAAAAATTGCAAACAAACAACAAGTAATAATGAATTTAAAAAAATTTAACAATTGAACTGCATATGTTTTTTAGATTTAAAATTAAATAATTGAGGTTAGATATAAATTAATTCCAATAAAAAAAATATATCTCATTTGATTCTTCATCTTAGATCTGGCAAAAAAAAAAAAAAGAGCATTGAGGTTAGATAAGTATTCCATAAAAAGTATACAGTAGTACAACTTTAAATGAAAGAGAAAAAAAAAAAGGTAGAATTTTTTTTTGGAGAAAGACAACAAAGAAGGGAGAAGGGAAAATTACATTTAAATACCAGTTGAAATTGGTAAACCCACAGAAGCCCACTAAAATTCTTAAAGGACAGAAAAGGGATGAGGGCAATGAAAGTTATGAAAATTATGGCAAAAAGACGAAACTGACCTTAAGTAACCTAGGTTATGAAGACAATGGAGAGAGGAAGTTGACTTCATTTTGATTTGCTCGTTCGAACGTGGCTTGGCCTCGCACTTTTTCTTCGTCTTCATCTCAACGCCGTCAATCGGCGACTTATTAGGACGGAAATATCTTCGGTCGGCAGTTGAGCACTATAGCAGTGAAGGAAGTTGATTTCAGTTTCTCATTTGAATTGGTGCAAACTCGCGCTCCAAGTTCCTGTTCATCTGGACTCCGTCAATCGACGAGTTTAAACAAAAATATCTCCGGCCAACAGTCGATCACTCTAGCAATCTCTCCAACAACCATATATGGCATGATTACTTTTGTAACCAAACTAATTGTGACATACCCTTCTTGATCATCAATTTCCTTTCCTACAATATCAATACATTTACATCCTACATACACACGTGCACTTCTTTCATTATAATTAAACAAATTTTTCATTTTAAAATCATCAATCATGTCTGCTAAAATCTTTTCATCAAAGCTTAAAGTGTATTTAATGTCATACCCATGACCATCTATACCAAACCATTGTCCTATCATCATTACCCTCAATTCTTCAACTGCTATCCCCTCCTTTATCGATTTAACCCTCACACTCCCACCATTATATTTAACTTTACCTTCACCATTGGTCACAAACTCCCCCCAACATGGAAAAAATAAATAAGTGACTTTGAAAAAGGTGTTTCCCCCATATTCGATGTCATCTTGCTTTCTAAAATGAATATTTCATCACAATGTTAGACTATATATATATATGAAATATTTCATAAGTGAAAAATATAGTAATGGTAATTATAAGTTCGATGATGACTACTTCCTCCAACATTAATGGTTTCCACAAATTCCGTAATGATTTTCACAAGTTATGTAGTGGTAATGACAAATATAGTAATGGTGATTACAAGTTCAATAATGGAGTTTACCAAAAACCATAATTGTTAATGACAGCAAATATCATACAAATGCTTAAAAACCTTTTCAACCTCATCATCCCACATTCACGTCATGGCAACACCTGATCAACCCCACAAAACATTTCCATTTACAGTACTAAAGAACCCAATATCCATTTACATCACGTCATGGCAACTCAATATTCTTTTCATTATACTTCATCTCCCAACGAACACTAACAAATAAATTAATAATGAACCCCACAATGTCAATGTCATTGGACTTACGTAAAGCAGCAATAATTATTGGAGAAGCCATTTAGTTTCCTACAAGCTCCAGGAATTCTAAGTCATACAAGCTTAGTAAACTTGTATGCAAAGTCAGACTTCTTGAAATTTTTTTGCATACAAGCTTTATGGGTAAGTATCTAAGTTACTTACAATGTCGTCGGACTTCCTGGAGCTTGTATGCAAAGTCCTTAGGTTTACCTAAAAAAAATTTAGGTCCCCCATTTAATCAAGTTAATGGAAAAAAGAAATATACTTACCCTTTACTCTTTCCTTAGCTTCCATTTCTTTGTGTATGATCCTCCGGAAGGTCACCTTTCACTTCATTCTCCACCCACTCTATGTTTTTTACTGAACCAAGTGAGATACAATATGTTTTGTTCAAAGGGGTAGTTTGGACTTTTCACCCCAAATTCCATATCCTTCATTGCCTCCATCCTTTCTCTGTCCTTTAAGAATTTCAGTAGACTTATGTAGATTTAGCAAATTCAAATGGTATTTAAATGTAATTTTTCCAAAAGAGAAAGAAAGAAAATAAAAAAAGGACCTGCATGAAAGCCGAAATGCGGAGAAATCAAGAAACCTAGCTCACAATTCCATCGGAGCTAGTTGTGGTTTAGCACTAGCATCAAATATCGAAGTGTTGCTCAGTCTTCTACTTCGAGTTCTCTGTGTTTGCGCATTGAGTCCGGCATCCGGCAGAGACCCCGCTCTCATTCCTCTCACTCTCATCCTCGGCCTCCACGCAGAGCCTCTCTTCCCATTCTCTGCTTCGCGTCACCGCCAAACGCCGCTCCTCCCTCCTCACAAGTCTCCTCCGTCGCAAGGTTGCTTTCAGGAGATCTGCTGGTTCGTGCCTCTTCTCTACTTCTCTCTATTTCCTTCGGTGCAATCAGCGACGCTCCAACGCTTCTCTGAATCTCGGTTATCTTCTGCTTTAGTCTTGTTCGACTCTCGCGATAACATTCGTGTACTTTGTTTCAATTTCATTTTTGGTATATTTCCTTTTGTTATGTGAATAGTTTTTTCTAGTACATTTTCATATTTGTTGGCTGAGCTTTGTGATTCTCTGTTGGATTCTTATTTGTCGGTGATTTTTTTTTCCTGATTACTTTGTTGGTTTGGATTTTGTTTAAATTTGCTGGGAGTCTTGTTTCCAATCTTTAATCTGAAATATGTAATGAGAGAAAAACTTTATTATTTCTTACTCGTGTTGAAAGCCAGTATTTTATCTACTTCCTCTTCTTCCTTCTACACCTTAGTGAACATCATTTTTTTTTCCTTTTCAGCATCTTGGTTAATTGGGCTAGCGAGGCAATGACGACAAAGGCTTTGAGCTTTGTTGTTTCTGACTTCACAAGCCGATTTGATTCGAAGTTCTCACCTTATCGTCCAAGGGCTTCCACACTCAGATGCTCTGTCCATTTATCCTCTGACGCTGCCACCACTGGTAAAGCAACCTTCTACCATATATTGTTTTTTGAATATCTGTTTTGAGCCCAGTTGAATCTTGTTCATATATTTTATTGCTCTGCCTCTTAATCATTTTCTTTCCCTACGATATCCTGTCTTTGATTAATTTCTAGATATTAATGAATTGGGTGGTTATTTTACGTTCTATACACATAGTTGTGACAGCTTTGAAGTTCAAATTTCCATTTTTTCAACATATGTAAAGCCAACTTCTTTACTTTCTCCTATTTTTATCTCTTAAAGTGAACTATGCACCACAGTTCCAATTTATTTGGTAAAAATGAAGCTTACAATTCCTTTCATTCTAAGAATGGTCTTTTTTCAGTAAAATATCCTCTTTTTTCCGTATATTACTACTAAGAGAGTAAAGAAATTTATGCAGCTGTATTGCCTGAAACATAGATCAGGAACAAAGGCCCTGAGAAAATTCAGATGCTAGACCTCTGCTGGCGAACTGATTAACCTGGATATAAGCATATTAGTAAAAAGTATATGCAAATATTTGTCAGTGATGCTTTCAAATTCAGATTCTTTTTTTTTTGGTCCTGGTGAAAAATTTGTGCATCAGCAATTGAATTTTATCACTGATGAATTCTGGATCCTGATGCATGTTGTCATCATTTTTATGATCCGTTAACATATTTGCTATTATCCCAAGTTCAAACTTCAGTTTTTCAAAAATATGTGAACCAAAATTGATGGAATATTACATCAAAAATTTACTTTCTTGTGTTTCTTCTCTGAAACTAAATTACTCATTGCACTTCCATTTGATTTGTTATAATGAACGGTACAATTCCTTTCATTCCCATAATAATCTCTTTCAATTGAATCTCCTTTTTTTTCCCTCTGACATGAATAAAAAAAATTCTTATACTATTGCAAAGTATAAAGAAATTGATGTAGCTTTATTACCTGGAACCTAGGCAAGGAACAAAGGCCTTGGAAGAATTCAGATGCTAGACTTGTGCTGGCGGATGGTTCAATCTGGAGAGCCAAGTCATTTGGTGCTTCAGGAACCCAAGTTGGCGAAGTTGTATTTAATACATCATTAACTGGGTGAGATAGGCCATATATCTTAATATGCTGAGCAGCAATTCATTTACCTTTTTTCAGTGGATTAGTTCCTACATTTCATGATCTGTTATGCATATGCGCTCCAGGTATCAAGAAATTCTGACAGATCCAAGTTATACTGGCCAGTTTGTGCTGATGACAAATCCACATATTGGCAATACTGGCATAAATTTTGGTAAGTGAAATGGTTTATATTCTAAATTTCTTGCATTTTAGTTCTTGGAAGGCATTTAAATTCTTTTTTGTGCATTTCCTGGCAGATGATGAAGAATCCAGACAGTGCTTCCTTGCTGGTCTAGTAATCAGAAGCTTGAGTATTAGGTTTTTTTCTGCTGCTCTAGATGTATTTCCCTTGACTTAGCTCTACTTAGTGTACTGACACTTTCTTTCTTTCGTGTAAATATTTTTTAGTGCTTCAAATTGGAGATGTGCAGAACCTCTAGGCGATTATTTAGCAAAAAGGAATATCATGGGAATTTGTAAGTTTTTATATATTAACTGCAGAAGTGGTTTTGAGAATATCATTGGTCTGTGCATGATTTCAGATTCTGATATTGATTTTGGTGCTTCCTTTGTGATGAAACAGATGATGTTGATACCCGTGCAATCACACGCAGACTAAGGGAAGATGGAAGTCTTATTGGTGTCTTGAGCACCGACAATTCTAAAACAGACGAGGAACTACTTCAGATGTCTCATTCTTGGGATATTGTTGGTAAGGATGCAATTCTTTGAGGTTGTAAAAACATTTCCATGAGTAGAAGTTCATCGCTACTGCTTCATATATGCAGGTATTGATCTAATAAGTGGAGTATCATGCAAAGAACCCTATGAATGGGTTGATCAAACGGCTCAAGAATGGGAATTTAATTCCAATGGAAGTCCTAGAGAGACCTTCCATGTAAATATATATATTGCACTGTTTGTTCCCCTTATTTATGGTTGACAATGAGGTAGTTAATTTACCCATCATTCTGCTGACCAAATTGCAGGTTGTTGCATATGATTTTGGAATCAAGCTTAATATACTTAGGCGCCTAGCATCTTATGGCTGTAAAATCACTGTGGTACCATCTACATGGCCTGCATCAGAAACTTTAAAGTTGAAGCCAGATGGAATTCTTTTCGGCAATGGTCCTGGCGATCCCACTGCTGTTCCCTATGCCCTTGAAACTGTGAAGAATACTCTGGGAAAGGTGCCTATTTTTGGAATTTGCATGGGCCATCAATTATTAGGCCAGGCATTGGGAGGTAAAACCTTTAAGATGAAATTTGGCCACCATGGAGGAAATCATCCAGTTCGCAACCTTCAAACGGGCGATGTTGAAATTAGTTCTCAGGTACATAATTGAATTTTTTCTTGAAAGTAATTTATTGTATGAGGTGAGCACATATGGAAAGAAACGAGTACTAGTTTTTTTTTGGGTGATTAGTTACTTCCCAAACATATGCAATTCTTTGCCATGAGTTATATCATATATATATATATTGGCAGTATATGCAATTCTTTGCCATGAGTTATATTGGCAGCATATGCTTCATTATTATTAACTTGACCATAATAGCATAAGTAGACCTTCGGTCTTGCTATGAACTATGAAGTAGAAAATCACGAGTAGCAGCGATATTAATGGAAAAACTTCATCCTTTGGCATCCTGTATTTGGTATGATAAACATTTATCTGTGGTCACATAAAGTTTGGAGTCAGCTGAAAACGAAACTTGGTTATTATCTTTCCCTTTCCCAGAAATTTATATATTCTTTTAAAATGACAGAACCACAACTATGCGGTTGACCCTGCAACATTGCCAGAAGGAGTGAAGGTCACTCATGTTAATCTTAATGACGGAAGTTGTGCTGGCCTCTCGTTTCCTGCTCAGAAGATCATGTCGCTTCAATACCACCCTGAAGCATCTCCAGGCCCTCATGATTCAGATTATGGTATGAGACTTCTAGTTATTACATTTTATGCAAGACGTGTCTATAGGAATCAAATCTTGTCAATATGCTATTGTATATAGTGATGAAAATTATGCCATATGGTGAAATTTCTGGTTGAAGAGCATATTGAGATTCCTAGCTTCCAAGTCTTCATTAGTGCCATTAATTAATATCGTGAAAAAAATGCTCACACCATTTATTGATAATGCAGTTTTTGAGGAGTTTGTGGAGCTAATGAAGAAGGAAAGAAACAAGAATCTACACCATCTGTCTGCACTACCTGTGGATGCTTAGTGCTTTTAAGTGAGCTGCTATCCCAGTGAGGATGAAATGTTAGGCATAAGTCTCAATGATTTTGTAGATGAATTTATCCATCAATGTTCTGCCAAGGTTGATTTAGGTATTTATGGTCCTCCTTATGGCAAGCTTGCCTGAGATTGTTGTACCTTAACAATCAAATGTGGATTCATTCTGTCTGGAATTTTTGGATTGAGCAGTTGCATAATCATAAGATCAATTAATGTTCGAATTATCTTGTGATTCATACTTCCTAATAACACCGGTCACTGTCCAACATTAGGCAATCTTTTGGGGGGAAACAGAATTGACATTCTTGCTTCTGGGAGCTTTAGGTTGTGCGGCCCCACCTCTGAATGAATTGTTCGTACTAAAGCAGGTAACATTGGAACAGCACATACGGCCATGTTTCTTTCAGAATAAATCAACCAAACTTGGGGTTTTCCACAGAAGAGTAACCATCTGTTTATTTTCCCATACTTGCAAGAGAACTCTGAAATCCTAAATACAATTAGCTTCCGTTATACTCCCTCTATTCTAAATATAAATTAAAGTGGACTTTTTTGAAGATATTCAAAAAGCTAATTTCTTTAAACGATTTTGCTTATCTTATAAACTGATATATAATCTAATGATATACAACATATGATATGATTAAGTAATTTATTTAGTTTTCTTAATCTCTCCAAAAAAATCAGTTATATCTTAGATTTAGGATCGGGGGAAGTAACTTTCAACAAAGTTGTTGCTTCTTCCGTCAATATGAAAATATACGATAATGCTTCTAATGGTAGAGTGATAATAAAATGTTTCTTCTACAAATGGCCATAATTGAGGGTGTAAACAATGATTTTTTGGTAATTAAGATGCCCTATTAAATAAATGCTAAAATACTAAAATCTCAAAAAAATATAACTAAAAATCGGAAAAGACAAATTGATACTATCAATTTATTAAATCTTAGGTTAGAATTGAAATGGGAATATGAAATTTCTAATTCTAACCAAATCACAAAATTATTCTAACTTGAGGGCATAAGTTTAAGAGGTCAAAAACATCTATATCTATATTAACAATATTATATTCTATATTAACGACTTCATTTCCATGTTTCACAACTTTATATCCCAAATACCAACACATACCTAAGGATGATTTTGAAATAAACAAATTTCAAAGGTTAATAACATCTATATTTATATTGACATCAGCTTTAATATTAACGCCTTTACTTTCATATTTCATAACTTCATATCCTAAAAGCAAAAACATTCCGAGGGATAATTTTGAAAGCATAAATTTCAAAAATCAATAACATCTATATCTATATTAACCACATCCAATTTTATATTAGAATCTTCACTTTCATGGGCAATATGTTCATTTGGTTAGAATAAAAAATCTTACATTCCTATTTCAATTCTGAATTAAAATTTGATAAACTGACAACAAAAATTTGTCTTTTCCTATTTTTGATTGTATTTTTTTTCTAGGATTTTCCCTAAATAAATTTAAACATGAAAAATATAACTTTATATATCATAAACTAATTTATTGGAAAGTAAATTGGCTCAATATTTTTATAAATTTGAACTTGGGAACTAAAAGTAGTATATTAGACTCACTTTCATCAAATTATCAACCAGAAGAAAATACATGTCCAGTAATAATCAAGTACACACTTCACATATGGGAATTTCTACAAATGACAGAAAGATTTTAACAGTAATTTGCGAATATTTCCAAAGCCTGACAAGTGACAACCAACAAAACTTGCTTTCAAAGATCGATCACACCCGTTTTTTGTTCCTCAAAGACAAATGCTACCCTAATATCGATTACCAAATCAGGATGCTAAGAGTAAGAGATCAGTTTAAAAGTACAAAAATCTTCTAATTCGATAAAGAAATCCATTGATCATAGCTGAACAGTCTACAATGAGAGCAAATCACTGCTCATTTTCTCATTTGCTGGAGATAGCATTGAAAACTTAAATACAATCCAATTGCATTCTAAAGGGGGGAAAGTAAATGTCATTAAGCTCTCTCGCCTCTAATTCTCCTGGCAAGTTGAATATCCTTAGGCATGATAGTGACCCTCTTCGCATGAATCGCACACAAGTTAGTGTCTTCAAACAACCCAACCAGATACGCCTCGGCGGCTTCCTGGAGAGCGGAGACGGCACTGCTCTGAAACCTTAGATCGGTCTTGAAATCTTGAGCGATTTCTCGAACCAGACGCTGAAATGGAAGTTTGCGAATGAGAAGCTCAGTGCTCTTCTGGTACTTTCTGATTTCTCTCAAGGCCACAGTTCCTGGCCTGAAACGGTGAGGCTTCTTCACACCACCGGTGGCCGGAGCAGATTTCCTCGCAGCCTTGGTGGCCAGTTGCTTGCGGGGAGCCTTTCCCCCGGTAGACTTACGAGCAGTCTGCTTTGTTCTTGCCATTGTTGAACTGGTATGAAGAGAAGTGCGAGATCGAATGAGAAGAAAAGATGATAGAGTAGATTCGAGAGAGAATGGTGGGGATTTCGGTATATTTATAGATGATCGAGTATTGAAATTTTTGGAGGGAGGTGGGTTTCGATGAACTGAGGACTCGGATTGAGGGTTGATCTGACGGTGAGGATTTGGTCATGACGCAGCACACGGATCGCAATCTTTTCTTTTTTGGTCAAAATATCGCAATCTTTTCTTTTTTGGTCAAAATATCGCAATCTTTTCGCTTGAGACTGAAATTTTTAATTTTGCTTTTTGAAATTATCAAGCTTGGCGCCATAACTTCTAAGCTAGAGAGTTTCGTTTCCGAATTTCAATTATCTTTTGGTTTTATTTTTGCTCCCTCCTCTCAGTGGCGAGTTTCAGCCTGCAAATACCGAATTTTACAGGTCCCCAAAAAAAATACCATCGCAAAAAGGGAATAATGGGAGGAGAAATTTTAACAAATTAAAAACTGTTCTAGTAACTACTCCCTCCGATCCTAATTATAAGATCTAGTTGACTTTTTTTAAAGATATTAAGGAAGCTAATTAAATTACTTTAGGGTATTTTTATTTTAAATTTTTTCTTCAAACTAATTAATTTGACTAATAAACTAATATATAATTTAAATATACATAACATATGAAATGATTAAATATCTTATTTAGATTCCTTAATCTTTCCAAAAAAAAGTCAACTAGATTTTATAATTAGGACCGCAGGTAGTATTAAATTAGCACACCGTTTTAAAGTTTGATAGTTATGTTGTAATCGATCTTTAAATAAATTAATATATTAAGCAATTTTAAAAAAAAAGCTAGGTAAGTTTCATAGCTATATTGTAATCAAACTATGAGTAAATCAATATATTTATTTTGAAAAAGAAATAGGAAAATCCCATTAAAAGTCTTTTATCTTGATTCCAAGAGATCAAATGAGCTTTTTTCTGGTTACCCTCCAGTGCTTTACCCTGACTAATCTAGATTCAACCCGCATTGCGCACTGACTATGGTGTTGTTCCTCTTTGACTCATAGGGACAACCCAACTTGCAAGGCCGAACTGATTCCCAAAAGCAGCCCAACTCTCAAGAAGGCCCAATATCTCCATTTTCACAAAGACCCTTCCTTGGGGCAGCCCATTTTCCCAAGATCCATATTCACAATACCTGGAATACTGTTTTCAAAGAGTGTCGGCACTAAAAAACAACATAGACAATCTCATGAGTCTTCTCAAGAACTCTGAGACTCAGTCCATGATAACTATAAATCTTACCATGTCAAGGTCATCTCAAAACTCTCCTTAGTCGAGCAAACCACATTAGGACCTCAATCGGTGGATACCTAGACTAAATCACATAATTCATGAAGAAACTTGATCCTTATGATCATGTTAGATTCATTCTGATACACAAGATTCTCATAAAGATGTAAGTGTAAAGCATACTAGAATCTCTGGAGAGAAAAGAGAAAAGTTATAAAAGGATAAAGCTTTCAGAAGATAAAGAACTAAGAAGCAAGTTATATTGGTAACACTCTTTCTTATTGATAAGTTTTTCTTATAACCTTCGATGATCCTTATGGGAGTGAGAAGCATTGTTATATAGGGACTCGGACTTACAACACAACAAACTGGAATTATTACATACTAGCTATAAAGTAAGACATATATGTATACGTGTGACTAACAGTACAATTATTAAAGTAAAAATAGACACAACTTTAATAAAGTAGACATAACTTTTTACAATATGGCAGACACGAACCATGTGATGATGTGACAATGGAATCTTATCTTATTATCATCCAGATTTTCTATTGGGTTCATGACTTGTTGATAAGTTCAAGTAGTCTTTATCATCATAGGTGGGAATGTCTATGTTGTGGTCTAGTGCCGACACTCCTTGAGAATAGTATTCCGGGTATTGTGAATATGGATCTTGGGAGAATGGGTCACCTCAAGGGTATTGTGAAAATAGAGATAGTGGGTCTTCTTGAGAGTTGGGTAGCTTTTGGAAATTAGTTGGGCCTTGCGATCTGGGCTATCTTTGTGACTCAGTTGGGAACAACTAAAGCCCCTTTGATCTCTTGGAATCAATGGATCAAATTCTTGCTCAGTGAGTCTTCTGTACCATTTGCGAAGATCAGTGGGAATGAATGACTTATGAGGTACGGGGCCTAGTGAAATACAGGATTGTTTAAGTTGCTGATGAAAATCTTTATTTCATCCAAAGCTTGTTTCTTGTATCATGGCCATTGCAAGCGTACATGGCCCGGTAGATCCTAATTTGAAAAGAAGATGGTGGAATAGTTTGAGAAATTGAAGACCTGTGAATGAGACTCCATGGGCTCTTACAGGTGATTTTAATGAGCGTCTATATCACTCTAATCGAGAAGGTTGGAGAGTTTCTGCAGACTGGGAGTTGAAAATATTTAGATCATTGATGATTGATTGTGATGTGATGGAGTTGGAAACCAAAGGAGGAAATTTTACTTAGAGAAATAATAGGGATGGAGAGGATTTTACACAGCAAAAATTACATAAAATTATCATTAATTGCAGCTGGAAGTTGAAGTTCTCAAAAGAGAAGGGTTATATTTCGAATGCTCATCCCTAATTTAGGCTCTGACCATTGCCCACTGAAATTTGAGCATAAGGGGTCAATGAGTCCTAAGCCCATTACATTTGATTTGCACTCGCTAGCTCATCCCTAATTTGAGGACTTAGTCAAACAGGATTGGAGGGGGTGGTGATGTTGTGCTAAATGGATTTGTTCAAAATTTGGATCATTTGAGCTGTATTCTTACTGGGTGGAGTAAGGAGTCTGGAGATAGCTAGAATATTTTCAATAAGCTTTTGGATCAAGTTAGCTGCTGCCTGGAGAAAAAATGGAATGATATCACTGGTAAAACTTGCATAGTTAAAATCTGAGACAGAAAGAAACCAAATGCAAACAATTAATCTTATGATTGCGAGAGTAAAGAAACAAATTCAGGTATGGCAGAGGAATTTTCTCTCTGAAATTGGTAGAGGCACTCATTAAATATGTGGCCAATTCCATACCTGTTTATCCCATGTCCTATTTTATTTTTCGAAAGGCAGCATTGTCTAAGCTAGATCAATAAATTTCTGGTTTTGGGTGGAAAGAAACAGATAATAAAAGTAAAATTCATTGGGTGTCAAGAAAAATCTAAATATGATTTGTATGGGGGTTTGGGTTTTAGAGATTTCGAAGCCTTAAATCTTGCACTTTTAGCTAAATTGACAATCTTTCTCTGGTTAAAGGCACAGCATACCCCAATCGTAATTATCAAAACAGAAAGCCAAGAGTAAAAAGATCAATTTAAAATTACGACAAGAGCAAGTATCATATAATTTGATGAACATATTCATTGATCAAAGCTAAACAGTCTACAGAGGGTAGATCTGTGTTAATTTACTCATATTTTCTGGAGATAGAAATTGAAAACCTAAAAACAATCTAATTGCGTTCAAAGAAAGAAGAGTTTTTAAGCTCTCTCGCCCCTGATTCTTCTGGCAAGTTGGATATCCTTGGGCATGATAGTAACCCTCTTCGCATGAATAGCGCACAAGTTGGTGTCTTCAAACAACCCTACCAGATAAGCCTCGGCGGCTTCCTGTAGGGCAGCCACGGCACTGCTCTGAAACCTCAGATCGGTCTTGAAATCTTGAGCGATTTCTCGAACCAGACGCTGAAATGGAAGCTTACGGATGAGAAGCTCAGTGCTCTTCTGATATTTCCTGATTTCTCTCAAGGCCACAGTTCCTGGCCTGAAACGGTGAGGCTTCTTCACACCACCGGTGGCCGGAGCAGATTTCCTTGCAGCCTTGGTGGCCAGTTGCTTGCGGGGAGCCTTTCCGCCGGTAGACTTACGAGCAGTTTGCTTGGTTCTTGCCATCGTTAACTGAGTTCTAATGAAGATCACTACGATATAGAACTGAATGAAAACGATGAAAGAATGAAAGTGATGGTGGAAAAGGGTGGGGATTTTGATATTTATAGATGATTAAGTATTGAAAAAAAAATTTGGAGGGAGATGGGTTTCCATGAACTGAGGACTTGGATTGCGGATTGATCTGACGGTGAGGATTTGGTTATGAGGGAGCACACGGATCGCCATCTTTTCGCTTGGGAGTGCGATTTTTAATTTTTCTTTCTTAACTTTTCGAGCTTGGCGCCATATCTCCTAAACAAGTGTTTTCAAATTTCAATTATTAATAACGAGGTAAAGGTAATATTAAAATAACTACTAGCTCCGGACCTAATTATAAGACATAGTTGATTTTATTTGGAGAAATTAAGGAAGCTAAATAAGTTATTTAATCATTTTATATGTTGTATATCTTTAGATTATATATTAGTTTATTAGTCAAACTAATTATTTTAAAGAAAAAAATAAAAATAAAAATACTCTAAAGTAATTTAATTAGCTTCCTTAATTTCTTCAAAAAAATCAACTATGTCTTATAATTAGGACCGGAGGGAGTATTTTTTTCATAAAAAGATTATATCTTTAGATTCTGATCAAATATATGTGTACCTAATTTATTTTTAAAAAAAAAAATTTATAGACAATTGTGGAATTAGTAGCAAAATATGATAAGATAAAAGAGTTACCTACCCACTACTGAAGTCAAATTTAAACAATCCCGACTTGAGAAACCCATATTATATGACATATAAAAAAGTGTAAATATAAATATATTTATATAAATATTCAAACTGATACATTTCATTCAGTTTTATTCATACTAAAACAAATGAGCAGTAAGTGACGGTCCAGGCTATTTATTTGGAAAATAAGAAAGCTTTCTCATTAAATAGGAAATTAAATTCGCATTTAATTCCTTCATTGATGATTGAGGGGCAAGGAAGAATCAGTCTGCAATAAAATGAGAGAAATTACACCTTCTTAATTAATTAATTCCTTTTTTTTTTTGTGTTTAACTGTAGATGTAATATGTACAATAATTCTTTCCCTATTACATTGTAAGTCTATTGGCGAAGGATTATGTGATTTCTCACATCCCATATTTTTCAAAGAGGGACACAAGCTCCAATTTTTTGCTGAGATGACAAATCCAAGATGATACTACTACCTCCAGTCCTAAATATAAAACAAAGTTTGTAGTGTAATTTTGTCCTATATCTAGGATGGGAGGAATACCTTTTTTTTTGCTGTAAAAAAGCAATTTTTGTTTTGATGAATTTTTTTTGTAATAGGTTAGTGCCTTAATTTCATTGGACACCATATACTACACAAACAATAATTATAGGCCTCTTGCCATATTTTCAGGACTCAATCATCATAAAGGATTCATAATTTTTTGTGCATCTTTGTTATATAATAAACCACAGAATCATTCAAGTGGTTGTTAGAAACTTTCTTGAAAACAAACAAGCAAAAGAGACCTGCAACAATTTTTATTGACCAAGATCAAACAATGGCAAGAGCACCGCATGAGGTTATTCTAGAAGTGAAGGATGTATTATGCACATGACATATTGAGCAAAATGTAATAAAACATCGGGGGAATAAGATGAAAAGTGGTTCACATTTTTTTTGTTTTGATTTCAACAAGTGTATGTTTGCTATTGAAGACAAATTACAATTTGAAGAAGTTTGGGCGTCTCTAATGTCATCATTCAATTTGGAGGGAAACTCATGGTTGAAGTCCATATATGAAATCAAAGAGAAGTGGGCATGGTGTTATATGAAGTACTCTATTAATCTTGATATGCGTCGCACACAAATAAGTAAAAGTGTTAATGCAGATATTAAGAGTATTACAAACCCAAGTATTAATATTCATGAATTCTTCAAAAGGTTTGAGTGAGTTGTTGCAAATAAGAAGTATAATGAGATGAAATGTGAGTATGGAGCAAGGAAGAAAAAATAAGTTGTTGAGATTTACACCACTTCAATGTTAGAATTGTTCCAAGAGCAATTGGATCTCTTTTTCGCCACATGTATTTCCTCTTGAGATGAGGAAGGTTAATTGTTCACTTATACTGGAACTATGGTTGATGAAGACAAAAAGTGGACACTGACATTTGATCTGAAGGATGATTTTGTATGGTGCAATTACAGGCGTTTTGAATCTATTGAAATATTATGTTGTCATGCTTTAAAAATACATGAGGTGAATGAAGTGAGGAAACTACCAGAAAAATATATTTTGAAAAGATGGACTAAAGATGCTAGAAATGTTGTGATACATGATATTAGAGGAAATAAAATACAAGTGGATCCTAAGCTTCAAAGCACTTAAACATACCGACAATTATGTCATTTGATAATAACATTAGCAGCTGAAATGTCTTACTGTCCAAAGACTTCTGCTTTTATCTGCAACTCTATAATAGAACTTCACAAAGAAGCAAGAGACTTTCGTTCATGGCTAAGAAATTTAAGAGATGAAGTCAAAACGGAAGAAGATGGAATTAAGGAAAAATGGAGCACCCAAGAAAAAAAGAAGATAGAGTCAAAGGATGAACACCTAAAGCATTAAATGCCTTATGTCTATGAAGGCATGCAGAGGGATAAAAGTGTAATCAATGACATGTTTTAGAGGAAAAAGGAATTATCTAAACCTTACACAAAGATTATTCAAACTCAATGGGATAAGCATTTGAAAAATTGAATTTCATACAACGATACATTTGTTGAATCCTGCATTCTTATATAGTCCTGACTTTGTTAGAAAGCATAAATTGTTGGAAGTTGTGGTCGATTTGTTTGAGGCAAGCTCACTTGAAAATCCTATCATTATGTTACAATTAATGATGCAGCAAATCAGTATCTATTGTGAGCGTAAAGAATCCTTTAATATCTTTCATGTGAAAAGGCAGCCAAAAACTAGTCCCTCGTAAGTATATTAAATTTCATATTTGAAAATATATATTATGATATTAATACATAATAAATTTCTTTTATTTTATTATGTAGATGAGTGGTGGTTGTACTATGGTGGTTCAATACTGGAATTACAACAAAACTTCTACACGTGTTCTTAGCCAAACTTCTTCTTTTGGTTGTAAAAGAAATTGGAGCTTATTTGAGTGCATACGTAGTAAAAGAAGAAACAAATTGGAGCATCAAAGGCTTAATAATTTGGTTTTCATAAACTACAATATGAGGTTATAGGTAATCTTAAAAGTTATGACTTATGAATGATTTTATAGTTTTATTAAATATACATTTCATTAATGTTGATCTTCTTTCATGCTGGCATTAAAGGAATCAATTGAAGAAGAAGAATGATAGTTATTATTCGATTGATTATGACTCATTTGATAAACTAGACTTTTGGGTGGTTGAAGAAGATCCAACTCCTAGATTTAGTAATCTATAAGCAACAAATGTTGAACTTGAACAAATAGTGAGGGATTTTGAAGGTTTCTAATGATCTCTTCTATCTTTTAAGATTATATTCTTATACAAAAGTATATATGTTAAATCTTAGAAATTAATAATATTCAAGCCCATTTTCTTCTCTTTTCACTTATCTTTGGTTTAAATTGTGCATAAAAAGAGATTATAGAAGAAAATGTGATGTGGCAAAAACAAACTCAAACTTATGAGAATTCATGAGTTAAATGCATATAATTGTGATTATTTGGTGAAAGTTAAAGAGCTCATGAATTCGTCCTCCTCGTAGTTGAAAGATGACGAGTTGTAAAAGATATCAAAGATCATGGGAAGTTGTGAAAAGAAGGAAAGAATGCAAGAAGAAGATAATAAAAGAACACTATAGAAGAGAAGCCTACATTCGCCGTGGATTTGCTGAAGCCAAGGCAAAATTGCCTCAAAATATAACCTCTCTACCTACCCTTTGCTTGTGGATTTGCCGCAGCAACACTTTAGCAAAATAACATGAAAAAGCATTGTCTCTGTTTGACAATTCGATCTGGGGTGGCTATATAGCAAACTGACAGTGAATCACGGGTGGAAAAAATGCTTTTAAAACCGGACAAAACAGGTATATTAGGACCGGACCCGCGACAAGTCTTGTTCTAGGCGGTATTAAAAGTCTCCCTATTAAGATTGGACTTGTAACCGGTCTTAAAGAGTTTCTTTTAGACCGGACATTTTAAACCTTCGGTCTTAAAAGTCGTACTAAATAAATCTGAAATATTTTTTGTTCGGTCCTAAAACTCAAACTTTAAGACGGGACAAAAACTCGACCGCTCTTAAAAAATCCGAATATTAAGACCGGACAAATATAAATCCGGTCCAAAAAATAGTAGATTCTAATACCAGACGACTAATTACCCGGTCTTAAAAGACTGACTTTCAAGACCGGATGTTTTAAATGGACTGGTCTTAAAAGACCAACTTTTAAGACCGGCTTAATACCTTTAAAAGCGGTCATAGAAATACATCCGGTCTTAACATTTAAACATTTAAGACCGTCTTATTTATTTGCGGTCTAAATTTTCCCGAATTTTTTCCCTGTTCTGTTCTTCCTGATCACACACACACACACACACACACACAAATCCATCATCCAAAACAGCACATAAAAGTCGATATACTTTAAGCTACAAGCTATGAACATGAATAAATTGAATTGGGAAAAAGAATACAAATATTATCCACCATGAGTTATGTGGCCTCTTAAGTCTATAACAACTAAAGTAATTTATACAATAAGCTAAGATAACTAATTACAATCACAATGAGTTACAAATACAACACGTAAATCAACATACATGTAGTCCAATATATTATTCACCATGCCTTCATCTGATTCCCACCCAACAACGTAACATGCATCCTCTTTATAACATGCCCCTTTGAATCGGATCCTGCCACAAAAACAAAACAAGAACAAATTCATAGTCAATGATGACATTGTTTAATTAATAACATAGAAGGAATATAATATAGTTAAAACCTTAAAGTTTTTTAAGAATTCTGCATATGAATATTACCTTATGAATTGACTCTTTTGTAAAGTGATATCCTCCCATATCCCTTCTTGATGATCATTTCTTATGCCGTGTTCATTATCCGCTTCATCTTCTTCATTCATGTCCGGTAGACCCCTTGAAAAAGGAGTACTCTCAGGGAGACCATAATTTGAATGACTTTCCTTATCAATATCAATGACCCTCTTTCCTTGGAGAGCTACAGACCACATTTTATTTTCTTGATCGGTGATATAGAACACTTGTTTCGCATGGTCTGCCATAATAAAAGGCTTTAGGACCGCCACATTTAGACCAGTCCTTCAATAGTCCGGTCTAAATGTGGCGATCTTAAAGCCCTTTATTGTATAAGAAGTTCTTTTTATTTACAAAACTACCACCGGTCACACCTTTAAGACCGGGGCGTCGATGATCCGATCTAAATGAGGCGGTCTTAAAGCCCTTTTTTGCACTAGTGAATGCAGAAATTGATTATTTGCATTTTGAAAATTGAAGCAGAAAAACAAGTATAAGACCTAGGGTTGCACCAAAAATGAGCTATTCTACACTTCTTGAATGACTTTGGAGCAAGGAGACTCATTGGAGAGGAGCCTATGGAGAGTTTTGAAGCTTTGGGAGTGATTCCAAGAGAGGTTATGGAGTTCTAACCTTGGTTTTTCTATTTATTTTTTTCTCTTCTTTTCTTTGTTTATGATGCTTTTAGTAGTTTGGCTTTGTTTCTTTGTATGTTTAAATATGAGTAGCTAAACCTTTCATTTCTAGGGCTACTTTGAACCTCTATATGGATTGAGACTATGTTATTCTCGCTTTTCTAGCATTTAGTGAAGTATTAATTGCATTCATTATGCCACATTTTCCTTAGTCCTCGTGGGAACAACAACTTTTTATACTAATTAGGACCTGTATACTTTTGGTAAAAACGACGAACAATATAACTATGTTTTTACATAACTATTAATAATTTAATTTATTTCACGCATAGGTGATGAAGATATGCATATTCTTGGGGCTCCATCTTTGAATGATGATTATGTTGTTCCTAATGCCTTTTTCTTTTCCTCTTGCAACTCCGCCTCCTAATGTCTCAATACTTAGATATTTGAATGATGTTAATGCTGATTTTTGTGTTGAAGATTGTTAGTTTAGTGATTGAAGGGTTATAGGCGAGAATTTTTTTTTTTTTTTCCATTTACATGTTTTGATATTTTGCTATGATGATTGATGAATATTTTGTGATTAATGATTCTGTTGTCATTTGGTGGTAGTAGATACTATGATCATGATGTCAATTTATCAAATAAATTGTAAAGAATACTTGATAAGTATATAACTATTTTGTTAGTGATTCAAGATATTAAAATGATATTTAATACTCCCCCCAGTCTTTAATATAAGACACAATTTTTATATTTGTCAATTTTTTTCTTCTAATTTACCCCTATTGATGCTCCCCTAATAATAATCAAAGAGGAAAAGGATGAGGGAATTAATTAAAGAAGACAACAAGGGTGTTTTAAAAAATCATGTAATATATTAACAAAGTTAACTAGCTTCATTAATCTAATGAAATTAGATAAACATGTCTTTATATTAAGTATTAGGAGAGTTTTTGAAAGTTTAGATGGTATGATGAGAATTTAAATTATTTGATTTCTCATTGGTTTAGTCTTTGGGTTGACTCCGATCTAACCTAATAACCCTTGACTTACTATTTCGATCAATTTAGAAGCGATCCGGTTTAATAACCTTGGAATGAAGTATTACATTACCAACTCATCATGGCCAGGTATCCTCCTCCTCTCAATAATTTCTCTCCCCCCAAATTTGAGAAGCAGCGATGAAATGGTTGTTCGAGTTCAATTCGGCTTTTCACGGGGAAGCACTTTTTTTACATCGCAATCACAAACATTGCCAATTGGCCTAATGACTTTTGAGTAGTGGATTGTGCGATTGAAGGCCTACAAAAACTTTTGAGTAGTGGATTGTACGATTGAAGGCCTACAAAGACTTTTACTTTTGAGCAGGGATTGTACGATTGAAGCCCTCAAATGTGATGTCAAATAAAGCTGCTCACTTTTCTAATTTTATAGACCGGTTTGTTTGTGTAGCCACAAATGTTTACAAGTCAATGCATAGTCGGTTAAGTAGCAAAGACATGGAGCTTTACAACCCTATAAGGGAGCGGCTAACGTCGTCTGCGGCTCCCATCCACTTTCATCCTCTGCCTCTCTAATTTGCAATGCTAGTGGGGGCTAGATTATATTTTTTTTGGTATAAAATTTTTAGGAAAGGGGTTGGATTCACCCACGATCCAAAAGCAGGGCGAAATCTCCATTCCTCTTAGGTGATACCGATGTTGGGCAAGGCGAGCCATCTATTACCCTCAGGCGTTTACCTTGGCACCTAGAAGCTAATATGCCTCCCCCAGCGCCTTGACTAACTCCAAGATTGAACTCTCTCCCTTTAGTGAGAGTGTTCGACCCTTTTGCCAGTTGAGCCCAAAGATAAGGGATGTGGGGACTGGATTATAGGTCTCACAAGAAATTAAGAATGCATTTCTTCAAACTTGGCCCAAACAATTTCACATCTCCACATCTGGCCCAATTCATAATCATCAGCAATAAAAATATGCAATTGCCAATTTTTTTTTTTTTTTTTTTTTTTTTTTTTATAACACAGAGCGTAAGTATTTATAATCTCAATGTGAGAGTCTTATTATTATTTTTTTTTTTTTGCTATAATGAGAGTCTTATTGATAAATGGTGTAAACCCCCTTTTTAAGTCTTAAAGCATGCTCTGGCCTGTTCAACCCTAAGGCCCAAATCACCAAAACTTCTTTGTACAAAAGGAAATGCTAGTCACAATTTAAAACTCAAGATTAATTAGCGAAACATATATAAAAGCCATGAATAATTTAAAATAATAAACTTAAGATGCAAATTAAAGCCAAACACGGATGAATCTAGGCATGAGAATCCAACGGTTAACAAATAGAAATAGAACTAAAAATGGTACTACTAAATTTGTGTGAGATTATATTAATGAGTAAATACCATTTATGGTCCCTAACAAAAAACATGGACCCCATTTTGGTCACTGGCAAAAAAATCGACCCTTATTCATCCTTTTTATGAGACTAAAAATGACCTTTTGGAAATTTATGATGGATCAAAATGTCCACCAATCGACCCTTATTTGTCTTTTTTATAGACTAAAAAGGACTTTTTTTTTTGTTAAGTACCAAAACGGGGTCTGTGTTTTTTGTTAGGGATCAGAAAGGATATTTACTCTGTATTAATAGTTGAAGCCAATGAGCAATTAACTTTGTTCCGATCCGTCATATGAGTGATATGATTAGTGTTTGGGAATTGGGACCACACACAATATGATTTGCATCGCAGTCACAGGATCCCTAACACCACCCTTATAAAGCAAGCACAACAGTCCCATATGATACCAACCATTACCTTTCTTTTTGTTTACTTTTTTCTTTTTAGGACAACCATTCCCTTTATTTTCCCTCAAATATTTCTTTCAAGGACGATTGTTCCAACTTTCAACCAATTAGATTTTTTTCCCCCTCTTAAGTATATGTGGGGTCCAAGAACATAAAGGAGAGACACAACAATATGCCTGTAAAAGTGCTTTCTTTATAATCTAAAGATTTTAGATAGAAGTTTAGCCTAATGATAGGTGCCTTAGCCCTTAACTAGCTGATATTAAGTTCGAGCCCTGATGGTCATGAAGAAAACTTTTGATGAAACATGTTGGCTCTTTAGGTGGACCTCTTTTGAATGGAGTTGGATTAGTCAGTTACTTGAATAGTTACTTGAATACCTGTAACCTATTAATAGGATCCAATAAAAGTTAGGATACCGGTGGATCCATTGGAGAGAAAAGATAATCTAAAGATTTTAAAACCCCCAAAAACCATTCTAAACTTAAGAGCTGGTAATGAGATTTGTTTTAATCATAAATACAATATCTAAACTCACTTTGTCTCAAAAATTTATAATTTTTTTTCTAAATTATCCATATTTATTACACATATTAAAAAAATTCCATTAAGAAATAATTCAAATGAAAATGATTAAAAAAAGTATTTTAAATTGACCAACATACTTTTTTAACAAATAATGAATTTATCCGACATTAAGAACTTGAGGAGGTATTTACTGTGTAGTTGCATATTATGTTTCATGGATCAATGCAGCCGCGGCTTCATTTGCAAGGCAACTTTACCAATCCACATTACGAACTTACAGATCAGAAGACTTTAAATCTTACAGACCATATGCAGTTATGCACCCTACCATCGATCTCCAGAGTATAACTGATTCATAAAAGCCCAGAGTTTATGAACGCAAATTAACCATAAAATAGAATTTCTCCATACATTTAACTATTAAAATTAATGTTCCAAGGCCAAAAACACCTTCAAATATGCAAATTTAAGCCAAAAAATCAGAAGCAAATATTAAAAAATACATCACTCCTTTGCTACGAATAAGCTCTTGGAAAAGGCATGGATGAACAAAGGCAAGAAATGCCTCTTAAACAACTTTCTGCCCACCACTATGAACCAGAGTACCATACAATCAAAGCTCGGACTACCTGCCAATGACCGACGCCAAAAACCGACTAAAGAAGATAATGATTCACCATTGAAGCATCTTTAGAACTTAGAAGCACTTCCTGTGGACAATGGATGGGCCAGACTCATCATATTCACCCTTGGATATCCACATCTGCAAGACCACCATGTGTTAGAGATCAACTGATATGACCCAGATTGTTAAGAGATGAGTTAATTAATGAGATAAATGTTTACCTGCTGGAAGGTGCTGAGGGATGCAAGAATTGAACCTCCGATCCAGACACTGTACTTTCTCTCTGGTGGAGCCACCACCTTAATTTTCATGCTGCTTGGAGCAAGTGCAGTGATTTCCTTGCTCATTCGGTCAGCGATACCTGGGAACATGGTTGAGCCACCGCTGAGAACAATGTTGCCATAAAGATCCTTTCTGATATCCACATCACACTTCATGATAGAATTGTAAGTGGTTTCATGGATTCCAGCAGCTTCCATTCCAATCATAGATGGCTGGAACAGAACTTCTGGGCAGCGGAACCTCTCAGCTCCAATCGTAATAACTTGTCCATCAGGAAGCTCATAATTTTTCTCCACTGAAGAGCTGGTCTTTGCAGTCTCAAGTTCTTGCTCATAGTCTAAAGCAACATATGCAAGTTTCTCCTTCATGTCACGGACAATTTCCCGCTCGGCAGAGGTTGTGAACATATACCCTCTTTCAGTGAGGATCTTCATCAACGAATCAGTCAGATCACGACCGGCAAGATCCAAACGGAGAATAGCATGAGGAAGAGCATATCCCTCATAAATTGGCACAGTGTGGCTCACACCATCACCAGAGTCCAAAACAATACCAGTTGTACGACCACTAGCATATAGAGAGAGAACAGCCTGGATGGCTACATACATGGCAGGGACATTAAAGGTCTCAAACATGATTTGAGTCATCTTCTCTCTGTTGGCCTTTGGGTTGAGAGGAGCCTCAGTGAGAAGCACAGGGTGTTCCTCAGGAGCAACACGAAGTTCGTTGTAAAATGTGTGATGCCAAATCTTCTCCATGTCATCCCAGTTACTGACTATACCATGCTCAATGGGGTACTTCAAAGTAAGGATACCTCTTTTTGACTGGGCTTCATCACCTACATATGCATCTTTCTGACCCATCCCAACCATAACACCAGTGTGCCGAGGTCTGCCAACAATACTGGGAAACACGGCTCTGGGAGCATCATCACCAGCAAATCCAGCCTGAAGATAGATTTGGACCATATATTAGAATAATTGTTGAACTATGAAACCAAAATTCTTTGACATGTAGATGCAAACAAGTAAATAGAGATGCTCACCTTCACCATTCCGGTTCCATTGTCACAAACAAGGGGTTGAATATCCTCAGCATCGGCCATCTTTTACTAACCTGGAGAAAATATATGATGGAATCAAACAAAGTCACTAGTTCACAGACACGGAGACATCCACAGCATTTGGAGATCAGTTTTACTCAGAACATTAACATATTTAGGTCAGAACCAGAGGAAACATCGCCAATATATTATAATTTCTGAATTGGAATATAATTCCGTTTAAAAGCTGCTTTTGAAACAGGAATATCACAATCCAGAAGTTCTTAAATTTCACATCGACCATGGTTTATGTCAAAGGAAGCTCAATGATCAAATAGTAACAGAGATTCCAGTCCAAGAAATAAATCGGAACACCGAAGTCAGGGATCAAACCAAAATCCTTTCGAATGTATCAAAATGAACCACTTTTATGCAGAATAGAAGCAATCGGCAGCAAGATAAAGCTAACTGCAAAGAAAAATTCACTATTCCGACAGGATAGTAGATCTCAAGTCTCAGCTCTAACAGATCATGTAAAATGATAAGCATCGCCTAAAAATTGCAGATCAACTACATCTAATCGATAATCGAAGTCCATTTTAACAATCAGATCAGACGATTTACGATAATGGAGAGAAAGAAAAGAAAATCTGCCCTGATTCGGCAAAGATAAGAAGCAATTTGAGCAGAAACAACATCTACTGGAAAAGAAAAATGAAAAAAATTATCACCAGGCGAGGAATCTGTTTAAAACAATGGGCAAAATGAAACGCATTTTGTACTAGTTAATCATTCGAAACTAAAATGGAAAAGGAAAAAAGTACAACAATGAATCAAAGAGGGGAAAAAGACCGAGATATAACGAAAAATCACCTTAATTAGAGAGAAAACAAACGCAGAAGATGTTGATGGAGTATAACAGGAAGCAAACTCCAGAAAACGTTGGGATGAGAATCTGGGTGAGTCTGCTCAGCAAGAAGTGTAGACTGAGAAATAGAATGAAGAATGAGAGAGGAGAGGGAAACGAGGGGTATATATATAAAGAAAGAGAAACAGGATGGTGTGCGTAATAAAATAAAAAAGAAGAAATAAATTGAATACAGATTTGAAATTGAAATTGGGTTGGGACCAAATTTGAACAATTTCAGATTTCAGAGTAAAATCATTGGCACCACCAGCAAGGACAGGCCTCGCTGCCTCATGACCTTTTTTTACCTCTTCATCAGATTATTCCATAATGATGTCGGCTTAAACTGAGCGCCCCGTGAGTGGCTTTTCTCATCGGCTCGGCTCAGCCCACTCAGCTTCGCACCATAACATTTCAAATGAAGCTTTGGGGAGGGCGAAAAATTCGATGCTATTACAGGTTGATTTGTCTATGATTTCATATCATCAACTGTTAGATTAAATATTAGTTCATACTTAATTTTTTTAAAAAATTATTTTTATAAACATAAATAAATAAATTTAAACTATTAAAATATAATATATACCATTCATAATTGTATTCCATAAAAATAAATTTATAAAATATTAAACTTCAACAATTCATTTCATAATTTAGGGGTGCAGATGAGATGATGGGAAGATAATGAAAAAGAATACAATAAGAATATCATCTTCAAATTTTAAACACTTTGCATGTTGATCGCAATAGGGTGGTATGTAGCTAGTTTTGTTTGATTCCATGTTAATAAAATAATAATAATAATAATTTTTATCCAAGTGATAAGGGAAAAGTAGGATGTAAATAATATTTCAGAATTCTTACAGTTATAGTTTTTAAAAAATATAACTTCTTGAAGTAATATTAATTCATGGTTAATGTTAAAAATATTGGAAAAAATATCATTAAACTAATATCTCACATTCACTGATGCTCATGTGTCATCCCTAGTTGTAAGATTTCAAAGTCTATTTTTAAATTTAAATATAATGATTTCACACTTTTCTTATATTACATGATGTATAAAGTTTGAAAATAAATTGATTTGATATATATTTTAGGGGAAATGACAATAAGGTCCCAAGTAAGGAACTTAATTAGTGAGAAATCTCAACAACAAGTAAAGTGTCGTCATTTTCTATTCTGAAACTTGTTAATGCTTGATCTTCAATTATTATTTAGAAAGGAGTTGGGTTCACCCACGATCTAAGGGCATGACGAAATCTCTCTTCTTCTGAAGTGATATCGATATTAGGCAAGGCGAGCCGTCTAGTAAACTTCATTCTTAGAGTTCCTTTGTTTTATATATGCTGAGCAATTTTTTGTTTAAAAAAAAAAAAAAAAAACAGTGGCCCGGCGGGTCAACCCACATCCCATCCAAGTCATCCTCTTCCTCATTTTGCTGTCCACCCTGACTGCAAGTGATTGGGTCTACTCGGCCAGTCCGGGTCTTTGTACTTTGTACTATGTTTCGAACACCTCATCGTAATTGAAGAAAATAATTAAGCGATTTAATTTAGGGAAAATGTCTAAAAAATATCACTTAAATTTTAAAATCTTACTAGTAAAAATAGTAATAAGATTAACAAGAACACCAAAACAATTGACAACTTTTTTGTTGCAAAATCACTTATTTTGAATTTTGAAA
The DNA here is from genome assembly GCA_025563575.1 of Acacia pycnantha. NCBI lineage: Eukaryota > Viridiplantae > Streptophyta > Magnoliopsida > Fabales > Fabaceae > Acacia > Acacia pycnantha. Next base: position 1,289,214 of record JAMWYP010000065.1, read on the forward strand.
TTCAAGTATAGTATTTTCTTAAAAAATTTCCTTTAATTTATCTGAAAATATTTATTTTTATAAAATTTCTCATATTTAAAATCATAAATTACATATTAAAAATTTAAAATTATTGACACAGACTTTAAATAGAGAGGATGTCGAAAAAATATATAACCTCGTTGTTAAAAAAGACTTAACAGAGGAATTTAGTGTTATTTCTTTTTAGAAAGCAACTTATACTAAAAATAATACATTTTTTAAAAGCGTCTTGTAATAAGCATATATTTGATACACATACCCATATTAATGTTGTATTGCTAGTGGCATCTCCTGACTTGAGAAAGGTTAATGGTTCTTATGGTCCAGCCACTTAGACCAACAATTGAACTAGTAATGTAATAATTAAATAAAAAAATGATTTTATATATTATAGTATATAAGAAATAAATCCATAAAAAGTCTAATTGTCAATATATTAACATCACAACATTTGAAATTTTCAATTAAATAGCACCATATAATTGTGAATGGTATTAAAATATATTTGGTTTTTTTTTTTTAGATGATCAATTTTTTTTTCTGATTGTTGTTTCATCTAATTCAAAAAATTGTGTGGTTTTCTGAAGAGATATTTTTAAAACCGAGTCGTTCAAGAGTTCGGATGACGATCCTACCAATTAAATGGTCCAATCTAGTTGTTAAATCCATTTATTTAATAAATTAGAATTGTAATTGTTGTAAATTACTAATTATATTCTTTAAAAAAAAACATAGAAAATATAGTTAGATTTTTAAAAAATAGTTTATACCGGTTCTTGCCAACATGCTATCGGGCCGGGCCTTAAAAAACAAATATATATATTTTTTTTTTACTTTGGACTTAAAAGGATTGGTCCTTTTATGCTTTAAACTTTCAAAGACTAGCCATAATTCCAAACTCTATATCCAACTCAACCATAAAAACAGTTATTTTTTTAAAACCGAGTCGTTAACGAGTTCGGCTAGATGGTCTAGCCTGGTTGATGTCTATAGGGTGAATGAAAAGGAAGCATTTGGTGTCAGCAATTTGAAGAAATTATACTTCCAAGAATTTTGGGCAGAAAATGTTGATGAGGTGAACAAAATTCATAAACAAGTTGTTAATAATAAAATATAATAATGAAGCTAAAAGGGAAAAGGGAAAAGATTGTAGCTAGCATATATATATATATATATATATATATATATATATATATATATATATATATATATTTTTTTTTTTAAAAAGAGCTTTTGAAAAAGGGGGAGAAATTTTTAGCTGGCAATATTCGGAATTGAGACACATGCTTGGTTGGCTAAAATTGATGGATGTTGTTGATGATGGCCGGAACCCTCTGATGATTCCTTTGCCTTTAAAAAGCTTTGCATGTGCCTACACGTGCTGCTCTTACTATTCTCACAACCACGCCCCTAACTCTTCCCTTCCTCTCTCAATGATTTGTTGGCCTTTCGTTGGCATTTATAATTTATAAATCATTCACTTAACATCACCTTTTATATTTATTTCTTTATCAATTTTAAGATTGAATTGCAACACACACACCACTCTAGTTCTTTATTTATTTGATCATGTATCCCAATTTATTTTAAACTTAAAAATAATATCTTTTGATATTTACTGTGTAAAGAATTTTTATCTCTCTTAATAAAGATGTTTTTTAAGATATTTGAACTTGTGTTATATTTCTTATAAGGATGAGACGACTTATTATATCAACTGATAACTTATTGATTACTCTTGTTCTTATTATAAGTTCACTATGACAAATTTTTTGTTCTACATATAATAGTCCACTTAGAGAATTATTAACAATTGTTTTCTAATTTTACCTTGTGTAATTCTTGATGGATAAAGAGAAAGATGAGAGAGAAGGGTGAGAATGATTTATAAATGTAGAAAAGAGAGAGAGAAACTTTCTTTTGTTGACGTATAATAATTAGTTAAAATAAACTTATAATAAGAACTAAAGTCAAATATATAATTAGGCATGGAATTCACCTATCATATTTCTTCTTATATTTTTTCAATAATTTCAGATATATTATATACCTATGTTTTTTTTGAATATGAAGGAGACTTCAATTGATAAAAAATTGGTGGTTAGAAAACCTGGACTCCACACCTTACATATGCTTGGACTCGAGTCTCATTATTATTTAGTAATACCCTCTCAATCCTTGTTCATTTCTTCTTTAGTATTTGGATTTTCCATTTCATTTCTACTTACTCCGGTCTTAAATATAAGACAAAGTTTATAGTGCAAATTGCATTATAAACTTTGTCCTATATTTAAGACTTGATATAGTATGAAAAATGAGGTAAATTTGGAAAGTTGTTGAATTTTTAAAGCAAAATTAATAAAGTTTAAAGTTTTTCTTGATAAAAATTATGGAAATACCTTATAAATAGGATCAGAGGGGTAGTTAAGGTTTAAGTGCCATTAACTTAATATAAGATCAGGTTGACTCTTATTCTATATGTAAATCATTTCCTTTTCTTTTAATACTTTTAACTAGTATCAAGCACCTCTTCTGCATCATATTATAATGTATCAAACAACCAATAACTCTAGTTTCGTGGTTCATGACTTCTCCTTCTAACACATGTGTCTCCTCTAAGACTCAAACTCAAGACCTAAAGGAATCTAATGGGGCCTCACACCGCTAGACCAAAGATGTGTTGGTTATATGTAAATCACTTTTACCTCATTTTTTCATATCAAGACATCTATCAAATTGATAAAATCTTTTACATTTACCCTTATTAAAATTTGGCTAAATTATACAAAACCCCATGACCTTTGGGTCAGTTGAATATAACTTCTTGACATTTCAAATTTTATATTTAACCCTCCTGACCTTTTATATTTTAGGGTCAAGTACCAATTTTGCCTCTTAAGTACGCGTCTATGAGCAATTTTGCCCCTTAAGTTTTCGGCGGAGTAATGTTACCCATGAAGTATCAAAACGGAGCAATGTTGCCCCTCCGTTAGAAACCCTAACGGTCAACGTTAGGGTTTGTAACAGAGGGGCAACATTGCTCCGTTTTGATACTTCAGTGGCAACATTGCTCCGTTTTGATACTTCAGGGGCAACATTGCTCCTCCGAAAACTTAAGGGGGGAAATTACTTCTGGGCGCGTACTTCAGGGGTAAAATTGGTACTTAACCCTATATTTTAACTATTAACCCCCTTCCGTTAAATGACCGATATCTTTTTAACAGGAATTGATACGTCGGATTATGAGATGACAAGTGTCATCCTACGTGGCATCATGTGTAAATTACCAATTTCATAAAATCATCATGAACTTTGAACAATTGTAGATAACCCCCCTTGAACTTCAATCAGTTACAAATAACCCCATTGACATTTTAAAATTTAAATTTTACTCCCTTAAAATTTTGATTTATAATAAATAAACCTAATGTTTTTACTTTAATCATCTTAATTTTTCTACTATCATTTGTCAATTATAATAGTTTTCTTATTTGGAAAAAATTAGAAGAATAATATTTAAAAAAATATAAATGTCATCATTTGTATAACGTTTACTTATTTTCTTGGGTTATTTGGGCTTTGATAGTATAAAATTATCATCATTTGTGTTAAATATATTCTTAAGATGATTGAGTATTGATAGTTTAAAGTGTAAGAGGATAACTCTCGCCCTCATTAACTTTTTATTAGTAATGCATTTTTTGTTTGAATTAGAGGTTCAACGTTTATTTTATATTTTTCTAAATATTATTCTTCTAGTTTTTGCCATACAAAATAAAATTGAAAAATAATAGTAAATTTTTTATTAAATTTATTAAAATGATGAAAAGTAACAACATGTGGTTTAATATTATAAATCAAAATTTTAAAGGAATTAAATTTAAATTTTGAAATGTAATCGATCAAAGTTCAAGGGGTTCTCTGCAATTTTTCAAAGTTCAGAGAGTTTTATGAAATTAATAATTTACACAGGGTGCCACGAAAGATGACATGTGTCATCTCATAGACTGACGTAGCATTTTCTATTAAGAACATAAACGGTCATTTGACGATAGGGGTTAATAGTTAAGAAATAAAAGTCAGGGGGGTTAAATTTAAACTTTGAAATGTCATAGGGGTTGGATGCAATTGACCCATAGTTTATGAGGATTTTATATAATATAGCCTTAAAATTTTTGTCCCTCCCTACATTTATAAATCATTCTCACCCCCTGTCATCTTTATCCCTTTATAATAGAAATTAAATAGAGGAAAATTGAAAAAATATCATTAACTACTCTAAAAGTAACTTATATTTTGTCAACAAAGGTTGATCCAATTGATAAGAGGTTGACTCATAACTATAAGGTTGTGGGTTCAAATCCCAAAAATATAAGGACCTTATTGGTGGGCAATTTGTAAGTAAGCACTTTTTGAACCCGCTGGCATAAACAAATTACTTTAATGTATTTATATTTATCATTTTTTAAAGTAATTTGTTTGACTTATGAACTAATATATAATTAAGTAATTTATTTAACTTTTTAATCTCCCTAATAACTCATTTGAGTCTTACATCAAGGACTAAGGGCCCGTTTGGATGAGTTTTTTTTTTTTTGGTATAAAAAAAGCACTTTTTTAATATAAAAAAATGATTTTTTTATTAATTTATGTGTTTAAATGATGTTTAAAAAAAAAAGCAAAAGTCACAAAAAAAATTAAAATATTGTTTTTTTTAAAAGCTCCAATTTGGAGCTTAAAAAAAAGTATTACAAAAAAACACTTTTTTTTAAAAGTCCATCCAAACAGGTAAAGACGTTGCAAAAGTGGATCTAGGTTTTTTTTTTTTTTTTTTTTTTTTTTTAAAATCCTACTAAAAAATATGATAACTAACCTGAACCAAAAAAGTGGGGTGTATCCAACATAGGCATGTCACATTTTCATATATGATAAATAAACATTGATTGTCAAGGCTAGTTAATGGATAGATAAAATTGCTCAGTTTTTGAAATTTATAGGGCATATTTGCTCCCTCAAAAACTTTCAGGTACTCAATGCCTACCTACAAAAACTTCTGGGACATTTAAGCCTTTAACCCTACAATTTATTAAAAGATGACTTGAAGTTTAATGCATACTTCTCTATACTTTAAATATGGGCAAAGTTGAAAAATTGTTCCATCCCTAGGCAAAGTTAATGAGTCAACTGTTAATCCTTAATTCTGGGATGGATGTTAATTAATTAGAGGTTACTTATAATATTGGTATGAAAGAGTAGTAATATAATTTACTAACGCATGGGTTAATTAGGGACAGGGAGTGGAAACAACACAAAGAGAGGGGAGTTGAAAAGTCTTATTGAGATCAATGTTGACATCGGCAAAGTCAATCTTTGCAAGCAATTGGCAAAGACAGATAGGGTCAGGGGCGAAGCTTGGGACAAAAATTTTGGGGGCCAAATAATGGTGGGGGGATTCGGGGGTTTGGAGGCAGCGCCCCCGAAATTTTTTTTAAAGGAAAGTTTTATATACATTAAAAAAATAAAAGAATATAAACAAGAAAAGAAAATAATATAAAAAAATACACCACAAACATTGGAAGGCAAGAGGCTTTAATTTATGTGATTGTGAATCTTTGGTTCAACCATAGACTTCATGTAATTGAACACCACAGAAGGCAAGATGCTGAGGTTTAGCATGAAAAATCAATAAACTTCATCCACAGGTGTAGTGTAAAATGGATAAAAGCATACTAAATAATACACCATAAAAGTAAATTTCACTGATAAGCTAAAAATTTCAGGTAGTTAGAATGAAATATAGAAAAAAAAAGACAAGATTAACATAAATCATATAAGACCCGGGGGAAAAATTTGGGGGGCCAAAATATAATTTTACATTATATTAAAAAAATTTAAGAAAATTCTAAACAATTTTTTTTTTGGGGGCCATGACCCCCACTAGTCCCTTAAAAGCTCCGTCATTGGATAGGGTTGCTATTCATGAGATCTCCAAGCTCTCTCCACAACATGCTTTCTCTGGTTTGTTCTGCTTACCTTGCTTCCTTCTTTCACAAATGTTAAGCCGTCTGATATACTCGTCAACGCCGTGAAGCATTCACCATCCATTCCCGCTGGTCTAGGCACCCCTACCACTGCTCCCACCATCATTATTCATTAATCATGTGTATTCTTTGTCAATAACAAACCAATTTTTTTCAAACATTTTCCTTAAGTTTGCTCATATCACTCTAGTTCCACATGTAAGTCACTTCTATCTCATTTTCGTATAATAAAAAATGTATAAATTAATAAAATCCTTTACATTTACCCTTACCATAAATTGGGTCTCTTTGTGCACTTACAAATCATTCTCATCCCTCTTTAATAAAAATTAAATAAGGATAAAATTGAAAAGAATACTATTAATTACCCTATTAGTAACTTATATTTAAAATCAAGTTTTTCTCACACAAGTAACTTAAATATAGAACCATAATGGTATACAAGAGTTAAGAATCAAATTTTAACATAACCACTTGAACACACTTGTTCAAAGATAAAGAATTCCTTCCACTCACAACAAACAGATGACTTGGTTATCAAAATTTTTATTTTTTAAGAAAAAGAGGATTGGAATCCATAAAATCATAAATGATGCCTCCATGGAAGTTTGAATATTGCTAACGGATACTCTAGGGTGCCAGATCATTTTTTTTATATATGTTGCTGTCAAGTTAGACATTTTTGGACCTATCTTCAACAAATCCTTCCACACACACACCCAAAAAAAAAAAAAAAAAACCAGAGAAATTATTGAACTTTGTGTGTTAATTTCTTTTGGTGAGAAGAATCATAAATGGCGTTGAGAATGTAGTTCAAGGCCAAGAAAGAAAATTAAATAAGAAAAAAAAGTGAACTAGAAGCAAAGATTCAATAATGAGTCGTATATATAGAGCTAGCTTGAATATAACTCATTGGGATACAGTAGCATTTTTTACATATGTTCCTTGAAAAAGTCTTGCAAGGAACAGTTCATATCATACAAGGGTTGGTACATACATTGGATCGTCCAACTCATCTCATCCATGATTTACTCCTTACCTTACCAACCTTTCCCTACAAGAAACATACATAACAGCTGTTACGGACCTATACAAGGTCTAATAGCGGTGAGGCCCAACAGTAGAGATAAGGCACACCCCATCCTATCTAATATCAAGGAGGATCCTAACTCCCACATAATCAAGGAATATCCTTAGATATGATAGAGCAGTTTGGATCTTTGGGCCGGAGATCACACAAGGCCCAGAATATCCTATCTAAGGTACACTTTATAAATATTGAAGTCAAGCCCTAAGATACACACGTTCTAATCTCTGAACTATTTACATACAGTCACACTGTGCACACACCCCACCCCTTTGGCGAAGAGCCATCAGGCTGGATATCACAGCAAAAAAAAGTTTGTTCCTAATAATAATGTTAAATTAAATTATGCATAAATTTCTGCTAATGTAACTAATTAATTAAAGATGCGTGATGAAGTAAAGGTGAATGATTAGTCCTAGGTTGTAATGGAAGGACTTGGGGGTAGTTTGATAGATACGAATCACTGAGACACCAGACAAAAAAGAAAAATCTTCACTCCATTAATAGTTGAGCATGTTAAGAAAAAAGTTGAAGCCTTCAAATTTTATACTCCCTGCTAGACTTAACATAATAGCTAGTTTACTTTTTTGGTCAACTTTTTCTTTTTGAAATTGAGAAGCTAAATAAATTATTTAATTATCACATATATTAACTATCACTAGATTATAAGTTTACAAGTCAGATAAATTAGTTTGGAGGAAAACAATAAATATTAATACTTTAATATAATTTATTTACTCTTTCCAATAAAAATTAATTGACTCTTATATTCAGAATTTGAAGTACTACTCCCTCTGGTCATTATTATAAGGCACCAACTAATAAGTTTATTTAGTCATTTTTATAAGGCACTTACTTGTTCCCAAGGAGCATTAATTCTTCTTTTCCATGTATGCCCCTAATAAATAAGGGTAGTGGGTGAAAGTAATAATTAATATGATATTAGATTTTAGTGCAATTAGTAGGGGTAATATTGGAAATTACTTAAATTGTATGATAACTTTATTGACTTTAGCTGTTTTTATTGGTTTGTGAGAATTGTTAGTTGGTGCCTTATAATAAAGACCAGATGGAATATATGAAAAAACAAGGTGAGGGAGTATGCCACCTAAGGGCCTATTTAGGGGAAATCAAAACCTAGGTTTTGTCATAAGTTTGCCAAATACCCCATATTTTTGTCAGATCTTATTCTGCATTAAAACCTATGTTTTGGATTTTTTTTTTCTTCAGATTTTTCTCTCTCATTTGCCATCATCAATAGTTTTTTAGCACCCTTCAATACCCTAAAATAATTTTTCAAGATTAGTCATTACCTGAAAATATTTTTTCAATATCCTAAAAAAATTTCAAGATCATGAAGTATTTTTTCAATATCCTGAAGTATCTTTTTAGTACCCTATTTTTTTTTCAATACTCTAAAATATTTTTTTCAAAATCCTAAAATAAATTTTTAAGACCATGATAAGTATTTTTTTCAGTACCCATCAGTATTAAGTATCTTTTTAGGACCTGTCGGTACCGTGAAATATTTTTTAAGATAATTCATTACCTAGAAATATTTTCTTAATATCCTAAAATAAAATTTCAAGATCATGAAGTATTTTTTCAGTATCCTTAAGTATCTTTTTAGCCCCTGCCAATGCCTTGAAATATTTTTTCAAGATCAGTCATTACCCTCAAATATTGTTTTAATATCCTAAAATAATTTTTAAGATTATAAAGTAATTTTTCGGTACCAATCAGTGCCCTTAAGTATTTTAATTTTGCACTAAAATTTATGTAATTTTTGGTATTTATTATGAAATATTATGTTTATAATATTTGCAAAACAACATTATCCTTTATATACAGTTATACCAAAAGCTAATGCTCTTTTTGGTAAATTTGACCTTGAAAAAACTATTCTTATAACAATATCCAAATACTATCATTTTTATCCAAAAACTATTTTTCTAAAGCCATTTTTATCTCATAAATCTCAAAAGTTATTCTTAAAAGCTATTTTTATCTCGTAAATTCTAAAAGTTATTCTTCAAAAATTAAATCCAAATGGGCCTAACTCTTACATACGTACTTTATTTCACTTAAAAAAAATATCAGAAATCAGAAATTACATTGTAGTATTAAAGGATGAAGTGAAATTTTGTTTTCACAGTGACCGAAATGCCCTTGATTAATTTTTTTACAAGTGTAAATATATAATTTCACAAAGAACAATAGCAAAATTTTTAAGTATACACATGAAATTTTACAACTCTCATTTTACATTATAAGTCATAACAGTTGATATAAAAACTTACAAGCGTTTATGAATTACAAGTACATATAATCATTTTGACAATTAACAACAACAAAATTTACAAGTGTGCATTTATTTATAAATTGGGTAAAAGATTTCTCCAGTTACTGGAGATAGAGTTATCTCCCGTGACCCCAAAACTACGTCGTTTTGGATTAATGAAGAGTGTTTCTGTAATTTTGTTTATTTTTTAATCATATAAATTTTATCAAAACACCCTTCATTAATTCACCTAAAATTACTAACACACCATTCATTAATTCAAAACGACGTAGTTTTGGGGTCACTGGAGATAAATCTATCTCCAGTGACTGGAGAAATATTTTTTCCTTATAAATTTATAGCTCTTAATTTATAAAAACTAGTGCAAAAATTTACAAGTGTTCATATGTGAATTTATAAGTACATATAAGCATTTTAACAATTAGCAATAGTAAAACAACATGTGTTGACATAAAAAAAAGACAATCTTAGTCATTTATCATTACAACATAATTTCACTTTCATCTTTCCTTTGATACTACTCTTTTTTTATCTTTATTATAAGGCATCAACTAATAATTCTCACAAACCAATAAAAACAGTTAAAGTCAATAAAGTTGTCCTATAATTTAAGTAATTTTTAATGTTACTCATACTAATTGCACTAAACTCTAATATTATATTAATGATTACTCTCACCCACTACCTTATTAATTATGGGCATACATGGAAAAAATAATTAATGCGCTTTGGGAACAATCAAGTGCTTTATAAAAAGGACCAAATACAATTATTAGTTGAGACCTTATAATAAGGACCAGAGGGAGTACAATGTAATTTCATAATATTTTGATCATTATTTGAAATAAAGTGGATGTGGTAGTTAAGTAAATTCACTCAAAGTAATATGATGAGAGCTATCTTTTACTTGGGGTTGAAAATAATTAAATTATTTTAATTTTATGAATAAAATAAAATAAAATAACACTAAAAGGGCTATTTCTTGCATAGGATTAAATTACTATATATTAGTTGTAAGAAGGAAAAAGGGAAGGGATGTTGGGACCAAACTTAGCGGGGAAGCACTAAGGAGATTGGTTCGAAGAGAGTTGAGTTGGTTCATAATGATTGATGCGCAACGTAATCGTAAAGGTATCATTAAATGTCATGTTTGAATGCCCACTCAAATTATCTGGATGCCACAACAAAAGAAAGGGATCATACCTTGATTTGCAGCCTTCTTTAATTCAATTATTATTTTTATTCTTCTAAATCTGTAATTGTAATGGCAAATTGGCAATGAATGGAGGACGATGGAAGAGAAACAGAGAGGTGGGGACCATACAAAAGCTACCCCACTCCACTAAAATTTCTACATGCCAGAATCCCTGCATGCCTCATAAATAGCTGCATTCGTACCATGTACATTACCCTATTTTTTTTTTTATTAAAAAAGAGAGATAGAATGTTTATACTGCCTTCCATTCTAATTATAATTATAGCACTACAAACTCTGTCCTATAATTAAGATTAGGGAATAATCCCTAAAATTATGAGATCTTTCAGCATAATAAGAATGACGGGTGAAGCACGCCGTTTTCTTAATAACCATTATGATGTGGGTGAATTTTAACTAGGGATCCATGTTAACTATTTCTTTAATTTTTAATATAAGACATATTTACTTAATTTGATTAAATTAAAAAATTAGTTGAACTAGTTAATATGACATGCATTTTTTTAAACACCCTAATTATCTTTCTTAATTCCCTACTTCTCTTTTCTCATTGATTATTATTAAGGAAGCATCAATATGAATAAATTAGGAACAAATTGATAAATATAAAAATTATATATTATATTTAGACTAAAAATAAACTCTTTAAATGTCTTATATTAAGGACTGTATGGAGTATTTGGACATTGAGTTAGTTATGAATTATGTATATTTTGAGAAAGTTGTTAATTTATTTATTTTTTGATAGTTTAGGAGAGGGGTTGGGTTCACCCACAGTCCAAAGGTATGACGCTATGATTTTGCTCCCCAAGGCATACAGGACTGAGAGTACACATGCCTCCACCTCAGTCTGCATTTCCACAAGTTCACATCACCTAGGATGCCTCCCCCAGCGCCTTGACCAACTCCAGGATCGAACCCCCTCCCTTTAGTGAGAAAGTTATGCTAATTTGCCCTTGGTGGGCAGTTTGAACTGTGCCCTTATTGGGCTTTAGTGAGAAAGTTGTTAATTGAGTATTTGCATAAAAGCGTTTTGATATTGGGCTTCAAGTTTAATGTTAATTATGGGTTTCGGGAAGTTTAAGGCCCAAGTTGTCAATTTTATTAATTCATTGTTGTAAGGAAGAGTTTTATTTTTCATAACCAAGCTAGGTGGGTCGAGTATTCTTCTAACATGATTTGATATATAAATTAATTAGAAAGGTTTTATTATCTATGATAGCTTTTAAACGATTAACTTCACTCTTTCCTATCATGAATAAACTATTTAAGTGGTTTTAATCATTTTTAAAATGATTTATTTTAATTCTTTTATATCCCGGTTAATTATTATTCTTGTTGAGGAACTCATTATAACTATGACATCTCCTTCTGTCTGTATTATAAGTTGCTTCTAGAAAAATGACTTGTTCTACAATATGAGAGCAATCAATACCTACTCCTTTGGTCCTATATATAGGGATGAGATATAATCTTTTTTTTTTATCCTATTTATAAGGCACCTCATTAAAGTTTTGAGGTGAATGTACAATTTAAGTCTTTACTTATTATTATGTTAACTTTATTTTTATTTGGTATTATGTATATTAAATAGGGGTAAAGTTGGAAAGTTATTAAATTTTATGGCTGAATTAACAAGATTTTTAAGGTTTTCATTGATTTGTGTGAAAAATGTTGAAAGTGCTTTATGAATAGGACCATAGGAGTATTTGTCAATTTTTCCATTATAAGTAATGTTTAAATATGACTCCTTATATTTTTCATTCTCCTTAAAAAAACTCATTTAATATGGGTAATGTTGATTTTTTTCCAATTTAAGATAAATTTAATGAGTTAACTATATATATATTGGTTTATGATGAATAGTTGAAGTTACCTATATTATAGACAAGAAGGAGTATTGTGAGGCAAACCAGGAGGTGAGGACATGTCTCAGACAATGCCTTCCGGTAGGATTGGAGGCTATGGAATGAGTCTCCCGGCAAGCAACTTCCTATGGCACCATCGGAGGTTGGTTCCAACTCTTGTGTCCACTCACTCATGTCTCTTCCAAATTTACTGTGGCTCAATTAAAAACTCAGTAAGGAATTTTTGGCCAATTTTCCCCCAATATATTAAGAATAATACAGCTTCATTTTCTATTTCATGCTTCATTCTTCCGGTGCTCCACACACATGATATGCCTTCCTTGTTTATCTATGATGGTTTCTTTGTTGATGCACAATTATACCGCAAAAGTTCAAATTCTATGGGATGAATTTTTTTAGTTAAGCTTCAATTTTACTCCAGAAGTTTTCACGTAAGAATTGTAGGCATCTAAGAGTTTTTTGAAGTTCTATGTTAACCTAAAAGTATTAAAAAGGGAACAATGTCACTTCAGAAGAAAAATTAGATTTCAACTGTAGTTTTGAAGTAACAATTACTGAAAAATCTCCCGTAATGTACGGCTTGGATTATTGAATGGATGCAACTCATTTTTAGTGAGTGTTACTCTTGTTCAGCTATATATATGCTATACATTTTCAATGATGTGTAAATATCTTCTGTTTTACACATAGTTAAAGATAGGTAGCACGCAACTAAAATAAAAAAAGTTGTACCGAGATAGTTAGTACTTAAGTCATTATACAAATTCTAGGTAATCTTTGAACAACATGAGTGTTTCAGTAATTTACAAGTTTTAGGGAACTTAGAAGCATTTCCTGTGGACAATGGATGGACCAGACTCATCATATTCACTCTTGGATATCCACATCTGCAAAGAGCACCATGTGTTAGAGATCAACTGATATGACCCAGATTGTCAAGAGATGAGTTAATTAATGAGATAAATGTTTACCTGCTGGAAGGTGCTGAGAGATGCAAGAATTGAAGCTCCGATCCACACACTGTACTTTCTCTCTGGCGGAGCGACCACCTTGATCTTCATGCTGCTTGGAGCAAGTGCAGTGATTTCCTTGCTCATTCTGTCAGCCATACCGGGAAACATGGTTGAGCCACCACTTAGAACAATGTTTCCATAAAGATCCTTTCTGATATCCACATCACACTTCATGATAGAATTGTAAACGGTTTCATGGATTCCAGTAGCATCCATTCTAATCATAGATGGCTGGAAAAGAACCTCTGCGCAACGGAATCTCTCAGCTCCAATTGTAATAACTTGTCCATCAGGAAGTTCATAGTTTTTCTCCACTAATGAAGGGTTGGCCTTTGCAATCTCAAGCTCTTGCTCATAGTCTAAAGCAACATATGCAAGTTTCTCCTTCATGTCGTAGACAAAATATTCCCGCTCAGCAGAGGTAAACGTATACCCTCTTTTATCCTGCAGGAACTGTTAGAATACTTTAACGATCTAAACATGTTATTCATGGATTAACATATAGATCAATGCGGAAAACTGAATAAGAGATCACAAATACCTCCCGCCATTGATTTGTCTCCAGAAGCAAATAGGACGAACTCTGAGTCTCCAAACAGAACAAATCCAAGCCAGCAAGCAGGAACAGACTCCGAGTCTCAGCCCTTCTGATCCTTCTCTCTGAAACTGCAGATGGTGTGCTTCCTCAAAATCAGAGCAGGTTCAGGGGACCAGACAAAATTCACACGTTCGTTTCCCTCTGACCATCGCAGAGCTAAAAAAGGAAACGAATTCAATACGCACTTATTGCGTATTAATTAGGCCGTTACGGTATTAATGGACGGTTACAAAACCGGTAATAATGTGGGACATAAATAGAATTAATTGGAACATTAATATGGACGGTTACAATATTAAATTCCAACATTCTCCCACTTGGTCCACATACTTCAGTATATACCTCTGAGAAACAAAATGCATGGATCATAGCGATAGGTCCTCTTAAAGCAAGTATTATCTTCCATGTATCACAGTGCATTATGTTTCCCATGCCCAAGTAACTTAATGAATAAACCCTACGTTTATTCTTGGTCCAAACTTAATGATGTTCCTCAAATTTAAACAAATAAATGTACGCGTAACTGAAATGAGAAAAACATCACAAATGGGGTTCCATAAAATAACAACGTTCTTACAACGAAAGAAAATCATACAAAATGAAATTCAAAGATGGGCACTAATTCCCATTCTTTCTACATGATCCATAAACCTCATAGGTGGCATGCCTTTTGTTAAAGGATCTGCTATCATCAACTCAGTGCTAATGTGTTCAACAACCACTACTTGATGTTTAACACGTTCTCTTATGGCTAAATACTTAATGTCGATGTGTTTGCTTCGACTACCACTTTTGTTGTTCTTAGCCATAAACACAAAGAATTGAATTGTAGCAATATATCTTCATTGGCCTAGCAATTGAATCCATGATTCTAAGCCCACGGATGAACCCCTTCATCCATACACCATGTGAAGTAGCCTCAAAACAAGACACGAACTCAGCTTCCATCGTAGAAGTAGCAATCAAAGATTGCTTCTTGCTACTCCAAGACACAGCTCCACCTGCTAGCATAAAAATGTATCCAGAAGTGGATTTTCTTGAGTTAATGCAACCAAGAAAGTCGAATCGAGTAACCAATCACTCCTAGATTGTCCGTCCGTTCGTATTTAAGCACGTAGTGCAGACCTGAGCATACATAAGGCTTCCTACAGCTGAAGCATAAGGGATGTTTTTCATTTGTTCCCTTTCCAAATCATTCTTTGGGCACTGGTTCAAATTGAACCTGTCACCTTTCACAATGGGAGTTACGCTTTGTGCACAATGCCTCATCCGAAATCTTTCCAAAACTTTATTGATATAGGTCTCTTGAGACAGACCCAGAACACCTCTATGTCTGTCTCTTTGTATCTTAATGCCAATGACATAAGATGCAACTCCCATATCCTTCATTTCAAAGCTTTTGGAGAGGAATTGTTTCACTTCATGCAATAAGCCTTTATCATTGGTTGCAAGCGAATATCATCCACATACGTAATCGAAAACAAATCTTGCTCCCACCGACCTTCGGTATATACATTCATCCATGGCGTTCTCCACAAAACCGAAAGAAGAGATAACATCATGAAATTTTAAATACCATTGCCGGAAGCTTGTTTCAATCCATATATGGATTTTCTAAGCTTGCATACCAAATGCTCACCATCACTAGAGGAAAATCCTTCTGGTTGTTTCATGTAAACCTCTTCCTCTAGTTCTCCATTGAGAAAGGCCGTTTTCACATCCATTTGTTGCAACTCGAAATCAAAATGTGCAACCAATGCTAGAACGATGCGAAGAGAATCTTTCTTAGATACGGGAGAAAATGTCTCCTTGTAATCGATTCCTTCTCTCTGAGTGAATCCTTTGGCTACGAGTCTTGCTTTATGTCTGTCAAGGTTGCCTAATGAATCTCTTTTGGTTTTGAAAACCCATTTACAACCAATGGCCTTCGCCCCATTAGGCAACTCAACAAGATCCCAGACTCTATTGGATGCCATAGAATTCATCTCATCTTCCATAGCATCATGCCATGATACAAAGATCTCTACTGCTCATGGCTTGTGAAAACGCTCCAGATCATTTTCAGCTCCTACATTATAGTCGATTCTTGCAGATACACTACATATTCACTAGGTATCGCTGATCTTCTTGGTCTAGTAGATCTTCTTAATGTTGTTTCAACATCTTCTTGAGGAACTTGTTGTTCAACAATTTCAGGTTGTTCCTCAATTTCAGGTTGTTCCTCATTAACAACTTGATCTACTGGATCAACATCAGCCGGTTGTGGATCTTGTATGACTGGTTGTATGACATCCAATCTAAGACCTGAAGTAGAAGGTTGGCTATCTAAATGATCTTTTCAGAAACTAGGTCTCGAATCGATCGCTCCCACTAATCAAGTCATTCTCAAGAAATTTGGCATTCCTTGATTCCACAAACCTAGTGGTATGAGATGGACAAGTAAAATTTGTACCCCTTAGACCTTTCTGCATATCCAACGAAATATCCGCTAATGGTCCTTGGGTCCAGCTTCTTTTCTTGTGGGTTATATATTCGACTTGAGACGGCATCCCCAAACGCGTACATGTTGCAAACTCGGTTTCCAACCCTTGAATGATTCAAATGGCGTCTTGGAGACAGCCTTGGTTGGAACTCGGTTTAATATGTACACACTGCCTTAAGTGCATCAATCCACAAGGACTTAGGTAGCTTAGAGCTACTAAGCATACTTCTCACCATGTCCAAGAATGTTCGGTTTCTTCTTTCGCTACGCCATTCGGTCCGGAGAACCAGACATGGTGTATTGGGCAACAATCCCATGTTCTTGAAGAAACTTCGCAAATGGACCAGGTGGTTGTCCATCTTCTGTGTATCTACCATAATATTCACCACCTCTATCTCGATCTCACGATCTTAATTTGTTTGCCACATTGTTTCTCTACCTCAGATTTGAATACCTTAAAGGCATCCAATGCTTCGTGCTTGTTATGAAGCATGTAGAGATACATGTATCGTGAGTAATCATCAATAAAAGAGATGAAATGTTTCTGACCATATGCGTCCATTTCAGACTACAAATGTACGTATGTATGATTTCTAACAATTCAAGACTTCTCTTAGCACCTTTCTTTGACTTGTTAGTCCGCTTTCCCTTTATGCGGTCTACACAAGTCTCAAAATCGATAAAGTCCAGAGTACTAAGTACCCCTTCCTTCACCAATCTTTCAATTCTCTCGAATGGAGATATGTCCCAATCTCCGGTGCCACAACATAGAGGAATCCTCATTCATAACACTACGTTTCGAACCAACAGAAACATGCATGGCATCATAAGTAGTATCATTTTTCAAGCAAATAGGATAAAGACCATTAGACAATGTACCATTCCCAATCAAATTTGATTTATAAAACAAATCCAAAGATGTCTTATAAAACATAAAGGAATAATCCAAACGTACAAGTCTTGAAATGCAAATCAAGTTCCTAGAGAAACTTGGAACATAAAAGGTCTTTTCCAAATTTAAAAGGTCATTAATTGACCGTTTATCCTTATGTGTGTTGTAGGATATCTTGAAAGGTCCATATTGCTGTGGAAGGGTGTTCAGAATGTAGTGTACGAGAAAAGAGTCAGACATGTCAACCTCAAGTTGCTTTAGTTGAGCTGCAATGTCCCTCATTTGCATGATGTGCTCACGCACACCTTTCACTGTAGTAAGTCTTTGGGATGAAAACTTCATAATTAGGGTGCTAGCAAGTGCCTTACCTGAATACCAGCAGAGATATGAGTCTTTATGAACATTACTAAGAGACGATTAGATCGCTCCCATTTTTCATAAAGATCAACCTGATCTGGAGAGCTGGTTGCAGTAATGGAGGGTGGTTCGTCTTTCCTAATAGCATAATCTATATCCATCCACCCTAATTGGAGAAGAACTCTCTCTCCATACCTTATAGTTATCACCCCTTAGTTCGGGAATTTCGTTTTCATATCGTAGAAAATCGCAGTTGTTGTGCTTTGCATAATTAAGAAAAACACATGCTTAAAAATTAAGATTTGAGACTAATAAACCATATCATGTTTTACCAATGTAAATCATGTTGAAAATAGTGAATCTCCCGACATAAAACTTGCCGTGGGCTAAAGTTCTAATTCAATTGGATTCACAACTTTATGATAGAACTACCAAATTATTTCTTTATTCTTAATTCCCGTGGGTAAGTTAAGAATTTAATTTGATATTCCACCCTAATTAATCATATAAAACATATAATAAAAATTCTGTGGGATAAGATTTATTATATTACATATGATTAATTACAACTAATGTCATTATGTGATCTTGCATTGTAATATATAGTTTTGACTAATTAAAGATGCTGTGGCTATTCTCTAATTAATTAAAATATATAGATCACTCAACATTAATATTTAATATTGCAATAAACTATAAGCAATACTAAAATACAATTGGATATTCATGTTATGCATATTATTCAACTTAATATTGCATGTATAATTAAATAATAATTAATTCATGCAAAAACAGAATATATAATGCATATAAAAAAAAATCACATGAAATCCCAATTTTAATTAAATTTTAGATTATTATATTTAAATATAAAAATAATTATATGTAAATATAAAATCCATCACAATGGCACAAGTGGCACCGTAGCCGGATGGTCCAGAGGTTGCTCTTAAGACTCTGGACCAAAAGAGTGTGGGTTCGAATTCATTCAGGACCCTTTCAGCGTTTTATTTTAAAAATTTCGCTGGGAAAACAACATTTAAATAAATAAATGTTGGAAAATAAAATCACAAGCGACGCGTAGCACAGCTGGCAACGCGTGAGGCTTTAAGGCGCCCACGCGCCAACATGTCTCAGGTTCGAATCCATGCAGGGACGCTTCAGAGTTTTAATTTCGTTGAAGGGAATTTTTTTATTTTTTATTCTGTAATGCGTCTGGGCCTAAACCGTCGGCCCAAACCCAAACGAAAAAACAAAACAAAAAAAAACCCGAGACTATCGCTCGGCCCAAACGCGCGATCCGGCCCAAACCGCCTGGCCCGCCTGCTGCATAAGTGAAACGGTGCGTTTCACAGAGGGCCAAAACGACGCCGTTTCGCGTCTCCTTCCTTACCCGGATTGCAGAACCCTACCCGACCCGCGACCCGGTTTAAACCCGGTTTCTTCAGCCGCGACCCGCGATATCTTCAGCGATTTCAGGCGACTTTTCCGGCTCGAAATCGAACGTTTTCAACGGCGGAAATCAAGGAAAAACAATTCAAACATGATTTCGAACAATCTTTCAAAGATCCATATGAAAATCAAGATAAAAATTTTGGTTTTAGAAACCAAATCAGAACGCGTTTTTCTGTTCCTTTTACCGATGAAAAACTCCGACGAAAACATAAAACCCATCCAGACCAAAACAAACAATGAATGGAAACCCAACAGATTGAATCGAAAGATAATTTCCAGATCAAAACACAAATCGAATCGAAACCCAACGGATTCAACCAAAAACGAAATGCGAAACGATAAAAATCTTACGATGAAAACCCAGATCATGAATCATTTAACACATATTGACTCCAAACGATAAAGACCAGAGGGATTTTCTGGAAAACCCAGATTGTAAGCATCAGGATTTTGCAAAACGCAATTAATACACCATCGGGATTAATAATTAATACACCATCGGGATTAATCAATTGCAAGCAACGAAATATATTCATCATATATTCATGCGAAAATCATATAACTGATTTCATGATGAAATACACATACATATATTCAAATGAAAAATCCAGAAAAGCAAAAACCCGATTTTATATATATGCATACAATTTCATCGAACAAAAATCAAGGCAGAGGAATCATGGCTCTGATACCAAATGTTAGAATACTTTAACGATCTAAACATGTTATTCATGGATTAACATATAGATCAATGCGGAAAACCGAATAAGAGATCACAAATACCTCCCGCCATTGATTTGTCTCCGAAGCAAATAGGACGAACTCGAGTCTCCAAACAGAACAAATCCAAGCCAAGCAAGCGTGAATGGACTCCGAGTCTCACTCTTCGATCCTTCTCTCCGAAACTGCAGATGGTGTGCTTCCTCAAAATCGAGCAGTTCGGGGGACCAGACAAAATTCACACGTTCGTTTCCTCCGACCATCGCAGAGCTAAAAAGGAAACGAATTCAATACGCACTTATTGCGTATTAATTAGGCCGTTACGGTATTAATGGACGGTTACAAAACCGGTAATAATGTGGGACATAAATAGAATTAATTGGAACATTAATATGGACGGTTACAATATTAAATTCCAACAGGAACTCCATCAATGAATCAGTTAGAACACAGCCAGCAAGATTCAAACGGAGAATAGCGTGAGCAAGCGCATATCCCTCATAAATTGGCACAGTGTGGTCACTCCATCACCAGAGTCCAAAACAATACCAGTTGTACGACCACTAGCATATAGAGCGAGAACAGCCTGAACGGCTACATACATGGCAGGGACATTAAAGGTCTCAAACATGACTTGAGTCATTTTCTCTCTGTTAGCTTTTGGGTTGAGAGGAGCTTCAGTGAGAAGCACAGGGTGTTCCTCAGGAGCAACGCGAAGCTCGTTGTAAAATGTGTGATACCAAATCTTTTCCATGTCATCCCAGTTAGTGACTATGCCATGCTCAATGGGGTACTTCAAAGTAAGCAAACCTCTTTTTGACTGGGCTTCATCACCTACATATGCATCTTTCTGACCCATCCCTACCATAACACCAGGATGCTTGGGTCGCCCAACAATGCTGGGAAACACAGCTCTCGGAGCATCATCACCAGCAAATCCAGCCTGCAGATAGATATGGGCCATGTTTTAAAACATAGGTTGAACTATGGAATCAAAATTCATTTTATACAATGTTAAAGGTGCAATTTTAGCAATAAAGTTTTGTTTGCCTTCACCCCATGGGTATTTGACATAATTAAGTTTTAAATGGTGTAAAAGTAAACATGATTTTTTGAAAACGGAGCAATTTTAGCAATTCTGTTAAATTGGTTCAAACATCTGTGCATTTATTGATATGGGACCCACTTATTCTCCGTCTAGCTTTATAATGGATGTATGGGTGGAAACAGGTCAGGAGCCTATCTGGTTTAGCCTACGTAAAAATAGGATCAGGCCTTGGTGTGTTAGGTTCGAGGGGAGGGGATGAGAGGGGAAGAGACCCTAGGGAGGATATTGACTAAATTGCCATTAAGGAGAAGAATATTCTTTTTTGTTGAGAATGTATTTTTGGAATATTGAAAATTTTCCATGGGTTATTTAGTAAAGATGAGAGAAAAAAATTCTCTCTCCTCCATCCCTCTTCTCAAACCAAACATGTCAGGTCTAGGCTCACTAAGAAGCCTATTGGCCTGTCAAGTCGGCTGGGGCCTGTTAAGCATTTATAATATTATTTTTGGTCTTAAATATAAGATATAATCGACTTTTTTAAAAGATTAAGAAAGTTAAATAAACTATTTAATCATATCATATGTCGAGTATTCTTAGATTATACTCCCTCCGTCCCTAATTATAGGAGCAAATTTTGGAGTTGGTTTTGGTCCTAATTATAAGAGCAAGTTTTAACTTTTGTCAATTTTTTCCTATAATACCCCTATTTATACTTATTATTAGGAGCATTATATATATGTGTGTTTACATATATATGTATATTTGTGTTTATGTGTGTCAATATATATATGTGTGAACACACACACACACATAAACATATGTGTGTGTGTGTGTGTGTGTGTGGGTGTGTGTGGGTATGTATGTAGAAAGATCTATATTTATACACATATACACACACACACATATATGTTTATATAGCAAGACCATTATTTCAATTAGAAAGCGTGTGGAAAGAAAATTAGATCTATATGTATACACATGGCTATATAAAAAGCAACTAATATACATATATAAACTAATATGTCATGAGTATCTAACGTAAGACAAATTAGAAACACTTATAATTAAGACAACTTGTGTCATTTTAAATTTATATAAGGACATTTTAGGAAAATGAGTAAAATTAACTAATTTAACTCCTCTCCTTAATTCTTCCAAAATCGGTTAAATTGCTCCTATAATTAGGGACGGAGGGAGTATATCAATTTATAAGTTAAAATAAATAGTTTGAAAAAAAATGAAAAATATAAACATTTTAAAATAATTTAATTAGCTTTTTTAAGTGCATATTTGAATATCAACACTCAATCTTCCTCTACTTTTCCTTTTTAGATTATGTTTTGTGAACTTTTGATGCTTTCTTATTATCATATTTTTTATTTATCTCAGTTTTCTTCCTTTTTTGACTTCTATTTTTTCTTCTCATTAATGAATTTCTAAAACATCAATTCAACTTTTTGGCTTTTTTTCATTTTATTTGTAGCTATGTAGTAAATTTTCTTCTTTAATTTGTTTGAACGGTTTTTGTCCATACATGAAAGTTTAGCTATGCCCTCTTTGGAGAATGAAAGTTGTAATCCTATAACAGGCTTGCCCTGTTCATACAGGCCATGCTTAGATTGGAAAAAAAAAAAAATCTATAACAAGCCACATGTCAGGGCTCAAGCCTACTTGCTATCAAACAGGGCTGGCCTGTAAGGGTAAAGCCTGGCATGGTTTGCACGGTTTTCACTCCTAAAAGGACGTTTATACTACTTTAATGGAATTGCTAAAATTAGACCATTTTTATATGATTGTGTTCAGTGGCGGAACCAGAAATTTTTTTTAGCCCAGACCAAAAAATAAACATATTGAACTAATCTCTTTAATTTCATTATAAGGTACCAACTAATAAGTATATTTGGTTCTTTTTATAAAACACTTGCTTGTTTCCAAATAGCATTAAATATTTTTTTTTTCATGTATAGTCATAATTAAAAAGGTAGTGAGTGAGAGTAATAATTAATTTTATTAATTATTACTCTTTTCTCAAGAAAAAAGAGAGTAATAATTAATATGATACTAGAGTTTAGTGTAATTAATAGGGATAATATTGATATTACTTCAATTCTAGGACAAATTTACCTACTTTAACTGTTTCTATTGACTTGTGAGAATTGTTAATTTGTTCCTTAAACAAGGACCAGATGGAGTATTTACTAAATAGTATCAAATAACCTGGAAAATACAAACAAATAATAGCATATAATTATAAATTAAAACAATATATAAGATGATACTAATCTCTTCGGTATCTCAAACAAGAATTTTACTTTTCTCTCACAGCCTAATGAGTAATGAAACAAACATTATCCTTACAGAGAAGATAAAAAATTAGATGGGCCCAAATTTGTGACCAAATAATATATCATATAATAAATACATATATATTCTAACAAATTTTATAAGATCAGCCGGGACCAACCTGGCCATCAAGACGTTCCACCCCTGATTGTGTCTACTTTTACACCCTTCAAAACTTAATTGTGGCTAACGGTTTTGGTGAAAGTTTTGGTTATTACAATTGCATCTTAACCTATGTATGTGTGTGTGTGACTCTGTGTGTACAATTGCATCTTAACCTATATGTGTGTGTGTATGACTGTGTGTGTGTATATATGTATATGCGAACAAGTATGTAAATAGAGATGCTCACCTTCACCATTCTGGTTCCATCGTCACAAACAAGGGGTTGGATATCCTCTGCATCGGCCATGTTTTAATCAATTACCTGGAGAAAATCTATGGTGGCGTCAAACAATGTCACTAGTTCACAGACATGGAGACATCCACACATTTGAAGATCAGTTTTACTCAGAATATTATCATGTTTGGGTCAGAACCAGAAGAAACATCGCCATCGTATTAGAATTTCTGAATTGAATTGGAATATATTTCCGTTTAAAAGCTGCTCTTGAAACAGGAATATCAATATCCGGAAGTTTTCTTAACTTTTAAATCTATGTCAAAGGAAGCTCAATGATCAGATAATGAAGGAATTTCAAACACAAGAAATGAATCATAACGCCAAAGACAATGATCAAGTCAAAATCCCTTCAAACGTATCGAAATGAACTACTTTTATGCAAAATTCAAACAATCGGCCGCATGAGAAAGCTATCTGCAAATAAAAACCCAAGTCTTGACTTGTTTGTAAACCCGATTAGATTGCCCTCTGCTAGGGCTTTCTCGAAAACTCTGCTGTGAGCTTCGTCGCCTACTGCGACGGAGGAGATGAGCGTCCCCTCCGATCGCACACTGCGGGGAGGGGAAAGTGAGGCAAGAATGGAGGAAGATGGGGAGGATTGGTCTAGGAGGAAACGGAAGGCCCGAGTGGATGAAGGAAATTTCACAGGAGGAGAATCTCATGCTATTCGAGAAGAGAACTGGATGCAACCTGAAGAGAAAGCGCCGGTGCCAAAGTCTTATAGAGAATCTCTGCTTCAGAATGTTAATTCGAGAGTCTGCTGGTGGGAATGGTCGAAGGATGAAGATGAGAGCGTCACAGAGGACTACGGAACAGGTACCGATTTTGAGAAAGTTTTGAATCCAAGTGAGGGAATTAGCATTGATACATCGAATCCGCTATGTCCGCGATTCTCGTTTGAGGAGAAAGAGAGAGATAGATTGTTGAAACCGTTTGGGCGGACCTTGGTGGTTAAATTGCTTGGCCGACAGCCTTCATATGGCTTCATGGTAAAGAAGCTAAGACAAATTTGGGAACGGAAAGGTATCATAGATATCTTTGATCTAGACAATGATTTTTACTTGGTTAGTTTTGAGCACATGGATGATTATATGGAGGCTTTAACTGGGGGGCCGTGGGTGATAAATGATGCATACCTGAATGTAGCTAGATGGAGGTCGGATTTTAATCCGAAGAATGCCAAAGTTGACTCTGTAATTGCGTGGGTTCGGTTTCCTGTTTTACCAGCTCCTCTGTTTGATAAGAAATTTTTGCTGAACCTAGGGAATGTAATTGGAAGAGCCACTAAGTTGGATATTCACACAGCGCAAAGGAGTAGGGGTAAGTTCGCGCGTATGTGTGTGGAATTAGATTTGACAAAACCTCTTGTGCCTGAGTTTGATGTGGAAGGGCAGAGGATTAGTATTGTCTACGAAAGTCTGGGGTTATTATGTAACAAATGTGGCTGTTTTGGTCACACTAAAGAGGGATGTGAGGAAGTCCAGAGGAAAAAGTGTGAGCAGAGCATGGAGGTAGAGCAAACAACCAGAGCAGGACAATCTGTAGATGGTGCTGGAGTGGAAAGGGACCGATGGCAGACTATGCAGAGGCCGAGGAGGCTGCGGAGGGCAACGGGGTTCACCCAACGACCTCCAAATGGGTCGCGGTTCTCTGTGTTGAATGAAGATGTTGGAGATGTAGAGCAACAATATAGGGCTGAGGGGGTAGGAGAGGGCAGCGCAGGTGATGGGAGCAACAAGATAGTACAAGGGGAGAGTCGGTTGAAGGAGCATAAAGGGCAAGGGTCGTTAGCTAAAAAGAGTGTTGCTCCTCCAAGGGAAAGTAGTGAAAGGAGTTCAACAAAAGAGGGGCAGGTGGACATGGCTACAACAAGGATGAAGGAAAGGGATGGGGGTGGTTTTTCACGTGGGCCAGATTGCATTCTGCCCTTGCAGAGGCATAGGAGTGTGGTTTTCGTGGAGAAGGAGAATCTGAACCCTGGCGATCTGAATAGTAGAGGTAGGGGCAAAGCTGAGATGGCCAGAGGAAAGGAGAATTGGGGGGGGGGGGTTGACTGCTGAGCAAGATGGTAATGCTGCCATGTGTATTGAAACTGAGGCTGCCAAGTCGAGCCTCGCTGGAGTGCAGTAGGTTGGTGATCTAAACATCTACCTTTGTTTATGATGAAGATTCTAATATGGAATGTGAGAGGGGCAACAAGCAAAGGTGTTGCGGCTGTTGTCAGGGATATGAAGAGAAGGTATAGGTTAGATGTAGTGGCTATTCTGGAACCTAGGATTAGTGGCAATCAAGCTACTAAAGTGATACGGAGCTGGGGGTTTGGGCATTCCTACAGAGTGGAAGCTGACGGGTTCTCAGGAGGAATTTGGCTTTTATGGGATTCAGATTGCTTGAGGGTGGATATTATCTTGAAGGATGAGCAATTTATCCACTGTAAATTGGGGCTGGATCGGAAGGAACTACTCTTCACAACAATATATGCAAGCCCGAATGAGCATCGAAGGTGTAGCATTTGGGAAAAGTTGGGGAGTTTGGCGAAGGAGATTGAGGAGCCATGGCTTCTTGGGGGGGACTTTAATGAAATAAAAACCCCGTTGGAGCAAAAAGGAGGTGGTAGGGTCAATGATACAAGATGCCGGAAATTTAATGACTGGATTCAAAATTGTGAGTTGCTGGATATTGAAGCAAAAGGGCCTTTCTATACGTGGAAGGGGCCTAAATGGGAGGGTTTGGAAAGGGTGTTTAAGCGTTTGGATAGATGTTTATCCAATGTAAAGTGGCAAGAACAATTTGTAAATGCTGGGGTAAGAGTTATCCCGAGGATAGGTTCAGACCATCACCCAATCTGTGTGCAACTCAGTGAGGAGGAATGTAATTTTGGGTTGAGACCCTTTAGGTTTCAAGCCGCTTGGCAAATGCATGATGAGTTTGAGGATTTGGTAATTAATAGTTGGAAATGGGGGGCGGAGGCACATGTCAACTTGTCTGATCTGCAGAGACAGTTGGTTGTATGGAATAAAGAGGTTTTTGGGAATTTAGAAGGGAGAAAAAGAAGGCTACTAAACAGGCTGAATGGAGTCCAAAGTAGCAATGGTAGGCGGAGCAACCCTTTTCTAGTGCAGTTGGAGAAGGAGTTAGAAGAGGAGTTCCAGCAAATACTTAGACAAGAAGAGATTTTCTGGTTCCAAAAGTCAAGGGGGAGATGGTTGGAAGAGGGGGACCGTAATACAAAATTTTACCATGCAAATACACTCATTCGTAGAAGACAAAACAGAATTACTATGCTGAAAAATGGTGATGGAGTTTGGATTGAGGAAGGGGAGGCTATTGGAGGTCTATTTCAAAGTTTCTATGAGGAACTTTTTAAAGGGGATAGTCATTGTGGTGACTGGATCTCAACAGAACATGGTTGGGGGGCAGTTAAGACAGAGAATCTGCAAAGGGCTGGTCGGGATATCTCCAATGAAGAGGTAAGATGTGCTTTTTTCCAAATGGGGGGTTTAAGGCCCTGGCAATGATGGTTTCCCGCCATATTCTATCGAAAACCGGAGAGTAGTGGGTCCCTCAGTGGTCAACTTGATTAGAGAGTTTTGGAGGAATCCTTGCAGAATTGGTGAGGTCAACAACACCCTCGTTGTACTTGTACCAAAGGTGGACCACCCTGAAACGATTAGTCAGTTCCGACCTATCTCTTTATGCAATGTTTTATACAAAGGTATTTCTAAAATGCTAGTGAATAGACTTAAGCCCCTCATGGATGGATTGGTGTCCCCTTTCCAAACTAGTTTTGTTCCTAAGAGAAGTATCCATGATAATATAATAATTTCTAAAGAGATAGTGCATACTATGAGTAGGATGCAAGGTAGAAAAGGATTTATGATAATTAAAATAGACCTTGAAAAAGCATATGATAGAATGGAATGGAATTTTATTGGGAAGGTGTTGGAGGAAATTGGGTTTGATGAGAAGTTGAGAAGTGTGATTCAAGCATGTGTCACTTCACCAACTATGGCTCTTATGTTGAATGGTGGGAAGAGAGATTCGTTTGTTCCTTCGAGGGGTCTAAGGCAAGGGGACCCCTTGTCACCTTACCTTTTTGTGCTTGGAATGGAGAAATTGACCCATCTTATCTTGGACTGTGTGGGGAAGAATGAGTGGTGTCCGTTAAGGATGGGGAGAAATGGAACTGAGGTTTCAAATATTATGTTTGCTGATGATATCTTATTAATTTGTGAAGCTGATTTGGCAAATCTAGAGACAGTTTTGGGTGTATTGGAGAAATTTGGACAATGTTCAGGTCAAAAGGTTAATGTGAAGAAGTCAAGTCTATATTTCTCTAAGAATGTGGATAGAAGGACTCAGAATGAATTCTGTTTGTGCTCAGGTTTTAGTAGGTTGGATGATTTAGGAAGATACTTGGGGGCCTATTTACAAACAGGAAATGGAAGTAGTAGGAAATTCCAACATGTTATTGATAAAATGCAGAATAAATTAAGCAGTTGGAAGAGAAAGACGTTGTCATTGGCAGGAAGGCTCACCCTAGTGCAATCGGTAACAAATCAGCTGGCTGTGTTTAACATGCAACACTCGCAAGTTCCAGTGGGTGTGAGGCAACGTATGGAGAAGCTTCAAAGGGACTTTATATGGAACAACGAAGAAGGCAAGCGGAAAATGCATTCTGTCAGTTGGGATCTGCTCTGTGCAGATAAAAGAAATGGTGGGTTCGGGCTGAAGAAGCTGGAAATAATGAATGATGCTCTTCTTGGTAAGGTCGCATGGAATACAATCACAAGACCACATAGCTTATGCTCCAGGGTGCTCTGTGGTAAGTATAGGAGGAATAAGGACTTAATGGTTGATGTAAAATGCTTGAAAACAGATTCAGAAATATGGAAGAATTTAACTAGGCTATGGCCAAAGGTGGTGGACAATATACGTTGGGAGATAGGAAATGGAGCAAGGGTGCATTTCTGGTCTGATATTTGGGTAGAGGATGGGAGTAAGTTGATAGACAAATGTAAAGGGTAGCCAACGGAAGGGGAGAAGGGATTACTGGTCAGGGAGATGGTTACTCCTGCAGGGCAGTGGGATATGGAGAAAATTGGGACTTTGGTAAATGAGGAGGCAAAGGGCCTCATTATGGCGGTTCCCCCCCCCCCAAATGTGTCACATGGGGTAGATTCCATTAAATGGGGTAACACTCTTAGAAGCAAGTATATAGTTTCAGAGATGTATCGTATTGAAAGGGAGCCAAGGAGGAACCAAACGGTGTGGAATAAAGTGTGGAAGTGGGAAGGTCCTAGGAGAATTCAAGTTTTTGTGGCTAACATCACATGGGAGGTCGCTTACGGGTGAGCGCAGATATAGGGCGATGGGGGCAATCCCGAGTGTGGAAGATGTAATGGGCAAACCGAATCTCTAATGCATGTGTTGAGGGACTGTTGTGTAGCGAAGAACCCGTGGAAGGAGTTCTATTTCGACTGCTGCAGTCCGAATTTTTCACGCTGCAAGGAAGTGCCAGGTTGAGTGGAATTTGGGAATATCAGAGGGTAATTGGAGTATGTTATTTGGCGTTGGGTGCTGGATGTTATGGTCCTAGAGGAACAGATTCTTGTTTGAGGATGGCTTCATTTTGCCTGCAAGCTTGGGTGGGGCTGTCCATGGGTATGTGAAAGCAATTATAGCAGCAAGGGTGGAGTTTGGAAGGGTAGTTGGATCAAGAATGACGAAACAGATAAGCTGGTCTGCACCGTGTGAGGGATGGGTAAAATTAAACACAGATGGAGCTTCAAGAGGGGGCTCACAGATTGCTGGTTGTGGTGGGCTTATTAGAGATTCTCATGGCAAGTGGGTGCGTGGTTTTGCTAAGAAATTGGGTTTCTGTTCAGCTTTGAGAGCAGAATTGTGGGTTGTGTTAGTTGGGATGGAAATGGCCCACTGCTGTAATTTTCAGAAAGTATGTGTGGAATGTGACTCATCTACTGCAGTGTCTTTACTGAATGGTGCTCAGGAAGAAGTGGAGTCGAGTCTACTGTCTGCTATTTTTTTGCTGATAAAAAAGTTTGTTCAGGTTGATTTTGTGCATACATACAGGGAAGGGAATTTTTGTGCCGATGCTTTGGCCAGTTTAAGCTTTGAGCTGGAAGAGTCTTGTGCATATTTTGTTAACCCACCTCCAGCGGTTCATAGTTTTTTGTTTAGGGATGAGATGGGGGTGTCTTACCCACGTCTTGTATTGTTATAGAACTGATTGCATGGGCTGATGGCCCCGTTTGTACACCAAAAAAAAAAACCCAAGTCTCAACTCTTTTTTTGGACCGAACAAGTCTCAACTCTAATAGATATCATGTCAAATGGTATGCATCACCAAAAAAAAAAAAAATTGCTGGTCAACTACATCTATCTAATCGATCATAGAAGTCCATTTTAGCAATCAGAAGAGATGGTTTATGACAATGGAGAGGGAGAAATCAAAATCTGCCATGATTCAGCAAAGATAAGAAGCAATTTGAGAAGAGACAACATCCACTGGAAAAAAGAAGTATCACCTGGTGAGAAATCTGCTAAAACAATGGGAAAATGAAACGCATCTTGTACTAGTGAATCATTTGAAACTAAAATGGAAAAAAAAGAAAAAAGTACAATAATGAATCAAAGGGGAAAAAGACTGAGATATAAATAAAGAAAGAATCACCTTAATTAGAGAGAAAATAAAGGCAGAGATGATGATGGAGTATAACAGGAAGAAAACTCCAGAAAAATGTTGGATGGCGGAATCTGGGTAAGTCTGCTCGCTAATGTGCAGACTAAGAAACAGAATAAAGAAAGAAGTCAACTCAAATAAAAATTTGACAGAAATGCACATGAGAGATTCTTTTTCCCTCAATGCTCATTCTCTCCCTTTGCGTTTTCTCTTACCTCCCTTATTCTTCACTCTTTCTCCTTGCTGGATTCAAAGTCATATCTATAGTGTTTGTTTGGGATCATTTTTAGGCCTAAAAGTGTTTATTTACAGACAAAACTCATCTTATATATTGTGCATATTTGGTACGCCGATTGGGTCAACTTATTGAATTTATGACTGAACTTATGAGATTTTTTTCTTTTTTTCTTAATGTTTGATTGAGAAGTTGTTCCAATCAGGCTTATGAACCAAAATTACTTATTTAAAAAGAATATCTTCCCTTGTAAGTCACATTCAAAAGCTATTTATAAAGGATTAAATCACTATTTTAAACATGCATTTTCAAACTCTTCCATTCTTTCTCCCTTGTGATAATAATCAAACAGCAGCAACAACGGCGGCGGCTCAGCTGCAGAAATCATGCTAGCAAAAAAGAAGAAAGAGGAGATGCAGCAACAGAAGAGAGGCATAGAAGGCTTACACCTCCTAACTTTGCTGCTTCATTGTGCGGAGGCTGTGGGGGTTGATAACTTCGATGAAGCCAATAAGATGTTGCTGGAGATTTCACAACTCCCCACACCGTTCGGCACGTCGGCGCAGCGGGTGGCGGCATATTTCTTGGAAGAGAAAATGACTGTCCAAGCTCAACTATAATAGAGAACAGATGAGAGAAAAAAGATTTAACGAATGAATGCTGAAAAGCTACTTTTTGAGAAGCTTTAGCTCCGATCAGCTTACATTACTACTTTCATAAAGTTTCACCATTGGAAAAATTCAACTAATTGGATAAGAGTGTAAAAAATTTACTACACTTGGTTGACAACATTTATAAATGTATTTATCATTTTAATGACATTATTTACTACTACTTTTAACAAGTTTGACACTTGAAAAAAAATCAACTCATTTTCTGAGGGTGTGAGAAATTTGTTATACTTGTAATGTGGTTAATAACATTTGTAAATGTATTTATTCTTATGGTCTTATTTTACAAGGTTCTTTTAACATATTTTACACATATATACTAATAAAAACCTTAAACTTTATTAACTTTTCTCTAAAATTCAACAACTTTCCAACCTTACCCCTATTTAATATTAATCATACTCTAGGAGAATAAAGTCAATATAATAATAAATCAATGGTAAAATTGTACATTCATATGAAATTTTCTCTCTCTGTCTTATAAATAAAACCAGAGGAGTATCATTTTAATAATATCATCAACTACTCTCTCCGTCCCTAATTATAGGAGCAATTTAACCGATTTTGAGAGAATTAAGGAGAGGAGTTAAATTAGTTAATTTTACTCATTTTTCTAAAATGTCCTTATATAAATTTAAAATGACACAAGTTGCCCTAATTATAAGTGTTTCTAATTTGCCTTACGTTAGATATCCATGACATATTAGTTTATATATGTATATTAGTTGTTTTTTATATAGCCATGTGTATACATATATGTGTGTATATATATGTGTATACATATAGATCTATCTACATACATAGAGACACGCACTCATACATCTACACACACACACACACATATATATGTTTATATATGTGTGTGTGTTCACACATATATATCTACACATATATATATTGACACACATAAACACAAATCTACATATATATGTAAACACACACATATATATAATGCTCCTAATAATAAGTATAAATAGGGGTATTATAGGAAAAAATTGACAAAATTTAAAACCTGCTCTTATAATTAGTACCAAAACCAACTCCAAAATTTGCTCTTATAATTAGGGACGGAGGGAGTAATAATTTTAACAAGTTCCACCGCCTAGGAAAATTTCAACTAATTGTGTGAGTGTGTGGGAAATTTATCACTCTTGTAACGTGGTTGACAACATTTATAAATGTACTTATTATTGTAATAATGTTGGTTACAAGCGCCATGGGAGTCACATTGTTTTTATATTTTCAGCCTGGTAGTTAGCGCTTTTTTATTTTTTAATCTTCTAACCATTTATTCGAACAATCAACTACTTTAGTTTTGGGTTCGTGGCTTTTCTGTCTCAAACTAATATTTCATTTGAGACTCGAACTCAAGACCCAGAGGAATTTAACAGATCCTGAGTCATGTTAGAATTTAGAAGCACCAACAATTATCAGGGTTTACAATATAAGTTTTTATATGCCATGAATTTACAACATAATTAGGCCTAGAAGAGGATATTCTCCTTTTTTTTCTTTCTTATTTTCTTCTCATAATTTCATCTTCACCTTTAGATCATAAAATGGATGGTTTATATTTAATGTTTCATAAATTAAATTTTTTTATTTATTGCAATTATGAACGGTATAAATTGGATTTTAGGAGTTTAAATTTATTTGTCTATGTTTATAGTAATAATTTTATAAAAAATTGAATTTGAACCATTTATCTTCTTTTTTTCTCGTTTTGTAAAACCATTTATCTTTTTTTTTTTTTTGATATAAAACCATTTATCTTTTTAATCAAACGGTTGATATAAAATTATAAATACAACACATCCAACAGCTATGGGTTTGGCCGGCCCAATGATGTTGATTCACAATTTTACATTGGTCACCAAAACTTGAAATCCTGCAATCCGTTAGTGCAGAAATGTATTTTGTTTATAAATATAAAACTTTAATTTATTTTATTTTCTAAATTCATAATTTTTTTCTAGGCAAAACTCTAAATAATACCATTTGAACTTAGAAAACCCTAAAAAGTCACACAAGGAAAAGACAAATAGCTCTCAAGGGATTGTTCTGGAATTTTGAAATGTTGTGATTTGACCAAAATGCCCCTTAAGTTTCTTTTATTTATTTTTATTTTTTTTCTAGAAAGCACCCTCGCTGTCGTCGGACCTTTGTTGGACAACACCACCCTATCGGTGAGCCTCCAGTTGCTGGAGTTTCGGTGATAACTTGAGTAATAAGATTAATAACTTGAGTGTATGGATTGACTATTTGAGTTCTCTAGGCCCTATCAAGCATCATTGACAAGTTGAATAAAGACAATGATAACTTGAGTATAGTCATTAACAATTTTGGGAGCGCAAGTTATCAATTGTTATACTCCCTCTGGTCCTTATTATAAGGCACCAACTGCCCACTTTTTTTGGTCCTTATTATAAGGCACCAACTACCTCTAAATATGAGTTTTTCCAATTTTACCCTCATTTTTAATACTCCTCGAAAATGATGAATTATCATCAACTACACTCTACAAAAATATACTCCCAATGGACATATTTCTCTCTCCCAAATAGCCATTACAACCCTGCTCAAAAAACGTGGAGTACACTATTTCAACTTTTCATTCCTCTTTTTCACCCAATGGTCATGTTTCTCTCTCCCCCAAATTCAACTTTTCATTTCTCTTTCTTTCTGATGGTTTGCCTTCCAAAAAACGAAAAGGGAGTATTTCTCTTATAGTTTAATCATTTAAAAAAGAATGGGGAGAGAGAAAGGAGAAGTGAGAGACAAAATCTGACATAATAGTTTTAATATTTTTAAATTTGTATCATTAAAGTAGGGGTAAACATGGAAATATTTATCAAATGAACACTTTTTTAATGACTAAACTGTCCTTCCTTGGTTGAAGAGAAATAGCAGTTGGTGCCTTATAATAAGGACCAGAGGGAGTACTCAAGTTATCATTAAAAAAGAAAGAAAGTTATCATTACCTTTGTTCAACTTATTAATGACACCGGATAGGTTAATGGAGTTCAAGTAGTTAATCCTTATACTAAAGTTATCACCAGAGCTGCTGGCGAGGTGGTGTCAGCAGAACTCCAACGTGGCGAGGTTTTTTTTTTTTTAAAGAACTTGAAAAGAAAAGCATTTTGTTAAAAGTACAACGATTCAAAATTCCAAAAGAGTCCCTTAAGACTTATTTATCCTTTCCATATGCTAACAGATTTTTTAAGATTTTCCTAATTCAAATGATATTTATATGTCATTTTCTCTTTTTTCTAAGCCCGCAATATTAATTATACATATTAAAAAGACTTTTTAATATGAGAGTAATATCCAATGCAAATGAGTAAAATGATATTTTAAGAAACAGCATGCTTTTTTTATATAAATAACTAAATTAAATAATTTTTTAATATATGTAAATTAATTACATAGCATTTATATTTAAGATGGAAAGGAAAATTTGTTTTTTGACCGAAAATACAATGATATCTTGCATTTCAAGCGGAGAAAAAAAAAAACATGATGTACTAGACTACTAGTATTATTTTTGTTGGTAATGGAAGCTGTTTGCTTTGCCGGATTTTACATTTTTTAACTTCCAAATCAATGTGCTCGAAGCATGTTCTTTATGCAAAAAGCAAAAGAAATAATAATTTACTTTTTTTTAGTACATACTCCTTCGGTCCTAATTATAATACATAGTTGACTTTTTTAGAGAGATTAAGGAAACTCATTAAATTACTTTAGAGTATTTTTATTTTTATTTTTTGCTTCAAAGTAGTTAGTTTGACTAATAAACTAATATATAATCTAAGGAAATATAGCATATGAAATGAATAAGTAACATATTTAGCTTCCTTAATCTCTTCAAACAAAGTTAACTATGTCTTATAATTAGGACCGGAGTATTTTACTTATTTGTTTTAATACTCAAATCAAAACATAACAAAGCAAAAGTATATTATTATTTTTAGAAAAAATGAAGGTGAGCAAGAGGCAAAGTTAGTTTGGAAGCAGCTTTTAAAGCGTGGGGAATTGATGAATGATGACTGAAAAAATAAACCTGAGTCAACTGGTAAGGGGTTGGGCACTCTCATCAAAAGGAGGGGGTTCGATCCTAGTTAAGGCATTGAGGGAGGCATACTAAGTGATGTGAATTTGTGGAAACGTAAGTTGAGATTGAGGCATATATAATCTCAGTCCTGTATGCCCTAGGGAGGAAAGCCATAACGCCCTGCCCTGCCCTTCCAACATGTCTCCTAAAATTTCTATATTAAGAAAAAAAAAAAGACTGAAAAAATAAAAAGAAAAAAAGAAAAGAAAAAGAAAGCCGAGAAAAGCAGGTTGTGGCATAAAGGAGAACATAGATACAATCCTCAAACAGAGCAACAGCTGAATAATTTGTTCAGTTTTACAGGAATATATGGAAGAGGGCGATCATTGTGTTCACCATTTCCAGAACACATTAGATCCACACTTGTATTTGTCCTTTCCCTCGCATTCCAGCTCCAAATCCTCACTAAGGAACGGCACTTTCTGCAACCAATTTCAATCACAAATCCAATCAGAGAATGAACCAGACGAATATCATATATTAAACATTTCAAGAGAGACCCACGACGACCTTTTGCTTCGCAAGATCTTGGCAGCCGGTGAAGTTCTCAGGGAACTTGCAGCTCCCAAATTCAACTGTGTAAGCCCTCGCGAAATTCGCCCCACTCGTCGCTAATCTCTTCTTATCATTCAATTCCTACAACACCAGCACCATACAAATCATCATCCACCGATTAATTAAGCAGATTTTAGGAAGAAATTGAGAAATTAGGGCTGTTTATAATTTAAACCTTGTTGGCCTTGCTTCTCTCGAGGTATTCTTCGATGACGCCGGCATTTGCAGAAGAAACGGCGGCGGCGGTGAAGACGGTGGCGGCTAACAGAGAAAGAGCAGCTCTTCTTCCTTGTGGAGCGGCGGAGGAGGAGGATAGCTGAGCCTTGATGACCGGCAATTTGGGAGCAGAAACGGCCATGGAAGTGTGCTTGGGGTTGAATTCAGAAGAAGCCGCACCAGAAATGGCGTAGGTAGAAGCAAGTACAGCGGGGTTCATGGAAGCCATTGGTGCAGCAGATTTCGAGGTGATCACAGAGACGCAGAGATGAGAGAGACTGTGAAGAACAAGAAGGTGTTTAGTAGAGAGACGAAGGAAGAAGATGGTTATGTGGATATGAGATAATGAAGGTGATTAGAGATTGTGGTGTGCGTGTGGATAAGGTGAGATTGCCTCGCTCCTATTGGCAATTCTCAATTTTGATCTTCTTGGTTGTTATACTTCTGGGTCCCACCTCCATTTCACTTCATATCTAAAAAAATCACGACATTTATATTGATCCTTGATAGAGAGAGCAAAGAAAAATGGAAATCAGTACCGTTTTTATTTGGGATTTAGGGCTATATCAATTCTGGTAGTAGACATATTTATTTAATTTGATTAGATTAAAAAAATAATTTAAGTTAGTTAACGTGTATTTTTTTGAAAAACCTTAATCATTTTTCTTAGTTTCCGTATTTCCTCTTCTTTTTTATTATTGTTGAGGGAACATTAATAAGAGTAAATTATAAAAATATTAAAAAATATTCAAATTATATCTTATATTTAGAAGAAAGATCAACTTTCTAAATACAACTTATATTACAGACAAAAAGGAGTATATTTGGTTAAGAAGTATAATATAAATTAGAAAAGGAAGATTGAATAAACTATACAAAATCCTCTTGATAGATACCAAGGAAATTGAGTCTAGGTTTTGAGGAAATTAGGTCAAGCTCACAATGAATAGTTTGAGCCTATAATTCTATTTATAGAAATGTACAACCAATAATAAGAGGACATGTGTCCCTAGGGGATTATTCTAGAATATAAGGCATTACATCTAGAATATAATGTACAAAGGAATAAGTAAATAATACAAACAATATTTATTTCTAACTCCCTCCTTTACTTTGGACATTCTTCTTCTTGGTTTTTACCAATGTATGCTCTTGTTGTAACCTTTTAATTGGAGTAGCAATGACTCCAAGCTTGTCTCTAAGGAAACAAAACCTAGCATGATGCAACGGCTTTGTAAGACAATCGGCAACTTGAAATTCTATTGGTACATAAGAAACTTTCAGGTTTTTAGACAAGACTTGATCCCTTACAAAGTGCACATCTATTTCAATATGCTTTGTTCTTGCATGGTGTACAGGATTGGCAGCAAGTGCAGCAGCATTGGTGTTATCACACCATATAGTTGGTATTCTCCTTAACCTTAAACTCAACTCAGATAACAGTGATATGATCCAACACAATTCAGATGATGTATTAGCTAGAGAGCGATATCAAGATTCACAACTAGAGCGAGAGACAACCAATTGTTTTTTAGAAGACCATGTTACTAGAGAATTTCCTAGAATCACACAATAACCTCCAGCTGAGCGTCTATCATCTGGACATGATGCCCAATTAGCATCAGAGTAAGCAACAAGGTCAATAAGCTTTGTTGGTTTCACATAAATCCCATAATGGATTGTGCCTCTAAGGTATCTCAAAACCCTTTTCACTACTTTCCAATGTTCAATGGTTGGTTGAGAAAGAAACTGACTCAGTTTACCTACACTAAAGCTTATATCGGGCCTTGTGTTGCATAAATACTGTAGGACACCTATTGCACTTCTATATTTAGTAGGATTTGGAAGTAACTTACCTGAATAGGCTGATAATGACTTGTGGGCAGCCATAGGTGTTTGACATGGAGAGGCATTGTTCATGTGAAATCTATCAAGCAAATCACATATGTATTTTCCTTGGGTTAAGTATAAGCCTGATTTGTCTCTATGAGCTTCAATTCCAAGGAAGTAATGAAGGGAACCAAGATCCTTTAGTGAAAATATAGAGTGTAGTTTGGCAGCAAAACATGTGAGACTATAAGGATTGCTACTAGTGACAAGGATATCATCCACATAAATTAAAATCATCAGAATCTGAAACTTGTCTGAATAAACAAAAAGGGAGATGTCACTTTTAGAGTTTGTGAATCCCCAACCAATCAGAACATTCCTAAGTCTGTCAAACCAGGCCTAGGGGCTTGCTTCAAACCATAAAGAGCTTTAGATAACTTGCACACATGATCAGGTTTAGAAGGGTCAATAAATCCTTCCTATTGTTTTATAAAAACAAGTTCAGACAAGAATCCATTCAGAAGGGCATTATTTATGTCAAGTTGCTTGATTTCCCAGTTCAATGCAACTGCTATAGTAAAACAATTCGAATGGTAGATGCTTTAATTATAGGACTGAAAGTCTCATAGAAATCAATACCTTCGCTTTGTTAGAAACCCTTAGCAACAAGTCTTGCTTTCCTCTTGGCTAGAGTTCCATCGGAGTGAAATTTGGATTTAAAAATCCACTTGTTGTCAACTATGTTTTGTGATCTGTGTTGCCGAACAAGAGTCCATGTGTCATTTCTTTGAAGAGCTGAGAAATCTTCAATCATGGCTTGCTTCCAAAGCGGTGAAAGAAGAGCTTGCTTTGCTATTTTGGGTACCCAATTAGAAATATGAGTTAAACCGACATAGGGAACCTTGGGTTTTGAAATCCCAAGTTTACTCCGAGCAAGCATTGGATGAGCATTGGTATTGGTGACTAGTTGAGGCCATGTAGGAAAGGGTTGGAGAGCAGTAGCAGAAAAAGTGCCATGATCAGATGCTGATATGGAGTGAGAGCTGTGAGTAGATTTTGGTGTAGGGGGACTGATTGTGCAGAAACGGTGGGCACATCAGTCACTAAGTTGTGTTGGAGACTGTCAGAAACAGAAGAGGTTAGGCTGAAGCTATTAACACCAGCATTTTGCAACTGATCAGACGAGTTGCCTGGGAAACAAGGGTCATGTGCATTAGCTCTGTTAAGGTCAGAACCTGTCAAGGATAAATTTGCAGTGGTAATGGGAGAGACACTCGAGAAATTCACAATTTCAGCAACAAATGGCTTCTGAAAATGTAGAAAACTGTTAGTAAATAGGTAATTTTGCTCATTAAAAATAACATGGCGTGATATATATACCCTTCCTGTAGAACTCAAACATTTAAACCCTTTGTGAGAGCCACTATACCCTAGAAAAACACATTTAGCACTATGGTATTGGAGTTTATTCTGGTTGTAAGGGAGAAAACAAGGGAAACATGCACAACCAAAAGCCCTGAGACTCTTATAATATGGTTTTCTGTCATATAGAGTTTTAAAAGGTGAGATATCCTTTAGTACACTAGTGGGAAGCCTGTTTATGAGGTAAACAACAATGGAGAAAGCTTCCCACCAGTAGAAAGTGGGCATGTGTGCATCAACAAGAAGAGTGAGACCCGTTTCAACTATATGGCGATGCTTTTGATCTACTCTACCATTATGGGATGATGTATGTGGGCAAGAATGTTGAAACACAATCCCATTGTCATCAAGAAAAGTCTGAAAAATTCTAAACTTACTACCCCAATCACTATGATGAACTTTGATTTTTCTTTCAAAAATATTCTCAGCCATCTTTTTGAAAACCTTCAAGGCAGACAATGCTTCATTTTTTCACTTTTAATGGATAGATCCATGTGTGTCTACTGTAGTCATCAAGAAACTGATATAATATTGGTAACCCCCAACTGATTTTATTGATGAAGGCCCCCAAATATCCGTATGAATCAAATCTAAAACATAAGATGCTCGAGATTGAGAGTTAGGGAAAGAGAGTCTATGAGATTTTCCCAATCGACAAGATTCACAGAAAATAGAACTTTCATTAGATGACAAAGAGATATTACAATTAGTAAGCACCCTATGTAAAATGACTTTGCTTGGGTGACCTAGTCTTCTATGCCATGACTCAAAACTAGATAGGTTCTTATTTTGAACAGAGATTAAACTAGCAGCATGACTCTTCATTGGAACCACAGGGTTGTCAATCCGATACAAGCCTGGAGTTGAACCTCTGGTGGTTTTTCCTTTCAGCGACTCTATGTTTGCTCTTGTCCTTCACAAAACAACCATGAGAGTCAATTTCCACTGAAACATTATTGTTATCATTAGTGAGTTTGAACCCACTGATCAGTTTCTTTGACATTCTAGGAGCAATAAGAACCTCATTTAATTTCAGAGATTTCAATCCAACAGATTTATCACAAAGAAGTTTAGCATTTCCTAATCCAATCACAGAAACAGAGGCGCCATTACCTACTGAAATAGAAGGGATACCTAAATTCATTGTTGCCTCAACATTGTCAGTGTAATTTGTGACATGGTGAGTAGCTCCTGTGTCTAGATACCAGGCAGGGTCAACGGTGGTTTCTGGAGTGGTTGTGTAATTTGGAGAAGTGATATACGCAGAGGCATTGTCATGCTTACGTGGGGGCTTGAAATTTTTGTCAAACTGCTTAATGCAATTAGCTACCTCATGGCCTGACTTGTCACATAAGTAGCACCAGACTCTATCGCCGTTGGGTTGAGTGGAGATTCCTTTGCCACTGGAGGAACCTTTACCTAAACGGCCTCCTATGCCTCTCCTACCACCACGACCACGTTGGTTTTAAGGACGTGGCTGATTTTTGCTAGACGAATTGTCATGCCAGCAAATGCGTTTGACAGATTAGTGGTGGTGGATGTGTTTAATTGCTCCAATCGAGATTCAAAGGTGAGGAGTTTGGACTGAAGATCAAACCAAGATAAATGATCTTTCTTTGATAAGAGCACTACAATGGGAGTGTACTCAGTGTCAAGACCAGCTAGCGTCTGAGTGATGAGATCAGTGAGAGACAGAGGGCACCCAACAAGAGTCAGATTATCTGAAATTGACTTCATCTTCACCAAATATTCTCTCATCTTGAGAGATCCTTTCCTGAATTGATGAAACTCACTCTTCAGGAAGGTGACTCTGGACTTGGTGTTTGCACCCACAAATTCGGTGACTGCTTTCCAGAGGGAAGAAGAAGTTTTGCATCTGGTCATTTGGCTAGCAATCTCTACTGTCATAGTGCCAAATAACCAACCAATAAGAATCTAATCAGTTGCAAGCCAATCTTCATACTGGGGATACTGACAAATCTGATCAGCAGATTCGAATATATATTCTGGAGGAATCAATTTTGTGCTGAGAACATGGCCATCAAGTCTGTGTCCATGAATTATGGGCATAATCTTAGATTCCCAAGTCAGGAAATTATCACCGTCCAACTTGACGGGATTTCCCTGATTTAATGAACTCAACAGAGGAGTAGACCGTGAGGTGACCTGCGGACTTTGGTGAGAAACATAAGAAGAACCCGATGGATAATTAGGGAACTGGGAGTGAGTCTGATTTAGGAAGGGAAAAGTCGATGGTGATGGTGTTAAAGGGGGGACGAAGGTCGAAATAGGGACCGCTGAAGGAAAGACTAACGAGGACGAGGATAGGGCTGTCGAAGAAGATGAGTATGGAGGAGGAGTAGGGGACGAGGTCGAAAACTAAGCATTGCTGGCGACGAAGTGGATAGGAAACTGAGGATGTCTGGCGGCGAAGTGGGTTTGAATCTGAGGATGTGTGACGAAGGCGTGAGGCTGGGAACGAAGGTAACTGGTGTTGAGAAAAGGAAATTGGGGGTATGACAGGAATGGTTGAAATTGATGAGGAAAAGATGAGGATGACACGATATGACTAGCTGAGGCTGACGTGGGAAGCACAGTGGTGACTATGGAGTCTCTTGGGGACTGTATAGTGTGACTAATGGTGGAAATAGGGTTAAGGTTTTCAGACAAGGTTGAGATGGTGGTTGATTCTGATTGGGTAGTGCAATTCCCAGATGTTGCCATTTTTGGCTTTTCTGCTCTGATACCAAGTCAAGGTTTTGAGGAAATCAGGTCAAACTCACAATGAATAGCTTGAGCCTATAATTCTATTTATAGAAATGTACAACCAATAATATAAGGACATGTGTCCCTATAGGATTATTCTAGAATATAAGGCATTACATCTAGAATACAATGTACAAAGGAATAAGTAAATAATACAAACAATATTTATTTCTAACTAGTTACATTCAATTAATGATAAGAAATAATTATGCCTCAACTTTTAAATTTTAAAAAACAATACATTAAATGATATTATATACAGAGAGAATAATAATTAATTTTGTAACTAATGTAAACCAAGTGAAATCAAGCACACCTTTAAGGTTTATTTTAAGTGTGAGGTTGTTAAGTTGAACATTATGTAAATGATATAATAGGCACGTGAATTGCGACATAAAAATATTACTATATTTATTTTTTAACATAAGATCTTATTTGTAATGTAAATTAAAAACTGGACCTAGTATTTGTTTTGAATTTATGACCTCAAAAACATTCATTTGTGTAGGGAAAGAGTAGGAGAATGAACTGTGAAAGCAAAATTTGAAAAAAGAGTCTAAATAAATTTTAAAAAAAAATTGAAAGAAGCGTGGCCCAATCTTAAAACACTGAATTAGAACTGATGTATTGGGCTCCCCTAAAGCCCTAACAAGGAACATTAGCGAAAAACTGAGGAATTTTAAGAATTAGAGTCCATTTGTGCATTTATTTGGAATCTAAGTCGCACAGTTCATGGAAATGTATTATTCATGGATTATGAGCCCTTCCAAGTCATATAAACATGTCAATGTGAGTTGGCATAGATGGTAAGGGATTCAGGATTAGGCCCTTGGGTCGTGGGTTCGATCCCCTTTGCCGTCGCTGGGACTCCTTTGGTAGACGATCTCGTAAGTCCCCAGTAAGTGCTCATAGAGCCCGGGGCCGTGCCTTGGCCTTGGTGGGGGACTGATGTTAACATATCAACAAGCCAGAATAATTTGTTTCTGCAAGAATATAACAATATGATCAATATAAGTCAGTTAGGTAAAATTAATATAAAAAAATATATTGTTTATGAATTATAATTAAACAGTTTGATTTATTTTAAACTTGGAGGGAGCCGTGGTTTTATGGGGAAAAAAGAACACGTTTTTCCTCTTATTCTTCTTATAAGAGAATTTTTGGAGGTAACACTTGTTTTTGTCTATAAGCAACTCTTTTTTATTTGACCAAGGGTTTTTCTCTTGAAGCTTAGAAGGCAAATGGTTCCCAACAAGTGCACTTCTCAAGATTTAAATTTGTATTCTTCTTCTTTCAAAGGTAAGACCCCTTACTACATCAATCAACAACTTGTTCGTTGTCTATAAGGGACTCTAATTCTGGAATATTTATGATTATTTTTCATTTTGTCCACGTTAATTACTACTCCGATCCCTCCGGTCCTAATTATATGAATTATTTAACCGATTTTGGGAGGATTAAGGAGAGGAGTTAAATTAGTTAATTTTACTCATTTTCCTAAAATGCCCTTATATAAATTTAAAATGACATAAGTAAAAGTGAATTACAACCCCGCCACATATTTCTCCGACCAATTTTTCCTTTTCACATGCTTTCTAATTAAAATAATGGTCTTGCTATATAAACATATATGTGTGTAGATATATGGTTGGGTGGGTGTCTATATGTGTGTGTGTACACAACCCCTCCCCCACACACACACACACAAATATATATGTATGTGTGTGTGTGTGGGGGTGTACACACACATACATATATATGAGTAAATACCATTTTTGGTCACTGACAAAAAACACGGACCCCATTTTGGTCCCTGAAAAAAAAAAGTCATTTTTAATCCATAAAAAGGACGAATAAGGGTCGATTGGTGGATATTTCGATCCCTTACAAATTTTCAAAATGTCTTTTTTAGTCCCATAAAAAGGACGAATAAGGGTTGGTTTTTTTGTCAGGGACCAAATTGGGGTCCGTATTTTTTGTCAGGGACCAGAAAGGGTATTTACTCTACACACACAGACACACACACACAAACACATATATTGACACACACAAATACAGATATACATATATATGTACACACATATATATAAATGCTCCTAATAATAAGTATAAATAGGGTATTATAGGAAAAATTGACAAAAGTTAAAACTTGCTCTTA
This sequence comes from Acacia pycnantha, assembly GCA_025563575.1. NCBI lineage: Eukaryota > Viridiplantae > Streptophyta > Magnoliopsida > Fabales > Fabaceae > Acacia > Acacia pycnantha. The sequence goes on from JAMWYP010000065.1 coordinate 1,333,727, forward strand.
TAATTAGGATCAAAATCAACTCCAAAATGTGTTCCTATAATTAGGACCGGAGGGAGTATAACAATTTAGTTAATCGAACTCCATTAATTATCCATGTGGGCTTGACCATTATTTACATAAGTGAAGTAGATGTATTTTGAAAAATAATTTATATCTTTAATATATTAATTTAATCATAATTTTTACTTACATAATTCTGTTAGTTACAATTTATAAACAAGATTGGAGGGAGTGCTATTAAATTAGACCTCGTGTGTGTTACCTTAGCAGCGCTAATAATTTTTTGGACAGAACTTGAGGTTCATTTTTTAATTGAAAATTAGGAAGGATAGTGAGCCGAAATAAAATTGTGACCATGAATAGTTTGCTCATATTCTGTAATCCTTAATATAAGATATAATTAATTTTTTTAGAGAGATTAATGAAGCTAAATAAGTAAGTTAATCATAGCATATGCAGTGTATTATTTGATTATATATCAGTTCATAAGTCATAAAAATTAATTTAGTATAAAAAATATAAATATAAATACTTTAAAGTAATTTATTTAGCTTCTTTAATTTATCCAAAGAAATCAACTATATATTATACTATGTATTAAGGACCGAAGGGGTATTAAATATTGTCTTATGTGATATAAGATTTTATTTGTAGTGTAATTAGATCATATATTAAAGATTGGAAGATGTACATTCTTATAAATATTTATCGCTTTCCTTGATTTTTTTTTTTAATACTCCTTTAAGTCCCTTTTTTTATAATGTGAATGTTTTCTTTTTTAAGGCTTAAAGCGTAAATGGTTCTTCATTTCTCCTAACAAGTGTGTTTTTTGGAATTTGAACTTGTGTTCTTATTCTTACCGGGGCGAGGCTGCTTATTACCTCAACCAATAGCTTGTTGGTATACTTCTTCATGTCCCTAATATATGGGTTAAAGAACTAATTTGTGAATATTAAGAAAATTAGTTAGTTAATATCTTTTAAATAATTATGTGTTGGTTTCCCTAAAAATACCATATTCAATCATGTGCAATCAATAGTATACTACCTTCAATCTTAAATATAAACCTAATTATTATTTTTGAAAGATTAATGAAGCTAATTAAGTTATTTAATTATATCGTATGTTTTGTATAATTAAATTATATAATAGTTTATAATTGATACAAATTAGTTTGGAGAAAAAGGATAAATATAAATATTTTAAAATAATTTAATTAATTTCTTTAATCTCCATAAAACAATCAACAGAGTCTTATATTTAGAATTAGAAGTAGTAATATTTTGAGAAAAATTATAAGTTTGAGAGAAAAGATAGATTGATTTCTTTATATCTAGGACGGGTATATAACTCCTCTGCCTAACTCTTGTAATAATGATTGGATGCATGAGAGAAAGTCATGTATATTGAATGTCGTGTATTATTAAAAGATAAAAATAATAGTGGCCGGGCGGCCTGGAAATATCTTGAAAAATATCTTCAAAAATATCTTTAAAAATATCTTGAAAAATATCTTAAAAAATATATTGAAAAATAATGGTGGGCGGCCTGAAATTATAGGATGAATGATTAAAGGATAGCGATAAGGAATGTGAGAGGTTTTAATAGGAAATGATATATGGTGGTGCTAGCTAGGCCTGGTGATTAATGAGTAGCTAGGTTAGTGTGTGTTCGTCACACTTGAGGACATATTAGAACAGCTTTAGAGGGATATACCAAGGTTTAGGATGAAATGGATGAACTCGATAAAGCACAAACTTGAGAGGCTGAGGACTTGAATTACTAATGAATGATCATAATGGTAAACTCAATAACTCGGATTGATCTTATTAGATTGACTTGAGACTCGAGTTAAAGAGAGATGACTTCTAGTTTGACATATATTCAAAGTCATAAACATGAGGATAAAGACTTGTACTACTTATGATTACAAGGATTTTGACTTCTCAAGATGGAATATTTCAATACAAGTAATAAAATTTAGATCATTGATAACCTAGCATGAAATCTTGTTAGAGGAAATATCTTAAGATTCTAAGTCAGCTTCAGAATATTACCAGATAAGGAGATAACTTGAGTTGGACGATGATCTAACTCAGGTTGAGACACTTTAATGGGGGAAGTATATATTATCGTGACATATTTAGTTATATTATCTTGAAAAGTAAAAATAAAAAGAAAAGTAATATAGTGGAGGACTTGGAAAGGATGAATGATTAGAATGTATAGTGATCGTGATGAGGAATGTGAGAGGTTTGATTAGGATATGATATTGGTGCTAGCTAGCAGCTAGCTAGGCCTAGCTACTGACTCATGAAGAGGTTGGTGAGTGTTTCTTCTAAATGGTACGATATTTCCAGACTTAACCAAAACACAACATTGTTGTGATTTATGAGGACTTGGTTGGCTTTTAGATATGTAAAATGATGACAAAGTGGAGAGCGGAATCTTGCACAGTGATCCCACTATATCTAAATTGACGGCGAATATGGCATCCATATAACATATATATATATATATATGTGTGTGTGTGTGTGTAAAGATACTTGTGTGTGTGTGTTAGTAAAGATACTTTTTTTTTTTTTTTTATCATTTTTGAGTTGTTTAAGCCACTAACTGCATTATTAGAGGGCTTTTTGCCTTAATGTAACCCATTTGCAGTTGCAACTGCAAAACGCCAACACGCAACTAAAAATTGTCACAAACTCCGGCCATCGATCCCATTATAATTATTAGAATAATCATTTTCCTTTCGTCAATTATTAATTACTCACTTTTTATCACTCTCTCTTCTCAATTATGCATCTAGTTGTCTATGGAGAAATTTAATTTAAAGGTAAAGTGTATTTTCACTTTATTAAAATTATTTTTTGGATCAATTACGAATACCCTAACAGAAAATTATAAATTAATACAGCATATGATTTTTTTTAAATAATTAATTGTAAAATGTTGTTCTCATTTTTTAATTAAAAAACGATATAAATATCAGGACCAATTTGGGGGATCAAAGTCTAGAAACAAAAACACATTACAAGAAACAAACATGAACACTCACTCAACAAAGTTTGAAATAAAGGGAAGAAGAAGTTGCAACCAGAAGACCCAAAAGATAGTCTAACACTTGAAGGACTAGTTTTCATCTCAAACCAACTGTACTTTTGAGTAATTAAAAGATAGTCTAACATGAGAATGTCAACATAGACCACCCACTCACACCAATAACCCACGACGTTGATAGCTTTTGAGTAATTAAAAGGGGTTTTTATTATACGATCCTGTTGAGAAATTGAAATTGAAGTGCACAGAGAGTGTTGATAATTTTAGTGGAGTGACGACGCTAAGGAAGAAAGCTGACAAGAAATAGCAAACTCCCATAGCTATAAAGTTGAAGACCTATCAACAGATGGCAAACTCGCATCTAGGCCATAACTATTGTTTTTTGTGCTCTCTTTTTTTTTATGGCCAACTATTAGTGAGAACTGAAAGACTTCCTTTATGAGCCCATTCTAACGAGTTTAAATAAAATATATGATAACATTGCATTCATTTAAAAAGATATATACCGGTATTGCCTAGTTAAACGCTTGATGAGAGTCATCCTCTAGCTTCAGGAGGTTTAGGTAAACGCTTGAGGATAATAGATGACTCGTCCTGCTCAATATTGATATCACTTAGGAGGAAGGGAAATTTCGCCCTGCCTTTGAATTGTGGGTCATCCCAACATTTTTCCTAAAATTTTTATATAAAAAAGAAGATATATATTGCATATTAAGAAGTGAGATAAATATTGCTATTTTACATCAATGTTTGGCTATATTTTTACTACATTTTAGGGACCAATTAATGAGAATATTTTGCACTTCTTAGGACACCATACGTTTAGAAAAAAATGTTGAAAAGTTCCTTATTCCAAAATTATTTAAAGTTTGATCAAGTGCATTTCTTTTAGTTATGTGTAACGTATTTTTAACTATGTACAAAACAGATGACATGTTATACGTAACTGAAAAAGAGTTACACATGCTAACAGTACAATAAGAATTAATTGTGCAATCAATTAATTGAAGACATGCTAGTTATACATTAAGAATTAAAGAAGTATTCCATTAACAATAATTAACAAAGCGTTTAGTTTAAGCAATCATAGTCGAACTAGAATTAATTGTGCGAGTGGGACACCTTAATTTGTGCGAATTTGTACGACTAATTGTGCGAGTGGGACACATTAATTTGTGCGAATTCGTACGATTAACCTTAATTTGTGCCAATTTGTACGATGTGCTTAAACCATTTCCCTTTATAGTCCCCAAGTTTTTATTTAATACCTCTTTTAGTGACTTTCACTCTCAGCTTCCATTCACTCTTCATTCATTCATTCAACCCCCAAGCCCACCCACATGCTCCATTATTATTATTATTATTAAGCACACTACCACTTTCACTTGGTAATTATGAATTAATCTCTCCAGTCTCCACCATCATTCTCAAAAATATAGTTTTTCCCAATATATTTATTGAAAAAAGAATGCAAACTACTATAATTAGAAGTAGCCATATCATCACTTAGCGTAAATGGTAAAAATTAAAACAACTCAGGATCTCTCAACTCTATATATACACTCATGAGAAAGTGAAAACTATTGAAAAATATCAGATCCTAGTTAATTAAGCCTAGACACTACATTCCTAGGCATAGTTACGTACCATACCCTCTGGTTCTAAAGGGACGATCCTCACAATAGTTTCAGCAGAAGGAACAGAAGAAGGTTGAGACGACGTCGTTGTGGTTGATGATCTTGACCCTACAATCTTCTGACATGTCTGAATAAGGCAGTGCCTGCACTTAGGGCAAGAAGAATGCGAGCTGAGCCACTTGTCAATACAACGAACATGGAAGCCATGGTTACATTTGGGAAGAATCCGAAGGCGATGGCCATTTTTAAACTCAGAGAGACAAATCGCGCACTCTGTGTCTAAACCTGGGAGGTTCAACTCAGAAGAGTAAGTCACTGTAGGGAAAGTCTTTAAGGCCTTCTTCTTCACTCCAGTGTTGGCCACCAGAGCCGCCGCAGGAAGGTTTAAAGATGAGTCGTTATTATTGTTGATGACGATGACGTTGGAACACCTTAGGGCACATCTGATGATGGAGTTTAATCCCAATGAGCAAAAGAGAGCACATAAGAGGACAGACAGTACCATGATAACATTTGCATCGAAGTTACCGTCTCCGAGGAACAAAGATTCTGCTGAGGGGTTGTTAGAAGAAGATGGTGGGTTAGTTGAGTTGTGGGGGGAGTGAAGGAATAGTAACCTTCTGGAGTAATAATGGCCAATAAGGTCATGGAAGATCGGTACTTGAGAATTAGCAGAAGCAGCCATGTTTTTTTTGTGAGTGTTGATGGTGAAGAATTGAGTGAGAGGTGGAGATGGGTTTGAAGGGATTATATATAGGAAAGACAGAGAGAGAAAATATACAGGGCACTTTAATTCACGAAAATCAAAAGTAACACTTAACTCATTAATGAGTGGGTTAAATAAAAAATGAATATTAGTTATAGGGACAATTTTTTTTTTATATAAAAAAAGTATTAATTAAAGTGTGCATATTTTCTCTCACATATTTTTATTTTTATCCATTTACACCTTCCTCTCTTTTCTTTTAATCATGTAACCAATCAACAGTGAACAAATGTAAATTAAATTGATAAAATCTGGTTTATTAATCCTTTTGATTCTAATTATAGGAACACTTCTGGTTCTAATTCGAAGCAGTATTATTAAAGGGAGGGTTGATTTTTTTTTTTTGGAGGGTTGATTAGAATATTCCTAGGAGGGTGTTTTATCTTGTGATCTTGGTAGATTGTGAATGAGATATGATTTATGAGGAAATAATGGATGCTCCACTTAGTGGGGATTAATGTTTTTTCTCTGAATAATGGGATTATTATCTTAGTAAAAGTGGGTCCCCTGCTTCCACATTAAGCGCCGTAGGATGTGCCACGTGTCCGATAGGTTTTGGAAAATCATGAATGATCTCATGTCACTGTTTGCTATGGGATTGATCCGACAGGGCTACAATAATTCCACCCTAGCACTGGCTTCACCTGATAAAACGAATCCGCCAGTACCCAGCCCGAGTAGTGCCTAGGGTCATTCATCATTGAGAATTAATGCCCTGAAAATATCGTCTCAAGTTCAATTCAAGCTTTGCTACTTGACTTGACAAATCTTTCTTAGATATTTTCTTTCTTTTCAATAAAGATTTATAAAGTTTTGTTATTATTATTATTATAATCAGTATATAAATAATTTTTTTAGCAACAATGAAAAGATATTTTGTAGAACAAATTTTACATGCTTTTAGAATGAAATACTAGCTCAACTCCTTAGTATAAAAAATCATGTTTATACTTTATAATGTAAATTGTACTATAAACAAAATCTTATATTAAAGATTTGAGATATTATGTGTGTGTATATATATATATATATTAATTTAACAATAATTTTATTGGGATATTTTTTTGATTCAATGTCCAATCTTTTTTTTTGGTTGGTTACTCACCCGGTTCACCAGGGCTTCGCCCCGACTAATCCGGATCTGACCCACGTTACGCACCTAACTTTTAGATTCAAATCAAATAGAGAAAGTGATCTAAGTGGGCTCGTCCGACAATAGAAGGGTGTCTTAACTAACTTTTCTCTCTACTTAATATCACAATCAATGGATCATGTTTTGATGAGTGAGATTTAATTATAGATTTTTATTATTTGTAATATAGCGATAATATTTTTTACATGACATTAAATCATGATCCAATGTTCAAGACATTAAATGATGAGGAAGTGAAGAGAAAAGTTGGTAGAAACACCATTTTGCATTGTCCGTACTACCTTCAATAAGGGGAAATTTTTTTCCTTCTGTTTTTTCTTAGATCAAGAATTTATTTCATATAAAAACAAAACATCAAACCAAAGAAACATGGAAGCGACGGAACTGATAATTTGTGACTTCCAGATCAGATTGTCATAATTCAAAGATATGCAACATTCTTCTTTTTTTATTTTTTGTGGATGGAGTTTAATTATCAATGTTAATCTTTATTTACATAAATCAGAGGTGAATCTGAAAGATTAGACATTTATTAAGCACTCCGTATTATTAAAAAAAGAAGAAGAAGGATCAATATGGAGTGATCTGCAAGCTCCAGCTGGAAAGTTTGATTAACCCCAGCAGCTTGCTAGCTCTTCTAATAATTAACAATTAACAAAACAAGACAAATTTAGCTGATTATTAATGTACAAATCTTATCTCGTAGTACTTTATAATAAAAGAAGCTTTTAAATTCTATGAATCTTTCTTTGTTCATAAAATTGCAACATGTCATGGTAGACGCCAATAATCAGATTAAATAGAATATAAGCAGAGATTCAAAATCTTCAAAAGCCTGCAAGTTATGTTAGATCGCAATATCCATTCGGATACTAAATCTATTAATTAATTCATCAATTTGTCAAAATGGGTTGGTCTGAATTATTCTGATTTGCAATTTTAGTTTCTGATCAATGCTCCAAAACAAGAATACTACTTGTGTAATATAATGTATTATTATAAAGATACGCAGAGACAAGTGGAGAAGCCTTCTCTCTGTTTTTTTTCCCCTTTTTAATTTAAAAAAAGATTAAAGCAAAATTAAAGTAGTAGTGAAAAAAAGACTAATGATTCATATTAAGAGTTGTTGAAAAGGAGGATAAGTTGGCTTTAAATTAAAAAAAGTTGTGCCTTGTTTTAGGCCGTACCCCATGTGTGATTGTATGTACCCATTACTTGGATCTATGTCCTTGTGGTCGAGGTGTTTGAAGTATCCAGTCTTGGTCGTTTTGGTTTAGTCCCGGACATTTTGATTCCAAAAATTTTCCATCTTGGTTGTGTCGGGATTGGGATCGGACAGGAACCGGCATCACCCTTGAGATCCCGGTCCCCCATCCCAATTTTTTTTTTTGGTAAATTAAGTTATCCTTTTATTTTTGTATTTTTAACCCCATAAATTAAATTATCATTTAACAATATGTGTATCGCACCTTTAGTTGGAGTTAAACCATATAGATCGTGATACTAATCCTAGCTATATAATTTAATGAAGAAGAAGAAGAAGATGTTAAAATGCTATTCTTCAATTGTAGATCAATTTGTGTAATTATTACGTGTAATACCCTAAAAATCGTATTTATGATAAATATCATAAATTAGGAAATAATACCTATTGAAAATAGGTAAATATGTAATTTCAAAAAGAATGTTAAATTTATCTTAGTTTCTAAAGGAAAATTTCTTGGAAATTAGGAAAAATTAATAATGTGTCAGAAATGACCAAAATGCCCTTGTGGAGCATAAAGTGACTTAAGGAAATTATGAAAAATCCTTAGAGGCAATAAAATAATTATTAAAAATTAGAGAGTATGTTGTCTTTAATTTAGACAATTTTTGGGATTTATTTCCTTGGAAAATAGTGAGGGAAAAATTTAAAAGTATTCCGGGATCATTATTGACCCCGTGATTACAGATATTTTATGTGAGGCATAAAATACTAATGTCAGTGCAAAAGTTGTGAGGTTATGAGTTATTATAATTAATAAAATTATCAACAATTAGTGGGTAATTATTTAAATGATTACTGGCTAATTATTTGGGCATAAACAAAGGAAAATCCAAAGATAATTATGTAAAACCCTATAGTTAGTGGTTTATGGCTAAAATTAGCATAAAATATATTTTCTAATTAATTGGAAAATATGAAGAAAAATTGGTGAGAATAGGTATTTTTAAGCCTAAAAACAAGTATGGACCAATAGGAAACTTTGTGGAAAAATTATGAAAAATAATTATTAAATAATTAAAAATATATATTATTAATTAAATAATTAATTAAAAACGAAAATTTAAAAAAAAAGGACCAGCTATTTGACCGAAATTTGGATCCAAAATTTGGATAAGAATTTGTGAAGAATATTCTAAGGAATATACTATGGAATATTCTATGGAATATGGAATATTCTGTAAAAAGCAAATAGGATAAATGACCACGGATAGGAATTAAATCCTATCTAGAAAACCATGAGCAAGGTTTCTAAGGTCAGAGTATTTTATAGACAAGTGAATTTTTATCTCGGAGTGGGCTGTCTCCGAAGTCATTTTCGAAACCGACGGAACAATAAGGGAATAAGACGAAAAGGACAAGGGAACAGTTGAGGAAATGAAAACCTATAGAAAATAAATCCTAACTCAATATGTAATACCCGGATATTTATCTGGCATATTATAAATAAAAGTTGGATAATTCTGATAAGTGAAAATTCAATCTCCAGTCTTGTATAATTATAGCATATTTTCTAGGTAGAATTTCTACAAGAAATTAGGGAATTTAAGGGCCAAAGAGCCAAAATGACCAAAATGCCACTGGAAAGGGTAATCAACTTAGGAAATTATGGGAAAAATACCAAAAGGCAGTAAAATGACCAAGTGAATTAGGAGAGTATATTATCCATAATTATGGTAATTTAATAAAATATGAATTTGGGAAAATTGTATAAGAGTGTTCAAAAAGTAGTGAAAGACCAAAATACCCTTGTAATTTCTAAAAATGCAAGAGGCATGAAAATACTAATGTTAATACAAGAATATGAAGGTAATGAGGCTTTGTAATTAAGAAAATTATCAACAGTTGATAATGAAGTAATTAAGTAATATTGGGCTAATTACTTAAGCATAAGCAAAGGAAATTCAGTAATAATTATGTGAAGCTCAAAAATTAGTGGAAATTAGTGGAATATTAGTAAAAATGTATTTACTAATTAATTGGAAATTTCTATGAAAAATCATTGTGTTTAGGTATTTTTAATCCTAAATACAAGAATGGACCAATTAGGTAATTTTGTGGAAATTTTTGGAAAAATTAAATAAATAAATCATTAAATAATTAAATAAATAAAAAATAAATATTTATTAAATAATTAAAGGGGCCAACCGAAATTTATGGCCAAATAAAAATAAAAATAAAATAAAAATGAATTAGAGCACAAGTTGTGCAACTTGCACATATAATAGTGAATTATTTCGAAGAGATTGATATCTCCGAAAACGAATTCCGACACCGGACGCGTTCGAACACGTTTTTCGAGGAAACTTCAACTGGACTGTTGGAGGCCAATATGGAATCAAAATAAAGGTTAACTTGGACATTTATACTAAGTGAGAACATGTCTTCAGAGTTGTAAATCCATAATTTTGAGATTTCTCCGAAATCACGCGAATCGGTACCGATCGGGAAAACGGTTATACGGCATCAAGTGAGCTAAGTCACCACTTTTGGACCAATGAGGTGCTGCCACACAGCCCCCTATGTCGACCAAGAGTGTGTGTGTGTGGAAGAAGTGGCTTCTTGAACAAGTTGAATTAAAGAGTTATTACAACTTTGATTTTCCAAACAATCCTTAGATTTTGCCAAACAAGTCCCTTCTTGAACACTGGCCGAATCTTTGCATTGACAAACACAGAGGCCAAAAAGTCCCCAGAGATGGTTCAAGGTACCATCTATCTCAATGGAAATCTACTTGAAGCATTGTATGACTCGGGTGCTAGTCACTCGTTTATTTCCTATGATTGTGCAAGTCGTTTAGGATTGCATGCCCGTAGATTGCCATTTGATCTTGTTGTATCTACACCGTTGGGTGTAAAGTCTTTAGCTTCGATGCATGTATGAATTGTACTGCGACGTGGATGGACGAGTTTCTAAAGTGGATCTTATCCGTCTACCTCTTCACGGCATCGACGTCATATTCGATCCGAACCGGTTAACGGCCAATGGTGCGATGATCGATCGTGGCAAAAAGGAGATATCATTTGCCGGAGACAAGGTTGAAGTGAGCCTGAACTTTCTCTCCGCTACAGAAGCTGATCGGTGCGTGAAGCAAGGATGTCATGCTTTCATGGTATTCTTTTCAGTCAAAGCTGAAGCTGACCTTTCACTTCAGGACATTCCCGTGGTGAATGATTGGGCTATTGAGCGTCCTGCCGACACCAGTTACCGGAGATAACTTTAGAAATACATGGTCGCCGACATAAAACGTTAGAGGTCTCCTCCTTTTGTCAGCATAGCTCTTCTGTCTACTATGTGCTGCTAGGAGTCTCTTCTTGATCAGTGCGATCCGCTCGAGGTTTGCTCAAGCATATCCGGCCCAAGTAATTGCTTTTCGACGAATCATCAAAGACAATGGTGATTGACACTTCCGCCCATACAATGCCTCGAACGGGGCCATTTGTATACTAGCATGATAACTGTTGTTATATGCAAATTCAGCTAGCGAAAGATGTTGATCCCAACTTCCTTTGAAATCCAGGCACATGCTCGCAAAGATATCCTCCAATGTCTCGTATGGTTCTTTCAGATTGACCGTCGGTTTGTGGGTGATAAGCCAAACCGAACCTTAGCTTAGTCCCCATACCTTCATGTAATGCTTGCGAAACGGATTTGAATCGTGTATCACGATCGAGACAATGCTCTTAGGAATACCATGTAATCTCACTATCTCTTTGATATAAATCTCCGCCAATCGCTCCGGAGAATAGTGGATGCCGATGGGAATAAAGTGTGCCGACTTGGTTAACTGTCAACAACTACCCAAATTGTGTCATGATTTCGATTTTGGGCAGACCTACCACAAAATCCATGGTTATGTTCTCCCATTTCCATTCCGGCAGCCTCTAGTCCTTGCAAAAGACCGGGGGTCGACGGTGTTCAATCTTCACTTTCTGACAGGTCAAGCTGGATGTAGAGTGTATTTACTCTTATGAGCCTCATCCATTATTGACCGCTTCAATTCATCAACTGGCGGTATGTAGATTCGCTGCTTATACCTGACCAAACCACTAAGTGATAGGTCATAGTCTTGGGTCTCACCTCGAGAAATCTTCTCACGAGTCTCGATAGCCCAATCATCTTGCTTCTGAGCTTTTTCCACTTCATCTCTCAGATCATACTCCCCTTAAGATTTGATTTAGGAAAGAGGGAGAGAGAAAGAGAGAGAGAGAGATATTAGTGAAAGTGTTATTATAATGGATTTGTTTGGTGTGTGATTTGTAGACGGAGATTGAGATTTGATTTAGGAGAAAATGGAGTCTCCACTCAATCAGTGGGGTTTACAATACAAAAAAAAATTGTTTTTGCGACGGAAAAAATCTATCACAAAAAAGGGGTTTTCTGTAGCAAAACGCGTTCCTCGTCGCAATTGCGACTGATTTCGAAATTTTCGTTGCAAATTCGAAATTTTGCGATTTGCGACGGATATCTCAAATTCACCCGTTTGCGACGGATTTAAATATCCGTCGCAAATAATTTTTTTTATATAAAAAATTTTAATTTTTTTTTTTAGAATTTGTGTTTTTAGTTTATTTGATTTTGCGATAAAGTCCAATTCCGTCGCAAATTTCATTATTTTGTTTCAATTCTGTTTTGAATTTTATTTTAAAACTTTTGAAAAAAAATATATTGAAAACCAACTGTATACCATAAAAAATATATATATAATAACAATCAAGCATAAAGAGTTTTACATAGAGAGAAAACAAAATGTAAATAATAGTGTTGCAAATAACATGTACTAAAAAGTAGTCTAAACAGCAGCATTATAATCATCATCATCATCATCAACACCAGCATTGTCATCACCACCACCAGGGTTGTCATCATCACCAGAAGCCGGCTCCTTACCCTTGTTTTTCATTAGGGACATAAGTTGAAGCTGCATCTGCCTTACCATCTCGCGTGTCTCATGCAGCTCCTCTGCTTGCGACTGGACCAACGTCTTCATCTTCTTCATCTCATCTGCAAAAAATTAGGAACTACGTTTATTTTTTGTACTTTATTCAAATAGACTAGGGAATGAAAATGTAACAATCAATATCAAATGTATTACGTTTACCTGCAGAAACACCTTCATAGTCGGATCAGGAGCGCTTAGTTTGCTTAAATCGGCTGACAGAGGCACCGTACTCGAAGATTCTACCTTTGTTGTTAAATCCGCCTGCAGCCTGAATGAATAGACTCTCGTTATCGGACTGAGAGGATGTGGGGTCGCTCGCACTCTGCGAGTCTCTCTCCTCCGTCAGCCTTTTATAGGTGTCCTACAAGTAAAAAAATACATCACAGATAAGCCATGTGAAATGAAATAAATATATGCTGATGTCTGAAACAAAGAATGCAATATAAATATCTCACTGCTACTTACTGCGCCTTGGCGTTAATCCAGCGTGGCTCACTCCCTTTAGACTGCTAGGAATGGATACGCTCAAAGGCAATACAGTTAAAATCTTCTGGAGCAACATCCCCAGACAGTGCCTGCAAACACAAATGATGACCGTTAATTAATTGTTTCAAAGAACAAAATATTGAATACTTAAATACAAAATAACGTGTACTCACAATTTTTCGTTTATGCTCACCCATTGGAATGGAGCCGCTAGCATATGAAGGTCCTTCCATTTTGGCCCCATTTTGCTTATTTTTCTGACTTTTATTATTAAATTTCTCATCGGACGCCCAATTTTGAAATAATTGGTCTGCAGTCTCAGGTTGAATCCAATCTTGCCTGCCTCTACCTTTTCTCAATTTATAAAACTTCTCAGACAACCACCGGCCTGCCCTGTAGTTATAAGCTTTTTTAAGGTCTTGTCGATGTTGAGGCAACGTCTTAAACTTATCCTGAAAATCAATAACAAACAATCAGTGCTCCAAATTTTAAAAGTACTTAATCATTTTGCATTTGGATAAAAAATTAATAACCATAAAACACATAACTTACCAAGAACTCATTGAACCAAGCTTCCCGATTCTCCTTAGGAATCTCTGTCCAAGTGTCGTGAGGCAGATTGAAATTACGAAATATTTGGTTTGAGATGATATTAGACACCTCAATTTTGGTAGAAATCTGAACACAGAGGATATGATGGAAATATTAGCATAGAAACTAAAGGTAGAAAATCGTAACATTATGATTGGTAACTTTATGTGACTTACTCGGTAGTGCCAATAGGACACATCCAAATCTTTCCTGTTGCAGGATCTACCGATCCCCAGATTGGTTCCTCGGAAGAACCACCTCCTTCCCCGACCTGGCCCTGAGGCGACGCAGTGTGCTGAAGGAAGGAATGTCAACTATTGAAGATGCTTGTACATAGATGGTTTTACAAAACTAAACAGATGTAAATCAATTAGAAATGGTAAAGTAAACCTGCTTTGCTCCTTGCTGTGGACTATGGGAAGGTCCTGGCCCACCTCTACCACCCATAAAAGAGTCGGTAGTAGATGGTGACGATGACATATAAACTGATGGTGAAGATGACATCTCAAATAGCGGAACCTCTGGGGAAGCGCTGAGCCCTCTGCCTACAGAGGGACCAGATGGTGTCGCCCTACCTCCTTTGATAAGACGGGGGCGGGCTCGACCACTACTACATCCACTACCAGAACGTCCTCCTTGATGCTCCATCTCTGAACACTTATAAACATTATGTCAAAATACATATATAAAAAAGATATTTACTAAATATGACAGTAGTGAAGTATATAACTGAGTATGTAGTATAACAGATCGTCATAAACAAAGAACTAACACACATCAACCGGACGATTCTTGTTCTTCGACATCTGCTTGCACGCCTTCCTCTGGAGTCTCATAATCGTTGAACTCAGATTCACTATCAGAGTAAATCACTTCTGCCTCATCGTCTGATTCTTCATCGTCAATTTTGATAGGAATCAACTCTAACTCCGCAGCCGAATTAAACAGATTGCTTGGTACATCGTCGTCGGTAATGTTTAGGGACAGTACATGTTCCACATCAGTCTGGAACGGTTCAGACATACCGTCATTTATTTCTGACTCTTTCGAGTTGGGTATAATATTTCGTACTTTGGTTTTGATAACTACCCTCCACCCTTAACGGGATGTGGGGTATAAGGTATAGTAAACTTGTTCCGCTTGTTGAGCAAGGATGAATGGGTCATAACCAACTGTATATCTCCTTGTCCAGTGGATCTCAACATTGCCATATTTGTCCACTTTTGTCCCACGCAGACTGTTATCAAACCACTCACACTTAAACAGAGTCGCCACCTTGTCCCACTGGTAATGCAACTGAATTATGTCGATTAACTTCCCGTAGTAGGCTCCCTCGACCCAGTCAACTTGGTCACCTCGACAACATACACCGTAATTGCAACATAGTGTATTTGCGTCCACTTCAACAGTTGAAAATCGATACCCATTGATTACGTATTTGTTGCACCGGGTAACAACTATTGCAGCTCCATAAGATAAAGTCCACGCAACTTCATTGCGATATGATGGATTTTCCACGAAGTAGGATCGAAACCATTGAGGAAACTTAGAGTTCGTGAATTGCTCAACTTTGGAAGCCGACATCGAAGGATTTGTCGATCAGACCCAATTAGAGAAGTAACTGTAACAAAAAGATGAAGTTAATACTTTAATACTTCCCGTAACAGTAAAAAGAAAAGAAATCTTACTTCAAGTACTGGGCGGCCTCTTCACAATTGTTTAGAATGTACCACTCTGCTACTTGCTTATCTCTTCCTTCCAGAGTTGACCTCCAACGTTTTCCTACTACTCGGCTTGGAAAATTAAATATTGAGTTTTGATTGCAAGTATCTCCGCCATCATCGTTGCGAGGTACCCCTCTCCATATTGATATCATTTCAGGGATATAATAGTATGACGCAAACTTAGTGGCCTCTTTGACTGGAAACGCTTCAGCGATAGATCATTCGATGTACCTTGGGTTTTTTATCTTCTTCTTAAGTGTGCGTAAAAACCTACAATGAACAATGAGAGGGTATTTATAAACTAGAGTACCATGTCTGTCAATTAACAACCGCGTAAAAGAAATATATATTACCTATCAAATGGATACATCCACCTATATTATTGCGGACCTCCTACCTTTGTTTCGCAGGCCAAGTGAACAGGCAAATGTTCCATTGAGTCAAACATGCTAGGAGGAAACACTATCTCTAACTTGCATAGCGTTATTGGTATGCTCGCCTCTAGGTGGCGTAACTTTTCAACATTAAGTTCAGAAGCACAAATTTCTCTAAAGAAGATGGAAAATTCCGTCAGAATAGACCATATATGCTTCGGAAGTGCTTTCAAGGCCCACGGCAACAATCTCTAAAAAAAAAACATGGCAATCGTGACTCTTCATCCCGAATAACTTAGCCTCTTGCATATCAACACATCTTCTCAAGTTTGACGCATAACCGTCCGGGAGTTTCAGATCTTTAACCCATTGCAACAATTCTAAATTATGTTGTTTGTTGAATGTGTACGACGCTCTAGGTTTGGAAGTCCGTCTCGTGGCATTCTCCACCAAATGCAAATCAGGGCTTCTGCAAATCGCTTTTATGTCCCGTCTTGCGTTAACTGTGTCCTTCGTCTTGCCCTTGGTGTCCATCACGGTGTACAGAATATTGCAAAACACATTCCTCTCAATATGCATGACATCGAGGTTGTGTCTTAACAATTTATCTTTCCAATATGGTAGTTCCCAAAAGATGCTGCGTTTGTTCTAATGATGATCAACGCCGTATCCCTCAGGTTCGCTTGAACCAGCCCCTTCTGCAACACTTTGAATGTACTTGACCCTGTCCCATGTTTCTTGGCCACTTAAACGACGGGGTTGCTCTGCTCGTTCGACCACATTCCACATGAAGTCTTTTTTATTTCTCCTAAATTGATGCTCGGGGGGAAAGAATCGTTGGTGCCTGTCAAACCAACTGACCTTGCGACTGTAATCCAAGCTAAAACCCATGTTTTGTTCAAGACATACCGGGCATGCAAGCTTCCCCAACGTTTTCCAGCCACTCAACATCCCATATGCAGGGAAATCATTTATCGTCCACATTAAGCCAGCCCGCATGGTGAAATTCTGGCTCAATGATACATCATACGTAAGAACACCTTAACTCTACAACATCTTCAACTCGTCTATCAAAGGCCTGAGGTACACATCTATCTTCTTTTTTGGGTTGGATGGC
The DNA here is from genome assembly GCA_025563575.1 of Acacia pycnantha. Classification (NCBI taxonomy): domain Eukaryota; kingdom Viridiplantae; phylum Streptophyta; class Magnoliopsida; order Fabales; family Fabaceae; genus Acacia; species Acacia pycnantha. The sequence continues at coordinate 1,350,841 of JAMWYP010000065.1, forward strand.
CCAGGGATTAACGCGTTAAGGAAGAAAAACTCTCTTCTCATGCACATCGAAGGTGGGAGGTTGTACGGAGTCATAATGACAGGCCAACTGGAATAATTTCTGCCCGTATTGCTGAAAGAAGCGAACTCATCCGAACATAGACCAAGACGGACATTACGGGGATCCATAGCAAATAAAGGATTTGCCTCGTCAAATTTACGCCAAGCTTTGGTATCGGATGGATGCGTCACAAAGTTTTCATCCCTGCGATGCTCCCGGTGCCATCTCATGTGCGCAGCTGTTTGTTCTGATGCATACAATCTCTGAAGTCTGGGCACGAGAGGAAAGTACCAATCTTGCTTAATGCTTGACGGGTCGTTTTCCTTGCATTCCTCACAACTTTGTATATGTCATGTCCACAGAATTTGCAATTGGTCAGCTCAGCATCATCCTTGTAATACAACATACATCCTCTGGGGCAGCAATGGATTTTTTCACATCCAAGACCAAGCTTTTTCACCTTTTTCTTTGCTTGGTAAAAATCCTTCGGCAAATTACTGTCTTTGGGAACAATCTTAATCATGATCTGCATCATTTCGTTGTAATTCCTCTCACTCATATGGTGATCAGTCTTCAAGCCTAGTGTTGCTAGGGTAGCCGATAGCGATGAATATTCACTATTTTTAAAATGTTTACAACCTTCCCATAACGGACGTTGCGCTTCTTGAAGCATTTTATAGAACCGCTAGGTTTCTGGATGAGGATCCTCTCCCATGTATTGTGGTTGAGTATGTGTATCGGTCTCCTCTCCCATGTATGACGGTTCAGCATGAGTAGCGGGATCAAAATATTGGCCGATCGATGGTCCCGCGGCATCCATAACCATCTGCTCATATTGATTAAGGTTGTCTCAATGACTACTGTCCTCGTAATAGCCAGTCGGTGTCTGTCGGACTTCGCCATGACATTCCCAACATTCATTATCCTTCATGAATCCCTTTTTACACAAATGGATTTTGACCGTGCTCGGATCTTTAAATCTTAAACACCTACATTTGACACTCGGACAACTGATCGCCCTGCTTGAGTTAGTTGAATGTGCCAAAGCAAATTGGATGAATTCTTTCAAACCCGCCATGAATTCTTGAGTTAGTTGTCTTCTATCAGTTAGACGATTGTACATCCAATTTCTATCATGATTGTCTTCCATACTTCCTAGCTAGTTTAGATATATAGATAATATTGATAAAAACAAAATATATAGTGTTTATTAATTTTCATTACTTAACATTTATAAGTAATTTATATTTTTTTTTCATTAAGGATGTAAATATTATTTCTATATGTCTTTAATTCTTTTACCTATATAAATTTCGTGTATTAAACAATTTTGTAAAATAATATTATTAAAAATGATAAAGGGATTCTCTATATTGTATGTTAACCTTGAAAAATAGTTAACATAAGAAAAGAACTTCCGAACAGATTTAACCTTATTTATTATTTTGAAACACAAATTAAGGGTAATATTATGGGGAAAAAAGATCGTGAAAGAAAAATGGGGTATGGTAAGGGTATGTTTGGTTTGAGGGAAGGGGGAGGGAAGGGGAAGGGAAGGGAGGGAAAGTTGAGAGAGAAATTTTTTCTCATCTTTACAAAATTGCCCATAGATAATTTTCAATATTCCTAAAATATATTCTCAATAACAAAGAATATTTCCTTCATTAATGGCAAAATGGTCAATGTCCTCCAAAGAGATTCACTACTAGAAAAAGTCAAATTTGCGACGGAAAAAAATCCGTCGCAAATTTGAGTGGAAATGCGACGGGAAAAGACTCTCGTCACAAAGAAAAGAAAATTGCGACGGATCTGTGATCCGTCACAAATTTTGTGACGGATTCGTAGTTCCGTCGCAAAATTTGCGACGGATCCGTCATCCGTCGCAATTTTTTGCGACGAATATAAGGATCCGTCGCAATTTGCGACGGACAGTAAATCCGTCGCAAATTGCAACGGATCTGTGATCCGTCGCAAAAGGGCGGACCGAATGGGTCCGCCCTTTTGCGACGGGCCTCCTGGGTCCATCGCAACTTGCGACGGAGGAGCAATTCCTCTCTTTTGAATTACACTACCCCTTACAAGTTGCAATCAAATGACCCAATCTCAAAGTCCCAATACTCTGAGATTCTTACAAGAAATAATAATAGATGAATGACTCTCTCTAAGAGCAGATAACCAGAAGCAATGAAGAACAAAATATTACACAGTCTCAGCCGGAAGTATTCGAAAGTATTAGCAGGAAGTATTCAGAAAGTGTCTTACAAGGGCTTAGCGGAACTAATCTCTTGAAAGTATATTTCTGTTTTTGTGCGATTTCTTTGCTGTGTACTTGGGTGTGTTTAGCTACTGGCCCTTCTCCTATTTATACTAGTTGTAATGACCGTTGTAGCTTCTCTTTTTGAATTCAAAAACATTCCATTCTTGCTGCATAATCAGATTACATTCCGTTGAAGAATTTGGAAGATTGATTATGGTCATAATGTCAGCCCATGATTTCGTTTTGCTGAATATAACTTCGACGCGTCTTGTATCATCATTCCTGGTTCATTTTGAAGATATATTCCATAATTACAACAAACTTTCTGATATTGCGTTGATTATAGAATATCACACGACCCAACCTGATTTCACATGATCCTGCACTATAATTCCAATATTCGAAAATCTCTGTGGTCAATGGTTAGAAATCAATTCATTAAAGATCATATTAAACTGAATTAAATGACAAAATCTCCATCTGAGGTCTCGACAGAGCGAACTGATTTCTTCCGTCAATACTCGAGTATATGAATTCTTATACTCGGGTATCTGAGTGTTTAAGGTATACCGGAAGTTTTGAGCTTCGAACTCTGTTGCTTTCAGTATTTCGAGTGTCCACTTTTGAAGATCATAACTTCCTTGTATGAACTTCGTTTAGGTTGGTTCAAGTCTTGATGGAAAGCCCTTTGAGTCTTCTTTCAAATGGAACCGATTTCAGCTTCATCGGATTTCTAGTTTGTGAGATATACCCAAAACATTGAGGCTTGGTCAGTAGTGTGACGGTGATATCACTCTCATCTTCAACAATTCATATCTCTCTCATCTGACCTCCTATGGACTTGAATATTGTGCGACTAGGTCCGTTTGGAAGTCTAGTTTCCAAAAAAATTGGTTTCACCTCAATCCGATCTCTGGTTAGGAAGATATCATCGAATTACCAGAGGTCGCCAGTGCTGGATGTGAAACAGAGCTGATCAGAGTGGTGTCATACTCGAGTATTGATGATCCATACTCGGGTATTGTTAGGATTTAAGCACAAAAGCAGATGTTTATGCACCATACTCGAGTAACCAAGTACCATACTCGAGTATTGAAGTGTCATACTGAAGAATTGAAGCTTGATACTCGCGAGTACATGTTTGATACTTGAGTATTGACGAGATTCAAACGCAAGGAAGAGCTATTCATGCACAGGGCTGTAGCAATTAAATTGTAGCAACTTCTATTCATCGGAAAGCTTGAATTTTCTTATTTTAACTTTGAATTTAGCCATTCCAACTTCCATCTTCTTCATATCAACATTACATCTACATTAAATGTAAGAATCAGTCAAAGTATAAGATAAATGTAGTATGCAACCTTTTTGCTCTTAAGAATGACATCTATATAAGACATCATCAAAACTAATCATATCCAACACGTCGCGACGGACGGACGGTCCGTCACAAAAAGCAACTTGTCGCAAATTGCTTTTTTCGACGGACCGGACGGTCCGTCGCAAAAGGCGCTATAACCGGCCCCCCTCCGCCATTTTCATTCGCGTTTTGCTCTCCTCTCCTCCTCTCCTCTCGTCTCCTCCTCTCCTTGCTCGTCCGGTGGTGGTTTCTTCCAAGAGGTCCAACGTCTCCTCCTCTCCTCTCCTTGCTCATCGGTGCCGGTGGTGGTTCTCCTTCCCTTGCTCGTCAGTTCCGGTGGTGGTTATCCTTCCCTTTATTTACGGTTGAGGTATGTTTGAATGTTTGATATAGATTATTATATATAAATTAAAATGTAGTTGGAATTGATATTGATTAGTGTATGTAGATTAAAATCTAGTTGGTATTGATATTGATTAGTGTATGTAGATTAAAATCTAGTTGGTATTGATATTGATTAGTGTATGTAGATTAAAATCTAGTTGGTATTGATATTGATTAGTGTATGTGGATTAAAATGTAGTTCTTATGCATATTGATTAGTGTATGTAGATTAAAATGTGCTTGATGTTGATACTTTTTACAATAATGTTTACTTTGTTAGAGGCTTACAATAATTGATATGATGTTATATTAATTGGTAACTAGATATATAAATGTATAAATATGATAGCCTTCAAATGAGAAAAATAATTTGTAAAAAGTGAGATTGGGGGATAGGAGAATTAATTAATTAATTAACATAAAGCATAAAGAAGATGTGGGTTTAGGGAATATGAAATTTGTATGTTAGTAGAAGATTATAAATTACGTGATTTTAAAGGTAAATATTCCCAAAGGTAAATATTCCTAAAAGTATAGGATATTAATTTATCTAGCACTTTTTAGGAATTTAGAAATTCCAATTCTGATTTGGTGTGATAAAATTATGATTTTGTATTAGTTGGTAATGATACATAAATCTTCATAAAAATGACTGTTAATAATTTTTTTAAAAAATATTGCATTTAAATTTTTTAGTTAAATTTTTTATATATTTGTGGCATGTTGAGATGTTAATTAGGTTAGGAACTGAACTAGCTAGAAAGTATGGAACGCAACCATGATAGAAGTTGGATGTACAATCGTCTAACTAATAGAAGAGAACTAACACAAGCATTCTTGGCGGGTTTGGAAGAGTTCATCCAATTTGCTTTGGCGAATTCAAATAATTCAAATAGGGAGATCAGGTGTCTGTGTGCCAAATGTAGGTGTTTAAGATTTACAGATACGGGCACGGTCAAAATTCATTTGTGTCAAAAGGGATTCATGAAAGATTATGAATTTTGGGAATGTCATGGCGAAGTCCGACAGACACCGAGTGGTTATTACGGGGACAGTAGTCATCGAGAAAACCTTAATCAATATGAGCAGTTGGTTATGGATGCCGCGAGACCGTCGATCGGCCAATATTTTGATCTCGTTACTAATGTTGAGTCGTTATACATGGGAGAGGAGACCGGTACACATACCCAACCATCATACATGGGTGAGGATCCTCATCCGGAAGCCGCTAGGTTCCACAAAATGCTTCAAGAAGCCCAACGTCCGTTATGGAAAGGTTACGAACACTTTGAAAATAGTGAATATTCATCGCTATCGGCTACCCTAGCAACACTAAGCTTGAAGACAGATCACCATATGAGTTAGAGGAATTACAACGAAATGATGCAGATCATGAGTAAGGTTATTCCCAAAGACAATAATTTGCCGAAGGATTTTTACCAAGCAAAAAAAAGGTGAAAGAGCTTGGGCTTGGATGTGAAAAAATCCATTGTTGCCCCAGAGGATGTATGTTGTATTACAAGGATGATGCTGAACTGACCAATTGTAAATTCTGTGGACACGAAAAATATAAAGTTGTGGGGAAAGGAAGGAAAATGACCCGTCATGCGTTAAGCAAGATGTGGTACTTTCCTTTGGTGCCAAGACTTACGAGATTGTATGCTTCAGAACAAACAGCTGCGCACATGAGATGGCACCGGGAGCATTGTAGGGATGAAAACTTTGTGACGCACCCATCCGATGCGGAAGCTTGGCGTAAATTTGATGAGGCGAATCCTTTCTTTGCTATAGATCCCTGTAATGTTCGTCTTGGTCTATGTTCGGATGAGTTCGCTCCTTTCAACAATACGGGTAGGAATTATTCCTGTTGGCCTGTCATTGTGACTCCGTACAACCTCCCACCTTTTATGTGCATGAGAAGAGAGTTTTTCTTCCTTAACGCGTTAATCCCTGGGCCATCCAACCCAAAAAGAAGATAGATGTGTACCTCGGGCCTTTGATAGACGAGTTGAAGATGTTGTGGAGTGAAGGGGTTCTTACGTATGATATATCATTAAGTCGAATTTCACCATGCGGGCTGCCTTAATGTGGACGATAAATGATTTCCCTGCATATGAGATGTTGAGTGGCTGGAAAACGTTGGGGAAGCTTGCATGCCCGGTATGTCTTGAACAAAACATGGGTTTTACCTTGGAACACAGTCGCAAGGTCAGTTGGTTTGATAGGCACCGGCGATTCCTACCCCCCGATCATCCGTGGAGGAGAAATAGAAAAGACTTTACGCGGAATGTTGTCGAACGAGCAGAGCAACCCTGTCGTTTAAGTGGCCAAGTACCTTCAAAGTGTCGAAGAGGGGGCTGCTTCCAGGGAACCTGAGGGATACAGCGTTGATCATCATTGGAACAAACACGGCATCTTATGGGAACTACCATATTGGAAAGATCAATTGTTAAGACACAACCTCGAAGTCATGCATATTGAGAGGAATGTGTTTTGCAATATTCTGTACACCGTGATGGACACCAAGGGCAAGACGAAGGACACAGTCAACACAAGACGCGACATAAAAGCGATTTGCAAAAGGCCTGCTTTGCATTTGGTGGGGAATGGCACGGGACGGACTTCCAAACCTAGAGCGCCGTACACATTCAACAAACAACATAATTTAGAATTGTTGCAATGGGTTAAAGATTTGAAACTCCCGGACGGTTATGCGTCAAACTTGAAAAGATGTGTCGACATGCACGAGGCGAAGTTATTCGGGATGAAGAGTCATGATTGTCATGTTTTTTTACAGAGATTGTTGCCATGAGCCTTCAATGCACTTCCAAACCATATATGGTCTATTTTGACGGAATTTTCCATGCTCTTTAGAGAAATTTGTGCTTCTGAGCTTAATGCTGAAAAGTTACGGCACCTGGAGGTGAGCATGCCCATAACGCTATGCAAGTTAGGGATGGTGTTTCCTCCTAGCTTTTTTGACTCCATGGAACATTTGCCCGTTCACTTGGCCTACAAAGCAAAGGTAGGAGGCCTGCAACAATATAGATAGATGTATCCGTTTGAGAGGTAATATATATATTTCTTTCGCGCTGTTATTAATTGACCGACATGGTACTTTAGTTTATAAATACCCTCTAATATTCCATTATAGGTTTTTACGCACACTTAAGCACAAGATCAAAAATCCAAGGTACGTTGAAGGATCTATCGCTGAAGCATATCTAGTCGAAGAGGCCGCAAAATTTGCGTCATACTATTATCCCCCTGAAATGATGTCAAGATGGAGAGGCGTACCTCGCAACGATGATGCCGGTGATACGAAGGATCAAAAATCAATATTTAATTATCCAGGGCGAGTCGTGGGAAAACGTTTGAGGTCAACTCTTGACGGAAGAGATAAGCGAGTAGTGGAGTGGTACATTCTAAACAACTGTGAAGAGGCCGCCCAATATTTAAAGTAAGATTTATTTTCTTTTTGCTGTTACGGTAAGTATCCCAATATTAACTTCATTTTTTTTTTCTTATAGTTACTTCTCTAATTCGGTCCGATCGGCAAATCCTTCAATGTCGGAATCCGAAGTTGACCAATTCAAAAACTCTGAGTTTCCAAAATGGCTTCGATCCTACTTCGTAGAAAATCCATCAGATCCCAATGAAGTTGCGTGGAGTTTGTCTTATGGAGCTGTAATTAGTGTTACCCGGTGCAAGAAATACATAATCAATGGGTATCGGTTTTCAACTGTTGAGGCGAACGTAGGTACACTATGTTGTAATTATGGTGTATGTTGTCGAGGTGAAAAAGTTGATGGGGTGGAGACTGACTACTACGGGAAGTTAGTTGACATAATTCAGCTGAGTTACCCGTAGGACAAGGTGGTGACCCTTTTTAAATGTGAGTGGTTTGATAACAGTCCGCGTGGAACAAAAATGGACAAACATGGAAATATTGAGATCCACTGGACAAGGAGATATACGGTTGGTTATGACCCATTCATCCTTGTTCAACAGGCGAAACAAGTTTATTATACATCATACCCCACATCCCGCCAAGGCTGGAGGGGAGTTATTAAAACCAAAGCACGAAATATTATACCAAAGTCGAAAGAGTCAGAATCAAATGACGGTATGGCTGAACCGTTCCAAGCTGATGTGGAACATGTACTGCCCATAAACATCTTCGATGACGAAGTACCAAGCAATCTCTTTGATTCTGCTGCGGGGCTAGAATTAATTCCTATACAAATTGACGATGAGGAATCAGACGATGAGGCAGAAGTGATTTACTCTGATAGTGAATCTGAGTTCAACGATTATGAGACTTCAGAGGAAGACGTGCAAGCAGATGTCGATGAACATGAATCGTCCGGTTGATTTGTGTTAGTTCTTTGTTTATGACGATCTGTGATACTACATACTTTGTTACTGCGCTACTGTCATATTAACTAAATATCTTATTGTTATATATCTTTTGACATTATGTCTATAAGTGTTCAGAGATGGAGCATCTCTGCTCCCTATGGAGGCAGAGGGCTAAGCGCTTCCCCAGAGGTGCCGCCATTTGATATGTCGTCTTCACCGTCGGGTTATTTGTCATCTTCACCCTCGCTCTATATGTCGTTGTCACCGTCTACCCCCCACTGATCCATTGCAAGGGGGACCACAGGTTTACTTTACCATTTGATTGATTTACATATGTTTAGTTTCCTTAAACCATCTATGTACAAACATCTTCAATACTTCACATTTCTTCCTTAGCACACTGTGTCGCCTCAGAGCCATGTCGGGGAAGAAGGTAGTTCCTCTGATCCACCAATCTGGGGCTCAACAGATCCTTCGACAGGGAAGCTTTGGATCCGTCCTGATGGCGTCGGGTAAGTCATGCCATGTTACCAGTAATGTTACAATTTTCAAACTTAATTGGTTTGTATGCTAATATTTGCATGATGTCCTCTCTCTTCAAATTTGAGTCTCATAATGAGGTATTGCAGTTCATCTCGACCCAATTATTCCGTAATTACAATCAAGCTTGGGCCAAGTGGACAAACATTCCTAAGACCGTTCGAGATGTTTGGTTCGATGAGTTCTTGGTAAGTTTTTTGTTTTATGGTTATTTAATTAAGTACTTTTAAAATTTGGAGCACTAATTGTTCGTTATTGATTTTCAGCGCCAGCATATGACGTTGTTTGAACATTGTCAAGAACTGAAAGCAAATTATAATCATAAGGCAGGCCGGTATTTGACTCAAAAGCTTTATGGCTTGAGAAATAAAAGAGGCAAGAAAGATTGGATTACATAGGACATTGTAGACGAGTTATTGCAGAATTGGGCCACAAATGAAAAGTTTCAAAACGTAAGCGCGAAAAATAAGCAAAATAGGGCCAAAATGGAAGGACAGTCATATGCCGGCGGCTGCATTCCAATTAGTGAGCATCGATGGAAAATTGTAAATACACGTTATTTTCTATTTAGGTATTTGATATTTTGTACTTTGAAGTAATTAATTAAGGTCATCATATGCGTTTGCAGGTAGAGTCTGGGGAAGTTCCTGAAGGATCGATTGAGTGGGCTACCTTTAAGCGGACCCATTCCCGACAGTCTGAAGGGAGTGAGAGACAATGGATTAGCAAAAAGGAGCAGCAAGTAGGGGTTAGACATTTATTTCCTTTATTACTTGTTTTATGCACCACCATATTTATTTCATTTTACATGTCTTATTTGTTATGTATTTTTGTGCTTGTAGGAAACCTTTCAGAAGCTGTCGCAGGAGAGAGAGTCGCAGCTTGGGACTGACCACGCATCCTCTCGGTCCGATAATGAGAGTCATTATTTGAGGCCGCAGCGGATTTAACAAGAAAGGGAGAGTCTTTGGATACGGTGCCTCGCTAGCCGATGAAGCAACCAAAGCGCTCCTCATCCAGCACTGAAGTTGTTTATTCAGGTAAACGTAATACATTTGATATTGATAATTTCCATTCTCTTGTCCATTCAAATGAAGTACTATACAAATAATAAATGTACTTCATAATGTTTTTTCAGATGAGCTGAAGAAGATGAAGGGTTGGTGCAGGAGCAAGCAACACAGATGAGTCAGCAACAGGATTTGATGAGGCAGGAGATGATTCAGGAACAAGAGCAGATAAAGCAGCAGATGTTTCAGGAACAGGAGAGGATGGAGAAGGCGATGAATCAGGAACGGGAGAGGATGGAGGAGGCGATGAATCAGGAATGGGAGAGGATGCGACAGGAGATGAATCAGCAAGCGGAGATGATGAGACAGATGCAGCTTCAACTCCTGTCCCTAATGAAACACAAGGGTTCGGGGTTGGCTCCTGGTGATGATGATCATGCGGGTGATGATGATGATGATCACAATGCTGCTGTTTAGACTACTTTTTAGTATTTTCTCTTTGCAACATTATTATATATATTATGTTTTCTCTATGTAAACTCTTTTTATTATATATATTCATGATACTTCTTGCAATCAATTTAAAAAAAAAAATCAAAAAATTTTAAAAATTAAAACAATTAAAAAAAATTTAAATTTAAAAAGAATCAAAAAATTTAAAAATATATATATAATTTTTTACTTTTGCTACGAAAAAGTTTCCGTACGGAAATCTTTCCAATTTGCTACGGAAAACAATTCCGTAGCAATTGCTACAGATTTGAATTCCGTAGCAAAATTTGGGACGGAAATTTTTTCCGTAGCAATTGCTACGGATTTTCCAATTTCCGTAGCAATTGCTACGGGGTTTTTTGCTACGGAAAAAATCCGTAACAAATCGATTTTGCTACGGAATTTTGACATTTTTCCGTCGCAAAAATCGATTTTTTTTGTAGTGATTTTTTCCATCCCCTTTCCTCAAACCAAACATATCCTAAATGTGGTTGAAATTCAATGAGAATTTTGTTGGGAGGCATGAAATATTATGCAACTGAATTTGGACCCCAATGAAATAAAGTGATGCTGCATCACATGCCAAACAATTATATTGGTCATTTTTCTCCTGGTTTGGACACACATTCGTATTTCTGGTCTGATTCTTGTAGGGACGTCCTTATTATTAAATATTTCCTTCCCTATAACTCCCTATAAATACTATTTATATACTCAATTTTTTGGGTATAATGTATGGCTTTTTAAGAGGTCATTACAATCTCACTATTCTATCATTCATCTTACACCTAGAACACCAAATTTTTTCGAGTCTTTGTTCAAGTTATGAGCATCAAAAGTAGCTCCCAATAAGATTACTTACATTGTGTAGAGTTACATATCAATATATGTCTTGTATACGAAAGAGTCTTGTTTACATATATATTTATACACACACACACTATGATAAGTGATAGCTAATGATATATGTTTTTTTGGCGCTTTCTCTAGATTTTATTCATAAGATAGTAGAATATTTCTGCGCACCTAGTTTCCAATATACTCTTTCTCCCCTTTAATCCATGTTTTTTTCTTGTTATTTTAATTAGGGAGACTGACTATATTAAAAGCTCTTTAGTTGAAAAGTAAACGGGGTTTGATTGGCGAGGTGTTTGTCACCCAGCATGTATTCTAGACACACACCCATATATTATTTTTTTACCCTAAAATACATGTATATATTAGTATAAGATCTAATTTGAGTATGTTAAAAATATTAGTTAAGTTAGTTAATATTATATATACTACTATGTTTTTTTTTTTCCTAAAACACCATAATCATTATCTTCCTTGAGAATCGAGATCAACTACATACCATATGAAATCTTATATCAACTCTTCAATTAGGTCATATATTAAGGACAAGAGAGAGTATTTTGATGCAGATTTATTGATGCAGATTTATTGAACTTGCATCTTGGAATATAGTTTCATTATCTAAGCTCAACTTGTCTTAATAAAGTTTCATAATTTAAGCTCAACTTGTGTCATTAATATTATAACCCATTATTATCTATACTTGAGTTTGGTTCTTATCCATTTACAACTTAATAAAGTGGTTGACACATATGGTTTAGGTTGCCCCAAAAAAAAAAAAAAACAGATACATATGGTTTTGTTTTTGAACAGCCAATACGTTGATTTTGCACGAACTGTATATATGTGGGGACAAGCTAAGCTTGAACTTATAGTACATACGAGTGTGTAGACACACACAGATGTCAAAATCAAAATTTCATATAATAAGATTAAAATTAAAGCAAGGGTGAGGGGTTTTCTTATCTTGGTCGAAGTGGTGTGTTTGTGTGTGTCTGTAATTAATCTTTTTTTTGACGCTTTTGAGCATATTGAATAATAAAATGATCACTTTTGGGGGGTTGGAGTTGGATCCATCGGTTGATTCAAGGGTACTTTGTTAGGTATTGCATGCCCAGTAGCAGCTACTTCAAGTTGGAATAAGTAAAAGGCAAATTTTTTATTTTATTTTTTTTGCCAGAGAGGCAATCCATGACCATATAATTAATACTAATTACTTCCCCCATTTATGATATAATTAATTTTTTTCTTATGGAAAAAAGTTCATTTTTCTTCACAGGGCTTGATTTAAAATATAAATATAGTTTAAAAATATCTAGATTATTTAATATTATTTTTCTATTGTACCCTTTTGGATAATTAAACTTTATAAGTAATTAATTCATTATAATTAATTACTTTTGTATTTATTTCTGTTAAGGGTATATATATATATATATGGAAAATCCAATTATTGACTTTGTTGAGTATTCTTGTTTGATTATTGAATCATGATATTTAGATATAGAAGTTTATTGATATAATTTTTTTGTTTGTTTCACAATAACTAAGCCAACAAAAGTCAGAAGTCGGTCAAGAAAGAGCGCTTAGGCCTTAGGGGCTAGGGCATGCAAGTTTAGAGCAACAATCGGTATGTAAATATTGAAAATGTTTTTTTTGACCTTTGTAAATAACAGAGCCCATAACTTAATTTGTTAGAATTAGTTGTAACAAACTAGTCAGATTATATTATTCATTAGTTAGTTTGTTGTATGTAAGTATCATTAGTTAGATTTCATTTCTTTGCTCTCTCTATATAAAGAGCCACTTACTGTACATGTTAATTCTATTAATGAGAATATTATTTTCTCCCACATATTTCTTTTTCCAGTTTAAAGTTGTATTATGGTATCAGTTGTTTTTCTTCCAAAAAGTTCCGCTATTCTCTTTTCTCCACAAAGTTCCGATATTCCCTTTCTCCCTCTTCCTTCGGCATAATCGATCTCTATTCTTGGTGTTCTTTGTTTCGATTTGCCATCTGCCTTGTTCATTCATCCTGATTTGGATTTGATTCTAGGTTTCCATTTCTGATTTTTTCCGTCGAACTTCATTTCTGAGTTCGTGTTGATTTCTGGTTTTTCATCCAGATCTGTTTCTTGATTTCTTCTTCAGCGATTTACTCCTTCGCTTGAAGATTCCTGACCTAGTTATTCCGATTTGCAGTTCGTTTTTCTTGATTTCTCCATTCAATTTCTTGATTTCCTTCGATTCTTCCTCTCATGGCCACCGAAAATTCATCTTCGGCCTCTTCTCAAGCTCTGACTCAAGATCCTTCAAGCTGCTATTTCATGCATCCTAATGAGAATCCTTCTTTGATTCTTGTCTCCTCTCCCCTCATCGGTACCAATTATCATCACTGGGCCCGAGCAATGATAATTGCTCTCATGAGCAAGAACAAACAGAGCTTCGTTGATGGCACCTTGCAACCACCGGCAGCTTCAGATCCTTTATTTCCAGCTTGGCAACGTTGCAACACTATGGTTCTCACCTGGCTTCTTCGGTCAATTTCTCCCTCAATCAGTCAGAGCGTTATCTGGCTTAACCGAGCTGTTGATGTATGGAATGACCTCAAGGAGCGCTTTAGTCAGAGTGATGCCTTCCGTGTTGCTGAGCTACAGGATGAACTCTTCCTCATTCGACAAGGTGACTCTCTTGTTTCTGATTATTTCACCAAATTGAGGATTATTTGGGATGAATTGCTCAATTTCCGTCCCATACCTACTTGGTCATGTTCTGCCAAGGAATATTTCCGTCAAGATTATGTTATCCGGTTTCGAAAGGACCGAATGATCGCTTCTCCACTGTCCGGTCTCAAATTCTGCTAATGGAACCTCTGCCTTCCATTAACAAGGCTTTCTCTCTGGTTAGTCAACAAGAGAAGGAACTAACTGGTGTCTCAGAACCGACTGTGTGTCTTACTCGTATGGATTCAGCTTCTCCACACCAGTCTGCTCATCCGTCCAAGTTCCCTCCTAATTCTAAAGTTTGCACTTACTGTGGAAAGCCCAGACATACCATTGAGACCTGTTACAAGAAGCATGGATTCCCTCCTGGCTACAAGTCTCGTACGAAGGGTTCTGTGAATAGTGTGGTAACATCTTCTCCTAACCCTTCAGCTGGTATTTTATCTTCGACACCTACTACTGCTAATCAATATATTAGTCAAGATCAATATAATCAACTACTTGCTCTGTTGCAACCTACACATATGACTGCTCCTGGTTTGACTGCTTCTGTTTCCACTTCAAACCCTGTCACTACTCCCTGTGTCAACCAACTTTCTGCACCACATCTGATTCCAAATGTTACTTCCCAGCGTATGTACAATATTCTTGCCTTTGATTCCTCTAATCATTGGATCCTTGATAGTGGTGCTACTACACACGTCTGTTATTCTTTAACAATGTTTAGTTCATATTCGAATATTTCTCCTATTCGTTTAACTTTGCCCAATCAATCTGTCATTGTTGCTAGAATCTCTGGTATTGTTAAAATTAATGCTTCTATCACTCTTACTAATGTCCTTTACATTCCCAGTTTTCATTTCAATATTATCTCAGTTTCCCAAATGGCTCACGATCTCTCTTGTGTTTGCCTTTTCTCTGCTTCTCATTGTCTTATACAGGATCCGAAGACATGGACAACGATTGGTTCAGCTGAGCTTTCTCAAGGCTTATTCAAGCTGCGTAGTCACTTACCTATGGATGTTAGAGTTAGTTCTGTTTCCACACCTGCTCTTGTTTCCCCTTTTGATTTGTGGCATTTTCGTCTTGGCCATTTGTCTTCCCCTGTTTTGAATGTCTTGAAGCAACAATGTCCTATCATTTCTTGTAATTTTTCTGGTGCTTGCGATGTTTGTCATTTTGCAAAACAGAGAAAAACCCCATTTCCCATCAGTGTATCCAAATCTGATTCCTGTCTTCATATGTTACATGCTGACATTTGGGGACCTTATAAACTTTCATCAATACATGGTTATCGCTATTTTCTAACTGTTGTAGATGACTTTTCACGTTATACTTGGGTTAGTCTTTTAAAGGCTAAATCTGAGGCTCGAAATGCTTTGCAATCTTTACTTATATTCCTTGAAAACCAATTTGCTCACAAGGTAAAAATTGTTCGCACTGATAATGGAGTTGAATTTCAAATGTCTTCTTTTTATTCTTCAAAAGGAATTTTACATCAAACCTCTTGTGTTGAAACTCCCGAACAAAATAGTGTGGTAGAACGCAAGCACCAACACATTTTGCATGTTGCTCGAGCCTTAATGTTTCAATCTCATTTGCCTTTATCTTATTGGTGTTATGCTGTGTCTCATGCTGTCTATATTATTAATAGACTTCCTACTCCAATTTTAAATAACCAATCTCCTTTTTTCCTACTTCATAACACACTTCCCGACTATACCCAATTTAAGGTATTTGGCTCACTCTGTTTTGCTTGTACCTCTTCTGCTCATAGAACAAAATTTGATTCCCGAGCTCACAAATGTGTTTTTCTCGGTTTTAAAAATGGCACCAAAGGATATGTTCTTCTTGACATTCATACTCATCGCATTTTTATTTCAAGACATGTCATCCTCTATGAATCTATTTTTCCCTATACCGCTTGTTCATCTTCTTTGGATTCTATTTCTACGCCTGTTGTACCTAATTTTGATGGCTTTGTTCTTGATGACTCTTATTTGCCCCCCTCCTCACCTTCGGCCCCTCCTAGTTCTCATTCATCATCTGATTCTACATTACCTTCTTTTACTGCTTCTACATCAGTGCCTTCTGCTGCAGTTTCAAAACTTCCTATTCGCAGAACTAACAGATATTCAAAACCTCCCACATATCTAAGTGACTACCATTGCTCTCAACTTACTTCAACACCATCGGTTTCCATGTCTGGCTCCTGTAGATATCCTCTTTCTTCAGTTTTATCCTATGGTAATCTCTCTCCTTCATATAAACACTTTGTTTGTTCTATTTCTGCACTTCCCGAACCTAAAACATATCGTGCAGCCATTAAACACCCAGAATGGCAAAGAGGCTATGCGAACGAAATAAAAGCTTTAGAGCAAAATAATACATGGATCTTGACTGAATTACCTAAGGATAAGTTTCCTATTGGCTGTAAGTGGGTGTTTAAGACAAAATTTCGTGCTGATGGTAGTTTAGAGAGATATAAAGCTCGGTTAGTGGCAAAGGGCTATACTCAAACTGAAGGGGTTGATTATTTTGATACTTTCTCACCAGTTGCTAAAATGACTACTGTTAGATTGTTGCTTGCTGTTGCTGCTTCTTCTAACTGGCATCTTGAACAGCTTGATGTTAATAACGCTTTTTACATGGTGATCTTCATGAGGATGTTTACATGTCTCTTCCCCTGGTTTTTCTCCTTCTCATCCCCATCTAGTTTGCAAGTTACGTAAATCTCTATGGTTTAAAACAGGCTTCTCGCCAATGGTTTGCTAAACTTTCTTCTGCCTTGCTCTCTTGTGGTTACACTCAATCTAAATCTGATTACTCTTTATTTACTAGAAAGCATGATGCTTCTTTTACTGCCCTCTTGGTTTATGTTGATGATATTATACTAGCTGGTACTGATATGCTTGAGATCACTCGCATTAAATCCTTTCTTGACACCACCTTCAAGATTAAGGACCTTGGCAAACTTAACTTCTTTCTTGGCCTTGAGGTTGCTCGTTCTACCACTGGTATATCTTTAAATCAACGCAAATTTGCACTTGATATCCTTGATGATGCAGGTTATTTGGGTTGTAAACCCCTCTCTACTCCTATGGCTCGTCATACTAGATTGTCTAAAGACATTGGTACTTTGCTTACTGATATTGCTCCTTACAGACGTTTAGTTGGGCGTCTCTTGTACCTTACTACCACACGACCTGACATAACCTATGTGGTTCAGCAGCTTTCTCAATTCACTCATGCACCCACCGATGTACATTTTCAAGCAGCCCTTAGAGTCTTACGATACATCAAGAAGTGGCCTGGTAAAGGAATTTTCTTTCCTACTTCTTCCTCTTTACAACTACGTGCTTTCAGTGACTCTGATTGGGCTGGATGCCCTGACACACGTCGTTCTTTATCTGGTTATTGTATTTTCCTTGGTGATTCGCTAGTTTCGTGGCGTTCTAAGAAGCAGACCACTGTTTCTATTTCTTCATCTGAGGCAGAATATAGGGCCATGGGATGTGTTGCTTGTGAGATCCAATGGTTGATCTATTTGCTTACTGATTTGCAGATTCCTCATTCTTCTCCTACAGTGCTTTACTGTGACAATCAGTCTGCTATTCATATTGCTTCTAACCCTACTTTCCATGAACGCACCAAACATCTTGAGATTGATTGTCACTTCGTTCGAGACAAGGTTCAAGCTGGGATCATTCGACTACTTCCAGTTCGCAGTGTTAATCAGCTTGCTGACATTTTCACTAAACCTCTTGATCCACAACCCTTTTATGGTTTTTTATCTCGTCTTGGATTAATCAATATATATTCCCCAGCTTGTGGGGGGGTAACAGAGCCCATAACTTAATTTGTTAGAATTAGTTGTAACAAACTAGTCAGATTATATTATTCATTAGTTAGTTTGTTGTATGTAAGTATCATTAGTTAGATTTCATTTCTTTGCTCTTTCTATATAAAGAGCCACTTACTGTACATGTTAATTCTATTAATGAGAATATTATTTTCTCCCACATATTTCTTTTTCCAGTTTAAAGTTGTATTAGTAAATATTGAAAGTTAAAACTACTCAATTTATTTCTATTTATGGATATGAAATGCTTCATTATTACTAATGCATTGTCTTGTTGTTCAAATTCAAATGTAAAGATCAAGCCATGGATTAGCATTATATCACGCCACGTCCTTTTAATTTAAACATAATCCATATTATTCCTCAAATAATGCAAGGAGACTATTATGAGGAAAATATGTTTTTTTTACGTTGACAATAAATAGATTTTATCTCATTATTATATTTTAAAAAATATCTTTTTTATATTTTATATTTTGTGACAACTTATATATGTTGTATAAACAGTATTCACATTAGTCATAATTAACAAATCATATTAGTCATGATTAACAAATCATAAGTAAAGGAACTAATATTTAACTAATATGGATTAGCAAATTAATTTCTTAGAAAACAATAAAAAATCAATTAACTGAAAAGAAAGGCCCTTTTATGCTTTTCAGGCCCTTAATTTTGTCCTATGTTTCAAACATTTTCCCCTTTTTAGTCTCCACTTTTTTTTTTAATTATGTTTCATGATTATTTAATTGCCTCTATTTTTAAGCACACAACTTTCATGGTTACGGAATAATCTGCCAACTTTTGAAAATAGCTCATATTATTGAAAAAGAATGCAAACTACTACAATTCGAAGTAGCTAAATTAACACCTAATTGAAGAGTAAATGGTAAAATTTAAACAACTCAAAATCTCTTAACGCTATATATACACTTATGATATAAAAATAGTCAAAGTGAAAACTAAAAATGATCGCCTAGTTAATTAAGTACGTTCCTAGCTAGCTATAGTTCCGCACCATACCCTCCGGTTCTAAAGGTGCAATCCTCACAATAGTTTCAGCCGGAGCAACAGTAGAAGGTTGGGACGAGGACCTCGTTGATGACCCCACAATCTTCTGACATGTCTGAATAAGGCAGTGTCTGCACTTAGGGCAAGAAGAATGCGAGCTGAGCCACTTGTCAATACAACGAACATGGAAGCCATGGTTGCACTTCGGAAGAATCCGAAGCCGATCGCCTTTGTTAAACTCGGAAAGACAAATCGCACACTCTGAGTCTAAACCTGGGAGGTTCAACTCAGAAGAGTATGTCACTATAGGGAAAGTCTTCAAGGCCTTCTTCTTCACTCCCTTGTTGGCCACTCGAGCTGCGGCCGAAGGGTTTGATGATTCGTTGTTATTACCGTCGACGATGATGTTGGAACACCTTAGGGCACATCTGATGAGGGAGTTTAAACCCAATGAGCAGAAGAGAGCACAGATGAGGACAGAGAGTACCATGATAACGTTTGCATCTAAGGTATAACCATCTCCGAGGACGGAAGGTCCTGTGGAGTTTTTGGGTGAGTTGACGTTGGAGTTAAGGAATAGTAACCTTCTAGAGTAATGGAATTGATGGCCAAGAAGGTCATCATGGAAGAAAAGTAACTGAGAATTAGTGGAAGCAACCATGTTTTGTTTGTAGATAGTGAAGAATCGTGGGTTGAGGTCTACGATGGGTTCAAGGAATCGATCTGATGTTATATATAGGAAAGAGGTAGAGAGAGAGAGAGATATTAATGAAAGTTTTATTATAATGACGAAGGGGATTTGTTTGGTGTGTGATTTGTAGATGGAGATTGAGATTTGATTTAGGAGAAAATGGAGTCTCCACTCGATCAGTGGGGTTTAATTCTTTCTTCTTCTTTTCCTGATTAATTGTATAGTCTTAGGTCCAATTGACTGGCCACGTGTCTGATGGGTTTTGGAGAATCATAAATCTTATCATATAGCTGTTGCTTGATCCTACGATCCCACTTGCTAGCTTCACCTGAGAAAGGTATCGTCCAGTGTCAATTCATTGGTTTCTAGCAAGTGCTTAGTCAGGGCATTGTCCTAGCTAATGGCAAAGATTCCTTCCATGGATGTCAACCAAAAAAAGGGATTAAAGAAAATAAATGATTTCCATGCATAATGAAGGTTGTAGAATTTGATCCTATAAAACAAGTTTTGGCTCACTTTCCAATCCCCTGAAAAAAGGGCTTGGATGATCATGGTTTTTAGTGCATGTACAGAATAACACTTGACAAATTAATGTTTCTTATGTTCACATAGCCAATTTAGCTGTTTACAAACTTTGTACTATAAGTTAATTATAGACGTGTTGCACAAAAATGTTACTTCCTCGATGTGGTTTTTGATATAAGACTTATTTTTCTACTTTGATTAGATTAAAAAATTAAAAATGGTTAAGATTGAGAAAATTAGTTAAGGGTTTCCATTGAAAAAAAAAACTTAGTTAAGGTAGTTATTATGTTATGTTTTTATTAAAACATCATAATCATCTTTCTTAATTCTCACAATCTGATCTTTTTGCCTTGATTATAGTTGAAGAAGTATTAATATGGGTAAATTAGGAAAATATTGACTAATATAAAAAAAATAAATATTATATTTAAGACCATGATAAACAATCTACAATTAGATTCTATATTAAGGACGGGAAGGAGTAATAGTTAATTGGTTCTTATGAATATATCTTAATCGTTGTTGAAAATAGTATATGATTCTCTTACACAAGAGGCCAGGTTTATTAAAGCTTGCAAGTTAATTATGAAAGTGTTACACATAACTGTTAATAGCGTTCTTGTTAATCGTTAATATGTTTTTGTAAACTATTAATTATTTGTCTTGCAATCATTATTTTTCCCCTTTAATTTTAACTTTGGTCACTTTAATTTTATTTGAGTTGACATGTTGGCCCTTAGAACTTAGTTTTAGGATAGATAAGTTTTAATGATTTTTAACATAACCAAAAATTAAACTTATATTTCATCATTAATCAAACTATAGTGATCCATTTCTATAATTAATGATAAAAGCAAATTGACATTCTTCTTTTTGATGTTGTGGATATGGATGCATGTTCTCAACTACATTAAACTTTATTTGCTTCACTCAGATATGATCATATGAATTGAATATGAAAGATTAGACATTAATTAATAATTAAGAACTCCAGATTAGCAAACCGAATATACCAGTAAATCAATATGGAGTGATTTGCAAGCTCCACGCGAGCTGTAAAGTTGATTAACCCAAGCACCAGCTTGCTCATACAATAACTAACAAAATAAAAAGCAAAGGTGGCTGGCAAGCTTTATAGCATATACAAGATACAAATCTTATCTAATAATAATAATAATAGTTTTTTATATTCTGTGACTGTGATTCTTAGTACATAAAAATGCAACATGTCATGTTAGACGCAAATACATACTCAGATTTAATTTAAATAAGAGTCTAAAGAGATTATTCAAAATCTTCAAAGGCCTGCAAGTAGTTAGATTGCAATCCAGGCCATTGGTGTATTAATTTACTAATTACTAGTGCATCAATTTGGCAAAATGGGTTGGTCTAATGCTCTGATGGGCAATTTGATCTTTTGATTTGTGGCTACTTTTCGGCTTCAAAATATCGGATTACTTATATAAATGATTTTTTTGTTGTTGGTGTGACAATGAGGCATAAAGGCTAAAGTAGAACAAAAACAGTAAAGAAAACAAACATTTGTATAAGTATAAACAAAAGTCTTCCCTCTCTCTCTCTCTCTCTTTCCTTTTTTATTAAGAAAAGAAAGAAAAAAGTTCAAAACCAGTAGTAATAAACAAAAAATTTGCTGATTAATAATGTATTTTATTAATTGTTGAAAAGATGGAGGATAGGCTGATTTTAAATTTGAAGTTGGCAAAGAACTTGTAGCCTAATGCCCTAGTGGCATGAGACGTCTCTTGGGAGGTCATCGATTCAATCCTGATTGTTAACCTTAGGCTTTAGTGTCTTCTCCTTTAGTTATAAAATGGTTAAAGTGCAATTTTATTTTGAAAGTAACCACTTAATTAAGAGAGTTTGGTATCAAGAAGTTTTTTTGAAGCAATTTGCTTTGGAAGTGACCAAAACATAACAATTTTAGTCTTTGTTGTTAAAATGTAAACAATCAATGTTAGTTTTTTAACAGTCAACGTTAGTTTTTTAACAGCTATGATGACTTTGTTCATTTTTTAATATTTTCAAAACAAAATTATCTCATTAGAATTTTTTTTGAATAAGAGACTGTTTGGTATGAGGGATTAAGAAGGAAGGTGGGGGGAAGGAAAATTTTTATGAATTGAATTTAAAAAAATTAGAGAAGTGGGGTTGAAGGCTTTTAGGACATGTTTGGTTTGAGGGTAGGGGATGGGAAGGGAGGGAGGGGAGAGCTAGAAAGGCTTAATTATTAGTCTCCAAGTTTAAATCCCTCCCCTCCCCTCTTATTCCCTCCCCTCAAACCAAACACTAATTATATTTTCTTACTCTTTTATTTTACATCTTATCTTTATTAAAATTTTATAACCTCACTTCTTCACTTTTTTAAATCTAACTCATAAAAATTTTCCCTCTTTTCCCTTCTCTTCCATTTCCCTCCTGCCAACAGACCAGCGCTCTTTGAAGGATTACTTCAAGCACCCACTACTTGGATCAATATCTTAATTGGCGGGCTGGATCTCACTATGTTTGTGGTTCTCCAGTCCCACAAGTCCCACACTGTGGGACACCCCATGGAAAAACAATAACATGACAGATCCAGAATTTATTTAAAAAAACAAGAATTTAACAAGTTCCCATCAAAAGTGCACTCTTTAATAAATTTTTATGGAAAAGTTGTGGAATTTTTCTTAAAGCGAGAGGCAATATGATAAAAGCACAATATTTACAAATCCCAAATTGATATATTGCTTCACTAGTACAGAAGTTACGATATATGATGGTTATTAACTGTCATATATCACGGTTCCAAACCATCATAAATGCGGACATTATAAAAGCTCGGCGCAAATACATTATGGCTCTAAACTATCATATATACGGGCTCTATAAAAGCTCATCGCAAATATATTACGATTCTGAACTGTTATTTATTTCAGACCTGTTATAACGGTTATAATATAACACCCATTACGTATTGAGATTTTGTGAGGCCATGATCTACCTATTGTTGTGATAATAATTAACAAGCATATATAAACAACCATCATAATATATGGTAATGCTCGCATGATACATAACAGTCTCATTTTACAACCATTATTTATTCAGTAACATACATAATGATTTGTATGTAAGAACCATGACTTTTAATAAAAATAAGAACAATGAACTTTTACAATAAAATGACGATTTTAATTTAATAATTGTGATGAATGATTATAAGACTCTTCAAGTGAGAGTTTCTGAGCTAGTTGACCTCCTCTCTATATATAATAGAAAACGGTACCTTCCACATCTATGCTATTTGGGTTGGATCAAGACATTCTAAGCTTTATGGGGAGTCAATAGCAACTATTGACGTATATAAGTGATAATGTAACTAGTGATCCATATATAATTGTGTCTCTTCACATGAATTAACCCCTGGAAAGTAAAGGACTTTGGGGAAAAACATATACATCTATCAAAAAGGGCAGAGAAGTGGATATGCAAACACTTGAGTTAATGGTTTGCATAACCCCTGCACCCTTTCTGATAGGGGTATTTTTTTTTACCCCATATATCTTTGCCTTCCAGGTTTAATTGCTCAAGAGACACAAGGTATAGACAAACACTTACATTTACTTTATGTGAGAAGTATTAATCTATTATATATAGAGAGACGAGACCAAATAGCTAAGAAACTCTCATTGAAAAGTCTAAGACTGATCACAATGTTGAATTTCAAAGCGTTTAATTCGGTGCCACCTGCTCAATAGAAAGATAGGAGAGAACCTTCAACCAGAGCAAAAATGGGATGTCTAAGAAAACATAACTTCACAACAATAAATTCAATATGTCACTTGAACTAGTTTATTCATTATACCTATTGAACTTTTTGAAGTAACTTCCAGAGATATGTGGATACTTCCAAAAAGGAGATGTATTTGTTTAGGGATCATATTTTCAGAAGTTACTTCAAAAAATATCAATAAAGTATGAGGATGAGGACGATGATGATAAAGAGGACCAAGAAGAGGAGGATGAGTGTGACGATGAGGATGACAGTAGTGGTGATTGTCGTCCTCATCGTCTTGTTCATCCTCCTCTTCCACGTCCTCTTCCTCATCCTCATCCTCATTCTCATCATTGGGAGAGGGAGATGAAAACCAAGTCAGAGTATTATCATCACATGGGGAAGAGGTTCGAACCATCACGACGTTTGTTGTTTTATGACGGTTTTTGCTTAACAACCGTAATTCTTGTGAGACAAAATATGACGATTAGTAATTATCAATGTTATTTATTTGCTTGGACTTCTATTAAGTGACTTGTTTTACTTAATAATCGTTATGTATCTCAAGTACTAAAGATCTTAACCACATCGCCCCTTTCACCATAGGAACTTGTCAGATTTCAAAATTTGACCTTTCTTGTTCAATCTTAGAAAGTTTCCTCCCCTCTCTCTTAATTTGTTTTTTTTAACCTCTTTCATGATAACAAGACCCTTCCGCAGTTCTATTTTCTCTTGTGCCTTCTTGTTATTCGGTGCAATGGATGAATCGGCGGAAGGGGCGGAGGCACTGGCTACACCAGAGGGGCGACATGGTTAGAATCTTCAGTACTTGAGTATTTGTTGCCACCAACAAGCCTTGAGGAGGAAGAGGTGGTAGAGGAGGGGATGGCAGGGGTGGAGGGGTTACATGGGAACTTAACATGATGAAGGAGCGTAGGAGGAGGCCGATATAGAAAAGTAGTAAGAATTGTAAGGAATAATTGAGTTTAAATAGAGAGCTAACATATTGCGAAGGGTTTATTATGAGCTATGAATTATGAAGGTCTAATGGAATTACAAAAGGTTATGATGAGTTATGACATTGAAGGTCTAAATGTTACGAAAAGTTATGAAAGAGTTAGATAACAGTTATTTCTGAAGATCATTATGTTTTGTCTTCGCTGATATATGTGTTTGGAAGACGAAACGTTTGAAAGTGTTACATGAAAGGTTGTTTCTTAAGAATCGTCATTTTTGTCACTAAGTAAATGACAGTTATTAACTATAACCATTACATTTGTTTTTTCGCGAATTCTGTCTCACAATACATGACAGTGCGCCATATTGTTACGTTTGAGCATTATATATCCTTGCACGTCTCTGCCTCGACATACATAACGTTTATTAGCTGTAATTGTTATGAATTAGGCGTTATAAAGCCCAAATCTACAGTAGTGCTTGTACTGATTTGGGATTTGTTGAATTGGAGGGATTGAATTAGTGTTAAGGAATTTAAATTTTTAAGGGTATTTAATTTGGTTTTTCTTTATCATAAAGAAAAAAAAAAGGATGGTGGAAAAACAGAAAGAAATGGGATAAACGTGGTTGGAATCCAATGAGAACTTGGTCTGGAGACATGAAATATGTCTACTGAATTAGGATCCCAATGATAGATAATATTGTAATGCTTTGTCACATACATGCCAGCCAGCCCACCCTTCATTTTTATCCCAAATTAGACAGACAATCGTATTTGTGATATAATTATGTGCAGGGACGCCATTAACGAGTATCTCCTGTCCTATGCATCCCCCTATTAATCTTATAATATTTATACTCTTTATATTCACATTTTTTAACGTGACATACATATCTAACTTCAATTTAGTTAAATTAGTTCAGTAACTCTTCTATACGTATTAAGTTAGAGGAGTGTGTGTATATTTTTTTAGGCTTAAGGCAAATTCCTTACTTGCCTATAGACAAACACAACCCTAAGCCTGGGTTTAATATATATACATGTTTACAAGGGGTTAATATAATATTTGATTCTTATAATTTATTTACATTTTGATTTTGGTTCATATAGTTTCAAACCATAAGTTTTAATCCCTCAAGTCTCTTTCAATCTAAAATGTTAGGACTTTTTATACTTTAATGCAAACTTAGACAATTTTGTTCCTTAAAGGGCAACCTATGGTTTAAAACTATGGATACAAATCAAAGTAAAAGAGTTTTTTTTTTTTGGCCCATCTGGTTCACCGGAGCTTCACTCTGAGTAGTCCAGATCCGACCCGAGTCACGTACCTAGCTGTGGTGGGTAAGTCTCCCGAGTAAAAGAAAATTATAAGTATCAAACATTGTATTTATTGTTTACAATTTTATCTTGTTATAGTGGAGCGAAATTAAGCTATTATATGTTGACCAAAAAAAAAAAAACTAAGCTATTATCTCGTTAATATTATATACCTCTCTCTCTCCCCACCCAGTCCATGGTTTTTTTTTTGGTAATACAGTCCATGGTTTATGTTTCTTTTTCTTTTAAAATTGGGGAACTGAATAATATATGAAAAGCAATTTGAGTGGAAAAGTGAAAGGAGTTTGATTGGCGTGGTGTTTAATTATGTAAAGCCCGCTAGGTCCTTCTGAGTTTGAGTCTTAAGACACCTATATTGAGATAGGAGAAAAAAATTTCATGAGTTTAATTTTAAACAAAAATTGGAGAATTGGGTTTAAAAACTTTTAATTAAATTTTTTTATCTTACATCTTCTCTTTATTAAAATTTAATAACCCCACCAACACAAAGTGGTATGCCGGTGTAAGGCCCTGCTAAGTCCCTTTGAATCTTAAATTTGAGTTTTAAAGGAGAACCTATATTGGGAGAGGTAGTCACAAACTTCGAATCAGATATCCGGTTGTAATAAATAAATAAATAAAGCATAACCCCACGTGTCCATTTCTTTTAAGTAGAACTTGTTAAAATTGCTCCTCCCCTCCCTGCCCTCATGCCCAGCAAATCTAAGGATATCAGAGGTTTTCTAATAACAGAAGACCAGTGTATCTGAACAAAACAACATAGTACAACCATTAAGTGAATTCTTTTCCACCCATAGATTTGATGAACTGTGCGGATTAAGGAAGTGGCGAAGAAATGGACCGGCAGTGGAGAGGCTTGACATCCATTATTTAGAACAGAAATACAACCATTGTCTGAAACCATGATCTATATTTTATTTGTTTGATAAACATCCATAGCGGTTCCAGTGAAAATGCATGAGTTCGTGCAAACACGATCTACAGTTTTCATTACCACATAGTACTTGTAAAGAAATTACATTCATACATACATACAAATATAAACACAAGTGTGTTTATCAATACCAACAAAATTTCTCAATACTGTAGAGAAATTTGCGCATCACATGCCCAAACAACTACGAGCTACCCCAGGTTAATGTGTGATCTTCATTCCATAAATAGTTTAGCTCTTGCCACAAGAAATTATGGCATCCATCTTACCGGTCTTCCCTCCGAACAGCATTCGGATCAGACGTCATGTCCATCATCATTTTCTCAGGTGAATCCTCCCAGCTTGAAAATGTCTTCAAGTCAACCTGCAAAAATCATAACAATATATTATGCCTGCTTTCTTATTGATTCATCACAGTGAAATTCACAAAGCAAGAGTGGGATCAAGTGCTTTACTTTTCGTCTTTGATTAGTGAAAAGTTCTTCTCTCTTTTTATATGAATCTTGCACTTTCTTTGCCGCATGCCCTCCAAGTCCCCAAACTTCCACTTCTGATACCAAACCTTCAACAGCCAGAAACCCCTGAAAATGAAACATATCATAAGCCAATGAATGACAACTCAGGAAGCTGGAGTTACTGCACTAGCAAAGTTCACTGTTGGCCAATAGCCATAGTGCTTTAGCAATCCCAGTCCATATTGTCCCAAGTTCCTATAACTCCCTTAACATCTTTCACCATTAGCTTCTTATTAGAAATTATCATCCAGATTACGGTATTTTTTTAGCAAAAAGAATTGATTTCATTCAAGAGAATAAACTATATACATCAGAACAATCTGGTACTAAAAAGCGCCCAGATTCTATACGAGAAAATACCACCAACCTGGAAGATTACAGAATATTTAACAAGACATGATGCCATACAAGACAACGAGCATAATTAGCAACTTCTGATCAATGCATTTAGTTACTGCTCAGTTACAAGCTCAGCATCAACACAATAGATCTTATTAGACATACAATTATACCTGGTCTGGAAGGAGAGGACCATGCTGGTAAGTTTTGTCAGCCGCATGATGACGGACAGTTACTCTTGCAAAATCTTCATCAATGAATATTCTCTCATTTCCCATAGTTCCTCCAAATGCAATTCCCACAGGTTTTGGATGAGGCTCGTATACTCTACCAGCAGGATGCAAGTGACTATAAACAAAATTCTTTTCCTTCCCTGTCAATAATATCAAACAATTAATGTTGGATAGTTGCCAAAAAATTAGTCGAATCCTCCTCCCAAACTCCCACTCCCCAATAAATAGGAAACTAAACATGTCACTTCCAGGCCCTATTACTTACCAGAAGGTGGGAATACATGGAAGACTGGACTTATAGCATATAAGCATCCAGAGGTTCCATAGAACAGATCCTTATTTTCAAAACCCTGATTAGTTAGTGCCCCTATAACCCATTTACTAACAATGGAGCTTCCCTCTTGGGGTCCTGAACTTGCTGCAACCAAAATTAGCATCGGACCTTTGTAACCTTCAACATGAGACCAAAATCTGTTTAGGCCTTTCCCATGAGCAGATGACCTATAACATATTATATATTCCATGTCAAAACCAATCTTCTTCCATATGGTAAGTCTCACAAGAAAAAGGCTTACAAGAGAGCAAGACTAAGAGTCAATAGATAACAAAATCAGACAGAAAGCACAATGTTGTGAGGCAATAGTGCAAACTGAGGTACTCATCCCCAATTTTAGCAATGCCAAGCAGTTACAAAGCATTTGTTTATTCCAGCAGGTGTCCTACACTGTCAAAGCATAAGCGAGGGATCAGACAGATAAAAGAATCAAAGATACGAACCTATAAAGAAGTATTTCATCCATTCCATCTTTACTTATAGGAAAACACAATTCCGAGATCTCTTCATTTATTGTACTTCTCTGTGTAAGACCAATTGCCCATGCTCTTCCAGGGATTAAAATGTTATTATCACATTCTGTCGTCAATGAAACATCCCCAACAGAGGAATTAGACGGCACCAATTCATCCTGCCATTGATCAGGAAATTATGGAAAAGACACCTTAGAGCCAGATGCAATAGATTTTTTCTGCCCTATAATAACCATGTCAAAAAGCAGATAAAACTACATTATTAAACCTAAAGAAGTTTGGAAAACAGGGCTCAGGGAGCACAATGACAGGCAAAGTGTATTATTACAGTTCATGCAATTTTTTACAGTTAATGTTTTAACCCATTAATTCTTGGACATTAGCTTAGTTGAAAGTGCTCTGTAAGTGACACTATACCATATACAATAGTGCAAATGTTAAGGGAAAATGTCTCCAAGACAATCACCATTCCTAGTAGCAGTAACTTAAAAGGAAAATATGAAAGAATTTCAGAATATTCAATTATTTGATTATTATCAAATGCTATAATTAACTCAATAACAGAAGGAAACAACTTCAAGGTAGCTGTTTGACCACCAACTTATAAAATGATCCAAACTTAACATCTCAATTTGATGAAGGAAAAGCAATTTTTTATGAAACAAGAAATACAAACATGACTAACTGAGCTACACTGTTTGCTTGAAAATGAAAAGGAAGTATGGAAGTAGTTGCAGCTCACTCAACAAAGTCAGCAGGAAGGTGAGGTAGAAGAAACAAAAAATAGGGCTGACACAAATAAATGGCAAGCATTGATTCAAATCTAATTTCAATTTCAATCAATTGATAATCAGGGCAGATAGCTTTTGGAATGATTTATAATAAGCACAGAACAATAGGTAGCTTAACATGTTCCAAAAAGAGTATAATCTTTGGCATACATAAAAACTATGTTGAACAGTTGTCACAAATAAAGATGGCAAATAGTTCAACTTGAATGCAGTAGTTACCCCTGAAGTGGCTTGATTTTGCAGTCTTGCATGAAAAAACTGACTCAAACAATCTGAGAGGCATGGTACTGTACTCAAAACCCATGTAACAAACTTTCCGACAGGAATTTGAACTTCTGAGCTTGAGAAGTCACTATCCCATACATTCAAGCCACTGTCAATTTTCGCACATGATGTGATGACCGATAGTACCAAATGATTCAAATTTGGTGGGCTAAGACTTGCTTTTCCTTCAGGGTGTTTCAAACTTCTACAGTCCCATGACATACACCAACACGTGAAAAGAAGCAAAAGTACATCACTGGGAAGAAGTGACCCATTCATTTTCCCATCAGTATCATCAAGTTCAAACTCCAAATTGATAGGCACATTGGCTCTTCCTAAAGTTGAATGCAATACTCTGAGAAGCATGTTCAGTGACATAGATGCAGACATCCTAGCACAGCATTTATTATAACCTCTCACAAATTCAATCCAAGTAAGTTGTCCTTTAGCAGGCATGAAAAATTGGTCAACTATGGATGAGCCCAAGTGATCTAACAGAACCGGGAAAAACTTGTGGATGTTGCTGGCATCACTTTGACCATTGTAAACTAAACTAAAGCATTGCTGAAAATAATATGGTTACATGTTAGAAATCAGAGAGAAGAAGATAAAACACTGAATGAATATAGGAATTGTTGTGAACACATTTTACAAAGGATAGCAAGTAACCTCAACAATGCATTTTTCTCAAATATTCATCAGTGACAAAAAATTTCAGCATTATGATTATTCCTCATCTTTCTAAACGGACCCGTATTGAACTAAACTACTAAAGTTCAATTTAATTACAAGTAGCTCCCGATGTCAAACCGCATAGTAACGAATTCAAAGGTGGCTAAGATTAAAAGCTTAATGATTGCCCCTCCAATGAAACCGTGAAGGAATCCAACAAAAAAGCGGACCCCATCTCCTCACATACTTGCACATTGAAGGGTGATAGCAATGATCCATTGCATTTTGTGGAATATTCAATCACCTTCTTCCCAAGAGTCGAGATAACAAAACAATATAAAGAATAACCCATAAACAAGGAATTCTTATCTAAAGCCACAATCATCAACTTAAAGCAGTTGTCCTGGAGTATTTTTTTCAACTGTTGGGAATGCTTGCTCGATTTAACAGATTTCGGAGAAACCAAAATTAACTTAACATTGTTATGATCAGTTACTCTGAATTTCTTTCATCAGAATTAGGCAATTCCGTACTTCCAAAACTGGAAAAAACGCACACACACACACATAAAATTGAGTTTAGTAGTAATGTTTTTCAGTACCTGTAAATTTTCACGGGGAACGGCATTTGTTTCAGGATCAGCAAGCTTGGAGAAAGCTCTCCGAAGCATAGGAAGAGAACCCGTTGAAGATACTTCGTTTTCCACCGACTGTTGTTCCGTCGAACCGCTCTGCACCGTCGAACTGGAAGCCCCCATCGTCTGGCTTTACCGAATTTCCGGCTCCTTGTCAATGAAACTCTCTATGCTCTTTCGTTTTTCTATGTTGCAAACTTGCAATTCCAAGAAACTAGCACGAGTATTTTTAATTTCAGAAACGGAATGATCGGGAAACGATTACGTGTGTGTTGGCTCCCAGATTCAGATCAAGTCAGAAATTGTTGAAGGGACCCAAATGCCATATTATTTATTTATTTTTCTGTTTTTTAAAGGCCAGATCGATTCTGATCCTCTACGTGGCGTTCTTTTGGAAGAAAGCCTCTAAAATTTGACCTTGGTACGTTTTAGGGTAAAATAGTTTATATTTTTATCTTATGATAAGAACTAATTTTTTAAAAAGAGTTTAACTTGAGGAATTAAAATTTATTATTTAGAATTAGAAAAATTAGAAGGAATGAGGGTAAAATTTAAACATGAAATATTGTATTAATCCATGAGAAAGTCTATACATATATATATAGACACGCACAACTTAGGGAGATGCTCGTGTGTAGTTTGTACGCGAGGTGGCACCTTGTTATTAGTCTCAGTCTCGGCACAGCACTGGGAGTCCTCGGCCACGGCACCGGCGATCTGAAAATTTAAGATGCCGCCGGCGAAGAAGGGCAAGGCGAAGGTTGATAAGACCGAACCAACTCAATCAGCAAAAGCTAACAATTGGCCTTCTTGTATTCGATCCATGACTCCTTCTTCCGTTGCTATTACCGTCCACGCCAAGCCCGGTTCCAAAACTGCTTCTGTAACTGGTACCTCCCTCGTTTTTTTCTTTTGTGTTATTATGAATCCAATTTTGTGTGCTTTGGGTTTTGTTCCTAATCGTTATGAAATTGTAGATATCAGTGATGAGGCTGTTGGAGTGCAAATTGACGCTCCGGCCAGGGATGGAGAAGCAAATGCCGCTCTTGTTGATTACATAAGCTCCGTAAGCTCTTCTTTTTGTTTATTGTTTAGTTTATTTTCCCTTAGTTTGATTCAGTTTGTATCTTAGAAAACAAATTTTCTCTGAGGAGAGATTGCGAAGCCCTAATATCGAGAGAGAGCCAGAGTCAACTGTTGCATGATCATGAGTTTCCAGTATCAGATGTTAAAATTTAGGTGATACTTTTTTTCTTTTTTTAACATGGTTTAGGAAATCTTCTTGCAATGGTGGAAACGGGGGTTAGTGCTGGAAGGATAAAAAATTATTGTGCAGTCATATTCTAAATATTGGTCTTCTTAGACTTTCTGCTTAGCTTTTAGCTTCTTCCTTGGATTGTCTAGTTGGTTTATCTTACCTTCTGGAATTATACAACAATAACAATAACAACAAAGCCTCATCCCATTACCTTTGGAATTATACAACAACAACCAAGTCTCATCCCATAAAATGAGTTCAGCTATATGGATCATCGAATGCCATTGAGCTGTATCAACAACTCATATGATACTTACCATGAGATCCTGACCTTCTAGAATCATGATTCCACCAAAATGAGCTTCCTTTTATTATACTCTCTGATCTGATCTCTGTTCTTGGGATCTATTTATCTAATTTGATTAGATTAAGAAAGTTAGTTAATATGATTTTTTTTTTCTTTCTAAAACACCTTAATCATCTTCCTTAATTCCTTTCATCTCTCTCTTACTTAATTATTGTTGGGAGAGTATCAATAGGGATAATTTTGGAAAAGATCAACTACTCAATCAGGCCGGATTAGAGGAGTATGCTTTATAATCTGATGCTGCTGCTTACTTATGTTTCTTTAGCTGTTTATCTATCCTGTGCTCACATTTCAACTTAATTGTTGTTGTAACATTCAATGGGTGATTGCAGGTTTTAGGAGTAAAACGGAGACAAGTATCAATAGGTACTGGTTCCAAGTCTAGAGATAAGACCGTTATTGTGGAGGATGTTACTGTGCAATTTGTTTTTGATGCTCTAGATAAAGTCTCAAAGGACCAGCGATGAGCAATCATTGAGTTAGCAAAACATGATATGTGATGGGAAGCCATATTCTAGGACAATTTGACATGTGTTGTTACTTGATTACCAGATACTACCACACAAGTCAACCAGATTCTGGTCCCGTTTGTTTTTCTGCAGAAGTATTCACTACTGGTTGGTGCCATGGAATACAGATTGTGTGGCTGATCTTGCAATTTGAAGGAAGTAGAGTTTGAAGTATGTGCTTTCTCTCACTTTATACAGGATTTTGATTCTGATTTGGGTTCCAAATGGTGTATTTATACACAAGTTATAATCATTAGATGTGAACATGTCCTTGAAACAAAGGCCATGTTGGTTGAAATATGAATTTTAGTCACTGATATGAGGAAATTTTTCTTTTATGTGTGTGAGTGTGCTGCATTGGGGATTTATTTGGAATAAAAAAAACATATACTACCTTCTGTCCAAATTATAGGATCTAGAATTCTAGATGATGAGTTCATTTTGTTCTTAAATATAATATTTCTATGCACTTTTCTATTCACTTTGCCTCTCAAATTGATAATTTCCACTGAAAGTATTCATAATGATTGATTGTACTCTATTAGGAGATAGTTACTAGCATATAATTACCAATGGGATTTCTTGAAACCAATACACTTTATTATAAATTGGGTTAAGGCACAAATCTGTTCTAAAAGTTTTCCCTGAGGAACAATGTTACCCTAGAAGTTTTTTCAGGTTCAATGTCACTTCGGAAGTTTCAAAACGTAGCAATGTTGTCCTATTTTGTTAAAAAAAATAACATTGAACGTTAAAAAATTAACGTTGACTGTTAACATTTTAATAGAAATGGGCAATATAGCTTCATTTTAACACTTCTGGACAACATTGAACTTCAAAAAAAACTTTCGAGGTAACATTGCTTCTTAGGGAAAACTTCCAGAGCAAAATTTTATTAATATTTGTAAATTAGTCATCTAATTCTTATATTAATAACTGGAGAGAGCATTGGCGGCCAAGACCAGAAAGTTGGGGCCATAAGAGCATTGCGAATATGCTCAGAAGAGTTATCAATGGTCAACTTTAGCTAGTATTAGCTCTATTTATATATAGATAATATGAAAAAATGAGCACACAAACAAAAAAGAAAAAGGGGAAAATATTAAAAAATATTATTTAAACTTTAAAATCTCAAATCAATGATTTTTTTATTAAAATGAGTTATCTACTATACTTTTGTAGATAATATCTATATTTTTATAGGCAACAAGTAGAGTTAGGAATCAGGGTCTGGCCCGTGAAAGGCCAGGGCCTAACAGGGTCGGCCCTCCCGGGCCCAGAGTAAGAAAAATATCTATTTTTCAAAGTCCGGCTCAAGAGCACCAAGGCCAAGACCCAGAAGTTACTATTTCAAATTTTAACTATTTTTCCTCCTTTTTTAATTTCAAAGAAATATAATTAGTAAATTGCAACAATTAAAGTTCTAATTTATCAAATAAATGTTGTCAACATTAATATCAAAATAAGACGAATCATCCAACAAATAAACACAGTCACTAATTTATAATCAAAAGCAAACTATGTTCACAAATAACTCACATAAAACATAAGAATTATACCACGACATTAGTACGATGACTATTATTGTCGTTATCTTTACCACTATCATCAATTTCAACGACATTTAATTGTGCTTCGCTTTGAGTAGGCTTTGGTTCATGAGTAAGAATGTCATGAATTTCTTCTCCCGCATCATGAACACATCTATAATCTTTACTTGCAACAAATAATAAACCAAATCATATTATGTATTTGTGTATTTGTACTTAAATGGATAAATAACTCTATAACAAATAAAAAATACATATAAATTAGTAAATTACCATCATATGTGAATCCATGCATCAAAAAAAATTTAAAAGGCCTGTAAGGCCGGCCCGAGGCCCTCTAGGGCTTATTTCATTAAATTCCTCTAATTTTCAAAAAAAAAAAAGTTCGGCCCTTAAAGGGCCGGCCCGATGGGCTCAGCCCGTTTTCCCGGCTCTAACAACAAGATTGATTTGAGATTTTGAAGCACAAGTGATATTTTCTTGTCGTACTCCCGAAATAAAATACTCTATCCGGTCCTAATTATAGGACCTATTTACCAGAACTTTGAGAGATTAAAGAGAATTTAAATTAGTTAATTATATTTATTTTTCTAAAATATTCTTACTTAAAATTTAAGGATAGTTATAGATAGGAACCGAATCTCTGACATGTCTCTCTCTCCCCCAAGTGCTTCATTCTCCCTTACAAGCTGTCAAAACAAATTGTCAATTTAAAATGCTACTAACAAATTCCTAAGAAATCAATCACTTTGGATAGGAAAATATTTTTAAAGAAATATTAAAATTATTTTATTTAAAAATAAAAAAGAAAGTAGAATATCTCACTTGATAGAATATAAGCGTGTTGTCAAATTAATTATTGTGGATGAAGTATTAATAAGGGTGATATGGGAAAAATATGACAAAAATTGCTCAAAATTATTTTATAAAAAAAATATAATTGAGATATATGTGACATTAATGAGTTGCAAGCATTACTTACTTTATAAAATATATAGGTGCATTATTAAATTATTATTGTTTTTAATTATTATTGAGAAAGTATCAATAAGGGTATTTTAGGAAGAAATTGACAAAAGTTAAAACTTGCTCTTATAATTAGGACCAAGACCAACCCAAAAATATGTTCCTATAATTAGGACCAGAGAATAGTTCATATGACACAGGTACAATTAATTAAGCAGTTATTGAGTTTATGAAGGATCCTTTAACTGATTAGTTTTAAATAGACGAGTGTCAAAGATATGTAGACCCTAACCCATGACCTAAGGTTATGGGCAGATTGAACCTGCAAATATGTGATCTCCCTTTTTATATCACTAAGTTATAAAGTTATTAGTTGTATAGAAAGATTTCATGTTAAACTAAATATATAGTAACACAAAATGCAAATGCATTAAACAAAAATTGGGTTAATGTGTAAATTTGTCCTGAAATTTATTTATTTTTATTTATCAATGTCACCCTACAAATTTTAAAATATAACAATATTTCCCTACTATATTAAATAACTAACGTTAACAGTTAAAAATTGATGCATACAAATATTTTTAATAGTAAGTGGCAACATTTTTCAATTTAAACACTTTCATAAACAATATTAAACTCAAAAAAAAAAAAAAACTTTTTGGGACAACTTCACTTGTGAGAAAGAATTTTTTCAAAGCAAATTTACATCTTAATCCTATGAAAATTACAAGCATTGGAAGATATGGCAGGTTTAATGACATACTCGAACTTGGCAACTGAGGATTAAAAAAGCAACTATGCCTACATGAGATAACAAATACCTATTCAGATATTCCCTCTGGTCCTTATTATAAGGCACAAACTACCAATTTCTCGCGGACCAAGGAATGGAGATTAAGTCATTAATGAGATCTAAAAGTAATAAATTTCTCCAACTTTACCCCTACTTTAATAATGTAGGTTTAATGAAAAAGTAGTAATAAATGAGTTAGTTAAAGTAAGTTGGTGTCTTATAATAAGGACCAAAAAATGTTGGTGGTTGGTGCCTTATAATAAGGATTAGAGGGAGTAATAAATAAAGAATCAAAATCCCATGTGATTTTTTATGTCAGTCCTCATCGGAATAAATGAATTGAAGACAGCAATGCTTAGCATTCGATGCCCAATTTGTTTGTTGGAACTCATGCACCATGTTTTTTTCACAACACAAAGCCCCAAAGCAAGCTTCCCATGAGCATTCCAGGACTACCTAATGTAACGCATTATGAGAAGTATGGTCACTGAGAGAGTTGAAAATCTTTTACTGCACTTTTTATGTCTCGAAGATATTAGTCTAAAGTCTAAAATAGTTTAGAGGTAATTCACCAACAAATAAAACCAGTCAATTTTTTTTTTTTACATAAAAATTTTAAGAAAGAGGTTAGATTCACCCACGATCTAAGGGCAGAGTGAAGTCTCTCTTCCTCCTAAGTGATACCAATGTTGGACAGGACGAGCAGTCTATTACCCTCAGGCATTTACCTAGGCACCCAAGAATTAAGATGTCACGCCCCGAAACCTAAGGGGTGACCGGCACGGAATATGAGAGGACTCACATTCCGAAAGCCTTAAAGTTATATACGAATTCTAATTAATACTCATAATAACATAATTTAAAGTATTCATAAGTCTCATACAACAAAGGAAGGTAGGGATCCTACCTATAGACTACGTGGAGCATCTACCATTAATAGTAATACAAAAGTCTAGGATTATAATTACATCAACTGGTAGCTCTACAAAATGAGACCGTAAGCCTTGATTCGTAAGTTCTTCACCGCTCAGCAGGAGACACAGGATCAACTCTAATTTCTGATACAAGCAAATTTTCCGGTGAATAACGTCCCATTCTTAACTTAATAAAATACAAAAATAAAAACTTAAATATCTTTCTCTTTTGACAGTATCAATTTGGCAATAACTTCCATTTCTAAAATCATAAGATCATAAAACAGAATAACACTCTATACAATATATCATTAAATCAATAATTTCAAGAATGCACTAAAACCTTTGAAATTAACGTAATCAATTTAAACCATAATTCTCAAACCGCATCTTTTCTTAGAACTTCTTACAGAACGAACAACAAGCGTGGCCACACGGTCCACGAGGGTAACTAACTGGCATGGTTCAAAACCATGAAACAGGCATGGACACATAGTCCATGAGGGTAACTAACTGGGCATGACTCGAAGTCATGAAACAGTATGGACACACAGTCCATAAAATGCATGGACACACAGTCCATGAATCCGGCATGGACACACAGTCCATGAAACAGCATGAGAACAAATCCCATGAATCAAGCGAGCTCGAAATTAACCATGGTGCACCAACGACTAACGATGATGCTGTTAGTAACCAGCGTTCTGTATTTGGTTCTCTTAAATTATTTTTCAAGCATGCATGGGGTCAATTTCTCAAAGCCATAAAAATTCTTCCTTTAAGATAATATCAACTCTCTATCACATACTTCAATATCAATTCCCCAGCATGAAGTTTCACAAACAATATTTCAGAACTTTCATTCAAATTCAATCATTGATAAAATCCTTTCAAAACATCAAGAACTCGTGTAAAAACATTCCATTTCAAATAATGAATTCTAGCTCACATACTTTCTAAAATCCAAGATCATTTCAGTATAAATCTATGAAAACTATCTCAAAAGTCTCATTTCCATTTAACTGCATAATCATGAATTATGCCTTAAAACAATTGGAAGAAAATACCTAATAACGAATAAAATAACCACTCTTTACTCATATACTTATCAACAAATATTCCTTCACAAAATCATACTTTTAAATATGAAATAAGCATAAAAGTACAACAATAAAATAAAAGTATCATTTATAAAAATTAGGGACGTTATTCACTCACCCTGGTGCTTCTTTCGAAACTACACCTTTACCAAAATCCTTTGGGTTCACTTTTCTCTTGAGCCCAAGCAATTGTCATTTCCTATAAATTTAGAAATTCACATTCATATCAACCTCTAAGGAATTACTCTCTAAAAACAAATCCGTAAGTACCCAAAGTGCATCCTTTAATCACACCTAAACCTCAATTCTT
Organism: Acacia pycnantha; assembly: GCA_025563575.1. Taxonomy (NCBI): domain Eukaryota; kingdom Viridiplantae; phylum Streptophyta; class Magnoliopsida; order Fabales; family Fabaceae; genus Acacia; species Acacia pycnantha. Next base: position 1,389,979 of record JAMWYP010000065.1, read on the forward strand.
CTAAAGTCAACTTCAAAAATTTGTATCTCCTTGGATACAACTCCAAATGAGGCTTGTGACCTATCAAATTAAACCTTGATATGTCTACTTTAATTCTGGAAAGTTTCATGGCAAAAATCAATCATTTAATACTTCAAAATTGAGCCCGAAAATATCTGTTCATTTCTGAAAAATACCATTTTCTAGTTTTTAGCTTCTAACTTTAGAAATTCATATCTCTCTTTATACATATCCGATTTGGGTGTTCTTTGGCTCGTTGGAAAGGTTGAGATGTATACTATTTACTGTAAAAATTTCATGTAAAGACTCAAATGTTTACTGCATCCGAAATGCAACGTCATTCTGCTACTCCTGAACTATACCGAAAAATTTTACAGATTTTTAGCTCAACTTCAAAAATTCATATCTCGGGCTATAGACCTCCGTTTAATGTGATCCAAAACTCATTTTAAAGATTATTATGTGTACTATATGTCCACAAAATTTCAGATCCAAAAGAGTTCGTTTTCTATGGTTTTTTCCAGACTTAAAAGATCACTGTTTCAGCTGAAAATTCAATTTTTCAAGAAAAAAATGACAGCAACATGTATACCAACGTACCAGTGTAATCTTCCCATCTAAACATATTTTAGATGCAGCCTAATGATTCAAAACACATGCTCCCTGAAGTTCCTAACAGAACTCTCTTTAACCCCGTTTAAAACTTGCTCAGTTCGGTGCATTGCAAAAACTTCACAGACCGAAGGGAAATAAACACTAATATCAACTTGCATGCAACACCATTTAAACATCCTCTGTTTCAGCTCACTTACAACAATGTGACCATGCAGAATCCAAAACCACATCACTGGAGCTTCAACTTAAACGCAGAGAACAAGGTTGGGAAAGCTTACCTTGTTCGAAACTCAAGCCTGCATGCAACGTTCGAAACCCTCTCGCTTTAACTCTTGAACTCAGATCACGCTCTCACTGTCATTTTTTTTGAAGATGGCTGACCATTTGTGATGGACAAGAAATGGAGGAGTGAAATATAAAGGTTGACCGAAATGATGGTTTGAAGGGAAATCCAGGAGGGAGTATGGGCTGCTGAAACTTAGAGAAGACGCAGCAATCAGTGGAGTATGGGGCTGCTGATGAAAATGTAGAGGATAGTGGAGTATGGGTTGTACACGAACGCTGAGCTGTCCAAAAATGTGTGTGACAGGTGTGATCTCTCGCAGTCTCTGTTTCTCCGTTTCTGTAATTCTTTTGTTTTTTTGTTTTTTTGTCTGGGCCGAAGGGATATAGCCATTGCAAAGAAGAGGATGAATGAATGAAGCTGAATAGATTCGGATGTGCGGGCCAAATGAGATACATAAGGTGAAGGAGTATATTTGGGCTGCTGTCCGAATAGAGAAAGTTGGGCTGATTAGCATATGTCCAAATATGTTTATTGTCAAAGTGAGAAAGTTGGTGTTCTATATGTACAGGGTCCAACGCATAAAACCACTATTTCTTATATTCTACTTTTCTTTCTAATATTGACCCATTAAAATTCAAATAATTCTTTCTTCAAAAATTAAAGGGAAATATTCCTTGGCTTTATTCTTTTCTCAAAATTCCAAAGATAAATAGGCCTTAGATTCCAATAATTAACTTTATAATTGTTCAGGCCAAATTTCCATAAATTAATTCCCCTTATAATAATTCTAGATCCTTAGAATAATTTAATAAATTTTCTTAAGCCTTTCCTCAATAATAAGCTTAAGACATTTAGCTCTTACTAGCTTAGCAACCTACTTATCCCAATTTTTTTTCCCAAATTTCTATTTCTAAAATTCAGGGTATTACAATACTCCCCCGTTAAATAAATTTCGTCCCCGAAATTTGGTACATACTAAGATATAAAATCCGGATATTACTTCTTTATGTTTCCATCTACCTCCCGAGTTGTTTTCATTAGAGATAACTTCTTCTAGACTACTTTCACAATTATATAGCACTCGAAAAGGACATATATTAATGTTACCTGTAACATCGTTAGATGGTCGAGCATCTTGTCGTGTCATAGCATACACTCTTCCTTGACCTTGCCCAGAAAAAGATTGACCTCGTCCTCCTGTTGGTTTTCCTGACATACCCCTGCCAAAGGAAGCAGAAGTAGCTCTCGCAGATGGGGCTACAGACATAGTAGGGCGAGGAGGAGCTTGAACTGATCCATAACTTGACATTGGCTGATTAAGCGGGCAATTCCTTTTTAAATGACCAACCTGCCCACACCTATAACAAGCACCAGAGGCCTTATGACATGGCCCTGAATGAAAATTTCCACATGTTGCACAAGGGGTCTTGGAGTAACTCAACTGATTAGTGACAGGGTGAGATTGTACAACATGGCTTTGGGATTGGCCCTGAAAGCGATTAGTTTTGTAAGATCCTTGAGATTTTCCACCTTCCTCTCTCTTAGGCTTCTTAGTTGCCGCCTTATCTTCATTATGCCTCCGCTCAATTCTCAATGCACAGTCAACTACCTCAGCATAAGTAGTAAAAAGATTTAACATAGGAACAACTGAGTCATGTATATAAGTGGGCAACCCATGGATAAATCTAGAAATTCTATCCTTTTCATTGGATACCAGATGAGATGCAAAAGGAGAAAGTTCTGTAAATCTCTTGTCATACTCAGCCACAGTCATCTCCTCAAGACACTTTAAAAGTAAGAATTCTTCAACCTTAGAGTCTTTAGTGCTTTGTGGAAGATATCGCTTGAGAAAAATATTTTTAAATTCATCCTAAGCCAATGGTGGAACTCCAGCTTCATTTAGACCAGGTACTGTTTTGCTCCAAGTACTAGCTATGCCTGCCAGTTGAAATACAACAAATTCTATATATTGAAAATCAGGGCACCTCAAGGCTCGACATCTCTTTTCAATGCCTTCAAGAAATTCTAATGGGTCTTCCTGAGTGTTTGACCCAGAGAAAGTTGGAGGGTTTAACTTGATAAATTCTGTTAATTTAACCGTAGTGTTCTCCTCGATAGTAACACTACGAGTCTCTTCACGAGTCTCCCGTCTAGATGAGGTAAAGATTTCAGTAGAATGATGAGCAGATGATTCGCCCTCAGAAAGTATCTCGCGGATAGGCCTTAGGCGTCGACCTCCTCTAATCCTGGCTCCTACACGACCCTGCCCTCGTCTTCTAGGGGGTGATTCACTTGGGTGAACAGAAACTCCATCTGAAAGCCTATTCCCATTAGTATTTCTACTAGCTACTCGACGTCTTGGCGGCATTTTCCCCTACTACAAAAAGGATCGAAAGATATATCAACAAAATGATGGATGAGAAAGTGACAACACTACAAGACCACCTAGACAAGGCCTTCAACGATGCCTCAATTATGATTATGCCCGGGTTCATAATTATAATTGAGACCCCAAAGAAGAATCCTCGCTCCACGTAACTATAGGAAAAACTAGGCTCTGATACCATAATGTCACGCCCCGAAACCTAAGGGGTGACCGGCACGGAATATGAGAGGACTCACATTCCGAAAGCCTTAAAGTTATATACGAATTCTAATTAATACTCATAATAACATAATTTAAAGTATTCATAAGTCTCATACAACAAAGGAAGGTAGGGATCCTACCTATAGACTACGTGGAGCATCTACCATTAATAGTAATACAAAAGTCTAGGATTATAATTACATCAACTGGTAGCTCTACAAAATGAGACCGTAAGCCTTGATTCGTAAGTTCTTCACCACTCAGCAGGAGACACAGGATCAACTCTAATTTCTGATACAAGCAAATTTTCCGGTGAATAACGTCCCATTCTTAACTTAATAAAATACAAAAATAAAAACTTAAATATCTTTCTCTTTTGACAGTATCAATTTGGCAATAACTTCCATTTCTAAAATCATAAGATCATAAAACAGAATAACACTCTATACAATATATCATTAAATCAATAATTTCAAGAATGCACTAAAACCTTTGAAATTAACGTAATCAATTTAAACCATAATTCTCAAACCGCATCTTTTCTTAGAACTTCTTACAGAACGAATAACAAGCGTGGCCACACAGTCCACGAGGGTAACTAACCAGGCATGGTTCAAAACCATGAAACAGGCATGGACACATAGTCCATGAGGGTAACTAACCAGGCATGACTCGAAGTCATGAAACAGGTATGGACACACAGTCCATAAAACAGGCATGGACACACAGTCCATGAATCCGGCATGGACACACAGTCCATGAAACAGGCATGAGAACAAATCCCATGAATCAAGCGAGCTCGAAATTAACCATGGTGCACCAACGACTAACAGTACTGCTGTTAGTAACCAGCGTTCTGTATTTGGTTCTCTTAAATTATTTTTCAAGCATGCATGGGGTCAATTTCTCAAAGCCATAAAAATTCTTCCTTTAAGATAATATCAACTCTCTATCACATACTTCAATATCAATTCCCCAGCATGAAGTTTCACAAACAATATTTCAGAACTTTCATTCAAATTCAATCTGTTGATAAAATCCTTTCAAAACATCAAGAACTCGTGTAAAAACATTCCATTTCAAATAATGAATTCTAGCTCACATACTTTCTAAAATCCAAGATCATTTCAGTATAAATCTATGAAAACTATCTCAAAAGTCTCATTTCCATTTAACTGCATAATCATGAATTATGCCTTAAAACAATTGGAAGAAAATACCTAATAACGAATAAAATAACCACTCTTTACTCATATACTTATCAACAAATATTCCTTCACAAAATCATACTTTTAAATATGAAATAAGCATAAAAGTACAACAATAAAATAAAAGTATCATTTATAAAAATTAGGGACGTTATTCACTCACCTGGTGCTCCTTTCGAAACTACACCTTTACCAAAATCCTTTGGGTTCACTTTTCTCTTGAGCCCAAGCAATTGTCATTTCCTATAAATTTAGAAATTCACATTCATATCAACCTCTAAGGAATTACTCTCTAAAAAAACAAATCCGTAAGTACCCAAAGTGCATCCTTTAATCACACCTAAACCTCAATTCTTCTAAAGTCAACTTCAAAAATTTGTATCTCCTTGGATACAACTCCAAATGAGGCTTGTGACCTATCAAATTAAACCTTGATATGTCTACTTTAATTCTGGAAAGTTTCATGGCAAAAATCAATCATTTAATACTTCAAAATTGAGCCCGAAAATATCTGTTCATTTCTGAAAAATACCATTTTCTAGTTTTTAGCTTCTAACTTTAGAAATTCATATCTCTCTTTATACATATCCGATTTGGGTGTTCTTTGGCTCGTTGGAAAGGTTGAGATGTATACTATTTACTGTAAAAATTTCATGTAAAGACTCAAATGTTTACTGCATCCGAAATGCAACGTCATTCTGCTACTCCTGAACTATACCGAAAAATTTTACAGATTTTTAGCTCAACTTCAAAAATTCATATCTCGGGCTATAGACCTCCGTTTAATGTGATCCAAAACTCATTTTAAAGATTATTATGTGTACTATATGTCCACAAAATTTCAGATCCAAAAGAGTTCGTTTTCTATGGTTTTTCCAGACTTAAAAGATCACTGTTTCAGCTGAAAATTCAATTTTCAAGAAAAAAATGACAGCAACATGTATACCAACGTACCAGTGTAATCTTCCCATCTAAACATATTTTAGATGCAGCCTAATGATTCAAAACACATGCTCCCTGAAGTTCCTAACAGAACTCTCTTTAACCCCGTTTAAAACTTGCTCAGTTCGGTGCATTGCAAAAACTTCACAGACCGAAGGAAATAAACACTAATATCAACTTGCATGCAACACCATTTAAACATCCTCTGTTTCAGCTCACTTACAACAATGTGACCATGCAGAATCCAAAACCACATCACTGGAGCTTCAACTTAAACGCAGAGAACAAGGTTGGGAAAGCTTACCTTGTTCGAAACTCAAGCCTGCATGCAACGTTCGAAACCCTCTCGCTTTAACTCTTGAACTCAGATCACGCTCTCACTGTCATTTTTTTTGAAGATGGCTGACCATTTGTGATGGACAAGAAATGGAGGAGTGAAATATAAAGGTTGACCGAAATGATGGTTTGAAGGGAAATCCAGGAGGGAGTATGGGCTGCTGAAACTTAGAGAAGACGCAGCAATCAGTGGAGTATGGGGCTGCTGATGAAAATGTAGAGGATAGTGGAGTATGGGTTGTACACGAACGCTGAGCTGTCCAAAAATGTGTGTGACAGGTGTGATCTCTCGCAGTCTCTGTTTCTCCGTTTCTGTAATTCTTTTGTTTTTTTGTTTTTTTTTTTTTTGTCTGGGCCGAAGGGATATAGCCATTGCAAAGAAGAGGATGAATGAATGAAGCTGAATAGATTCGGATGTGCGGGCCAAATGAGATACATAAGGTGAAGGAGTATATTTGGGCTGCTGTCCGAATAGAGAAAGTTGGGCTGATTAGCATATGTCCAAATATGTTTATTGTCAAAGTGAGAAAGTTGGTGTTCTATATGTACAGGGTCCAACGCATAAAACCACTATTTCTTATATTCTACTTTTCTTTCTAATATTGACCCATTAAAATTCAAATAATTCTTTCTTCAAAAATTAAAGGAAATATTCCTTGGCTTTATTCTTTTCTCAAAATTCCAAAGATAAATAGGCCTTAGATTCCAATAATTAACTTTATAATTGTTCAGGCCAAATTTCCATAAATTAATTCCCCTTATAATAATTCTAGATCCTTAGAATAATTTAATAAATTTTCTTAAGCTTTTCCTCAATAATAAGCTTAAGACATTTAGCTCTTACTAGCTTAGCAACCTACTTATCCCAATTTTTTTCCCAAATTTCTATTTCTAAAATTCAGGGTATTACATAAGATGTCTCTCCTAGTGTCTTGACCAACTCTAGAATTAGTCTATATATATGTTGGGTGTAAAAGGGTTTTTTTGCACTTGATAATTAAAAAAAAAAAAAAAACACTCGAGCTTCGGCTAGCTTGGGAGTCCCCTTATTTTAAGGAAAAAGAACTGTAATTAATATTAAGTCTTTGGACATCACTGTCATATTATAACATTTTATAACAAAAATATTGAACCAAAATAAGAAATCCGGACTTTATTTTACTTAAATTTTTAATCAATGATGTGGATAAAAAATGAAAAAAAAAACTTAAGGAAAACTAAAATAAAAGACCTAGAGAAAATAATTATTATTATAAAGAACCATAAAAATTGTAATTACTTAGAAGGACCAAATATAATAATATAAATTCTAAATTACTAAATTGTCCCTAATCAAACCTCATAATATATCATATCTTTTTCTTAAATTGCCCCTAATCAAACCTCATGATAAATTTTAATATATTATCTCTTGTATTCATAATTAAATAACTAAAATTAAAACTAAAAATGCACATTTGATATATCATATCTTTTTTTGTTTTTAATATATTGTTTAATTAACAACCGTTAAACTCATATTTTTCTTTATTTTTATTTTTCACTAATTTACATCATCAAATTGCCCGATTTATATTATCAACGATGATATTAATTATGTTTCTTCTTATAAAAATTAAAACTAAGCTTATTTAATATTTTTTAGGATATAATAGGTTAATTAGATTTTTTTTTTATTTTGTTAACATTACATGATTTTTTAACCCACATAAATTGCTTGTAAAAAAAAAATAAATCATACAAAATTTCTTGGTTTAACATATATAATAAATTATAAAAGACCTTAACTTTTATTAAAATTTTATAATTCTCTTTTAATTAAATTTTTTTGTTGGTTTTTTTAAATAATTACAAATTGAAGAATGCATAATTTTTTTTTCATAAATATGTATTCAAGTTGTAAAAATGAAAATGGACAAAACTATTTTTTAATTTAATGAAACTTAAGATTTTGTATTAGTTTTAAAAATAGAATGAGAAAGAGAATATAGGAGGGATTCCAGAAGATTTTGTTAGAGGTATCTTAGTACTCTTAATTTTATATTTTTATATTTGGTCATTCTAAACAATTACAATTTTTATGGTCCTTCTCCATAAATATCTTTTCCTCTAGGTCCTTCATTCTAATTTTCTCAAAAACTTATAAGCTCATAAATAGAGCTGTCAAAATGGGCTAGACCCTATGGGCTAGCCCATTAAGCCCCATGTTTGGTCCCCATATTTTTAGCCCCCATGTGATGGGTCATTTTTGGCCCTAACCCAAAATAAGCCCCACATTTTTGGGTTATGTTGGGGGCTTGGGGCCAACCCGTGGGCCACCAATCAACCCCGTTTCCAACATTTAGAAATTGTACAAATCCATTTGAAACTACACCTAATCGCTTTCTTCAATCAAGGAATTGGATTCAGTCCACTGCCACTAGCGTTCACTTTCGGTCCACTGCTCAAAAAACAACACTAATCCCTCTTTTTTTTTTAAACAAATATTTCAGGATACTGTAGATATTTAAAGATACTGACCGGTACTGAAAAAATACTAACGGGTACTTCATAAATGATAGTAATATATTCGATTTTGAAGTTTTTATATTTTATATTAATATCAATTATAATTTAGAAAAACCTACTAAAAAATCGATTGTTCGGCCGAAAAAATCGATTGTTAATCACTTCATCCTTTGGGTACATCCGTACATAGCAATCGTGAGGCTGGAGGGGAGGATAAAATAACGTCTTAAAAAAAAAGGATATTTATAGGGACGGGGATAAGTATAAATACTCACCGGCTTTATGGAGCCCAGTTTTCGCCGTATGCTTTCCTTCCTGGTTAGAAGAGGAGGAGGTGGCGGTGGCGGTACGTCATTGATTCCAATTCTGATCAGGGTTCGATCATTCTTTCTCTCATATCCTTTAATCTTTATTCCCTTGAGAAACTTTCCTCTACATTCAAGGTAGTAATTCATTAATAAATAAACTGTTTTTTTTTTCATTATTTCCCCTCTCTCTTGATTTTATGAATGCGATTTTCGCGTTCAGCCGATGGCCATTCCAATACGTTGTAAATCCGATTTTTTTCTTATTCTGTGCAATATATTCACCTTGAAATTTGTCACAGTAAGCTGTAATCAGGAATAATTTTCTTTATTATTCCCTTTGAATATCTCACATTTTTTTTTTTGAATTTGATGATATGTCGAACAATTGGGTTAAGTAGCAATTTTTCCCCGAAAAGTATACCCAGGAGCAATTTTGCTTGGAAGTTTTTTTGAGTTCAATTTTATCCCGGAAGTTTTTATTGGGAGCAATTTTGCCAATTAACCCTAATGGTCAACTAACAATTGACCGTTAGGGGGGCAAAATTGCTCAAAAAAAACTTCTAAGGCAAAATTGCTCAAAAAAAAAAACTTTCAGGGTAAAATTGCTCTAAAAAAAGGGCAAAATTGCTCCTGGCCGTATATTTTTTATATTTAATATTTAATTTTCTAATAATGACTCGTTAATGAAAATGTAACCCTTTTTTATTTCTACTTTTACTGATTTATGTAATTCGGCCTGTTTAAAGTATGCATATTTTTGGCTTGTTTGAAGTATGTATGTTTTGCAGTGAGGCCTGTGGCTTATTAGCCTAATTATGAAATTCTTAAAAATATAGGCCTCCTTAACAGGGCGCAAGCCAGGTCAGGGCCTGTATACAAGCTAGGCTCAGGCTGAAAAAATGGCCTATAACAAGCCACAGGCCAGGCTCAGACCACTTTGTTCCTAAACAGGCGTGGCCTGTTAAGGGTGAAACCTGGTCTGGTCTGGCCTGTTTCCACCCTTAGATATTATATAAATAAAATTTAGAAATATATGATATCATAAATAGCAATTTTAACATTTTTTTGGGTTAAGTAGCAATTTTGCCCCGGAAGTTTTTTTTTTTTTGAGCAATTTTGCCCCTCCGTAGTTGACCGTTAGGGTTTCTAACGGAGGGGTAAAATTGCTTCAAAAAAAAACTTCCGGGGCAAAATTGCTCTTGGGGGTATACTTCCGGAGCAAAATTGCTACTTAACCCTCGAACAATCTGTGGTTGATTTGTGCTACTTCTGTGTGTTTTTGTTATTCACAATATAGTTTTATGCTTGTGTCTTCACGAATGTGTAGGGATTAGGGCCTAGCAAGGCATAGATGAGTGAGGCGGGGTCAAGCTCAGGGAAGTGTAATGGGCATGCAAAGCCTCCTGATCCTGATGTTCTTGAAGTTGATCCAACCCGTCGCTATGTTAGGGTAATATGTTTGTTTAATCTTTTGTGCTAGCTTTTGCTTTTTGCCTTCAGCTTCACTTGTTTTACCTTGTCATCCTTCTTGTAGCCTTCTGATAAACTCCTATAGAGGTGTGTGTGGAGTGCATTTCCCTCCCTCCCAGATAAAAAAGCTATGCGAAAGAATATGCTGCGATACTGAGGCACACAATGATAGTGCTCATATGTATATATTTATAGCAGTCCAGAGTCCTTCATATGAGAATAGGACAAAGGAGTTTGTTACACGATATTGTACAGCAGCTGACACGTAGGCCTTGCATATTTGCTATAGATAAGAATGAATATTTACAGTTGTATAATACAAATTAGATATATATGTCTTATATTAAAAACCGAAGGGAGTAATTCTGTAAAATGTTTTACAAAGTATCCAGAATCATTATATTTACTCCAAACTGAAGCTGCTTTTTGCTTCCATGACAGTATAAAGATGTGATCGGCAAAGGTGCTTTCAAGACATGGTATATATCCTTAGTTTTTGCCTTACGGGCAATGTGGTTGTTTTGGTGTTTATGGCAGTGCTACACTCTTGTAATCAATACCTGACTTCGCCATTCCTTGATTTTATCATTTGTGATTAATCAGTTATAAGGCCTTGGATGAAGTCAGTGGACTTGAAGTGGCCTGGAACCAGATTCAGATTGATGAGGTACTACAATCACCAGATGACTTGGAAAGGCTCTACTCAGAAGTGAATCTCTTAAAATCACTGAAGAACGATAATATCGTAAAATTCTACAATTCCTGGATTGATAATAAGAACAAGACTGTTAACATCATTACTGAGTTGTTCTGCTCGGGTAGCCTCAAACAGTATGTTTACTTTCATTTGTAGATCTGTTTTTAATCTCTTTTACTTTATAGTTAAATCATACTGTTTTTTTAGTGGACGTGATCAATGATTTAGGTATTGTAAGAAGCACAAGAACTTTAACGTGAAGGCTGTTAAAGGATGGGCAAGACAGATTTTGATGGGTTTAAACTACCTCCATAGTCATAGCCCACCTGTTATACATAGGGATCTGAAATGTGATAATATATTTATCAATGGAAACCAAGGTGAAGTTAAAATTGGAGATCTGGGGCTGGCAACTTTCTTGGAAGGGGCTAATGCTGAGAGTGTAATTGGTATGTCATTCTGTTTATCACCATTTTACTCTTCTTTTCATGCTCAGTTAAAAACAGCAAACAAATTTTTTATCTGATAAAACAACAGCAGATGACGCTTTTATAAGAACTCATTGACAACATTTTCCATGTTTATTTGTCTCATTGCTTTTTTATTGTAAACTAATTCTACATATATATTATTATTGTAGGAACCCCTGAGTTTATGGCACCTGAGCTGTACAATGAAAGTTACAATGAATTAGCTGACATATATTCATTTGGAATGTGTATTCTTGAGTTGGTGACTTCTGAGTATCCATATAGTGAATGTAAAACCTCAGCTCAGATATATAAGAAGGTTTCATCGGTGAGTATTATGTACTTGAAAATTGATAGCTTTTTATTTGAATCCATAAGTTGTTGCTGAGAGTACTTTCACACAATATTTGATTTCCTAGGGTATAAAACCTGCTTCTCTTTCTAAAGTCAAAGATCCAGAAGTGAAATTATTTATTGAGAAATGTCTAGTCCCGGCATCTCAAAGAATGTCAGCAAAGGAGCTTCTGATGGACCCGTTTCTTGAAATTAATAGTTTGGCTAGAAATCGTCGTCTATCATTACCCGATATTGTCATCCCTAAAATTGGAGCCTTTGGAGATCGTATTCTTATGTCAGAAGGTCCTGTTTCTCAACGAAACGGATCAAATTCTTTGGATCTTGATGAGACTTGTGAATTACCTGTGATCACTATATATGATGGTTCTGGTGATGCTCCACGTTCTCCATGTGTTGAAATAAAAAGGTTGAATAGAGGTGATATTTTCACTCTAAAAGGTGAAAAAAGTGATGAGAATTCTGTATCAATAGTTCTTCGGATACCTGATCAAGGCGGTTAGTATGACTGTTATTTTTTTTTTTTGGTATTTTTATTTATTTTCTAATATGGAATTTTTCTTTTTTGATAAGAATTTTCTAATATGGAAATTGAATTTACTATACATGACATCGGTCTGGGTCTTAAAAAAAGGTGACAAGAAATTAATATCCAATATCTCATAATAAGCATTACATAATAGTAACAACGGTGTCAACAATAACTTGGGCTTGTTCTGATTCCCAAAATGATCGAAATTTTGTCTATTAATTTTTTTAGAAGTCTATTTTACATCTGTTTCATCATTTATTCAAAGAGATATTTGTATTACTTTGAGGTCAATTATCTGTGTTAATTTTGTTCAGTAATATAAGTATGGTATTTCACTTGACGTTTGAATTTTAATAGGCTATGCTATAACTTATTGGTATAATGATGTATGTTATGGTATTTTAATGCAGGTCGCGCAAAAAATATTCATTTCCTATTCTACTTGGATAGAGATACCGCTATTTCCATTTCAAGTGAAATGGTTGAGCACCATCTTGAAATTCCGGATCAAAACGTAAAATTCATAGCTGAGTTGATGGACTTATTATTGATTAATTTGATTCCCGGTTGGAAACCTGGGGTAGATATTGCTCATTTAGCTTCTAGGAGTTGTAAGAGAATTATTACTGGACAAAAAGATATAGAATCAGCAAAACAAAAACAACCCTCTCAAGATTCTTTTCAAATTATTACTAGACCAGCCACCTCAGAAAGCCATTATCACTCTAGCTTAGTTGAATCTTCATCCCATGCCAACAAAGATCATGGAAATCCTACTAACACAGATGATTTGTGTTGTGAGATTTCACATGCTTCTATAACATCTGACATTAACGAGAAGAAGTTATCTTCAGTGTCATTCTTATCTGTGGGGTCAACATTTAATGACTCCAACCTATCCAGAATACCTGGAGAAACTGAATGCTCTTTTGTATCCACAATAGAAGCACCTGATTATTCTAAGAGTAAGACTTCAGAATTAGGAAGTGATGATATATTAAACTTCCCTAATGTTTCTTCTTCATCTATCATAGATGATGAGTTGAAAATAGAGTTAGATCTGATTGAGCAGAAATACCAAGAGACAATTAAAGAGGCATCAAAAGTAAGATCTCAAGCTATCATGGAGGCCACCAAAAGGAGGTTATCACAAAAGAAGATCCAATCATAAGACAGCAGTCAATTTAGTTAGCATTTTCTTTGACTACAAGTTAGCAAAAGTGTGCTTATATATATTGGTTCATATCGTTAAAGTGTAAGGGTGAACCTATTGAATCAAAACTAAATTAATAGACCTGCAAGTGGTATTCTTTTGATTTTTTTTTGTTCAAAGTATTCTTTTGATAGTTTTTGATAGTGCAAGTGGCATTTTATTTCTATTTAAAATAAACATTTTAAATATAAATAGTTCAAGTAATCCTTTGAATTAGTTGGAATTATTTTTTTCTTTCTCATTATTTTCAGCCTGCAATCACAATTTATATATTCAAATTAATTTGAATTTATACCACATAATTTTTTTTGCCACATATTGATGGATCTGTTATATTGCTCACATGATTAAGGTTTTGATGAGCACACTTATTCTGGAAAAAGGGGTTAAAAAAAAAAAGCACACTTACATTTTAATAAAAAATTAATTACTAAAATGTAATGTTTTATATTATCCAACAAATTACGCAAAATGAATTATTGATTAAAATTAGTCAAAAATAATAGATGTATAAGAGATATAATCTTTCTTTTTTCAAATATATCCTTATTCATTATCTTCATGAATAAGGAAAAGAAATGAGTTCAGGAAAAAAAAAAAAAAAAGATAAGAGACATGTAATTAATTGTGGGTAAAAAAAAAAAGCGTCAAATTTCTAGATAAAACTAAATTGCCCACCTTGAGGTTGGACTTGGAACCCACAACCTCCCACAATTAAGAGAGGTATGGTTTGCCAATTGAGCCAAAGGCTCGAGGAAGGTAAATTATATTTCAAATAGATATACCATAAAACCATTCATTTTCATGGTTTGTTTAATCATAATCATACTGCAACGGGACAAATATCATTTAATTACATTGCCAGTAATTGAAATATTTTATATATTTAACATAAATCAAACGAATATCCGAGCAAATATAATAATAACAATCCACGATTTTGCTTTTCTTTGTGTGTGTGTTTGTTTGTTTAATTTTTTTAAAATGATATGTATAGAGTTTGCTTTTCCAAACAACATTATTCTGAAGCTGTAGGCTTTTACCATGAGTCAGATGACTTATAATAATATAACCTCGTCTTACAAAATTTGTGTATTATGTATTGATGTTGATATATTAATGATACATGATGTCTAAAATTACTAAAAATACTATTTGTTACTTTATTCCCCGTGATTCGTGGAGATCATTGAAAATGTTTATCGCAGCCAAGTCCTGAATTTTAGAAATGACAATTTAGTTACAAATTTCAGAAATTACAGTTTAGTCCTGAATTTTATAAATGACGGTTTAGTCCCGAATTTCTGAAATGAAAGTTTAGTCCCGAATTTTGGAAATGACAATTTAGTCCCGAATTCCGGAAATGACAGTTTAGTCACGAATTTCAGAAATGACAGTTTAGTCCTGAATTTCGGAAATGACAGTTTAGTCACGAATTTCGGAAATGACAGTTTAGTCCCGAATTCCGGAAATGACAGTTTAGTCCCAAATTTCGGAAATGACAGTTTAGTCCCGAATTTCGGAATTGACAGTTTAGTCCCGAATTTCAAGATTGACAAAGGGAACTACAGAGAAAATAAGTGAAATCTCAATAATAAAAGGATCATTTTGTATTGATTTTTTAGATTTTATTGTAATAATTAGTTCCATATTAAAGTAAAAGTATTTTAAAAAATATTTAAAAAATAAATAATTCCTATATCTGACAATAATTAAATTTGTGTGTGTATTGTCCAGGGCACCAAGAGGTCTTTTTGTGCTAATTTGTGCCTACATATTATACGTGTCTTCATTGCATGCCTCATTGATTTGCAAAATGAAATTCCAGACAATAGAAATGTTTCCCTGATTATTGAAATGATAAATTTGATTCCTTCAATTAAATATAAAGGAAGGAAATGTGAAGACGAGAATGGTGCTAGGATTTTGAATATCTTGAACTCACGCATACTTTAAAATAAATAAATCACACTATTTATAAGTATAAATAGTACGTGATTTATTATATTTATTATATTTTATGTTCATATTTATCCACCCTTATCTTTTTTTTTTGGGTAAAAATTGGGGCTTAATTGCCCATTACTTCAATAAAAGGAAATTAACCAGAATTTAGCCGTGGGTAAACAACTCCCACATTATCCCTAAACAGAAAGTCTACCACCCCTGTTGGTGGAGAGTTAAAGGAAAGTCAAAATCATATTAATAAGTTTAAAGCAATTACAGAGTAAAAACATCAAAAAAGAGGGAGGGGAAGCTAAAAAAAGAAGTAGAAAAAAATCGAAGCATAATTTTAATATCCTCGCCAACAATATTATGGTTGTCTTGAGCAATGCTTTGAGTATTGATGCTTAGTTTGGTGGTGCAAATAATGTCTAAAGGTTTCTAATTTTGAAGCAAAAGATCATCATGCTTGTGAATCCAGTAGGGTTGCTCTAAGGCAAAGAAGGGGAAATGATGTTTTGTTATGAGTTACTTTTTTTCCAACATATGTGTCATAGAAGGGACCCAAATATGCAAATAAGAATATGACACACAAATGATCTTCTTACACATAGATGATCTTCTTTCTCTTCTTGTATGCAGGATTAGAGTCCCATTATCCATAGATCTATCTTAGCGAAGAAGTGAAATTTTCCTCTTTGCCATGCCATTTGGTATTTTTGGAAAAGAAAGCTATGAAATTGTATTCAACCTTATCAATGATCTCTTTGACAACTAGTTCTGACAAAAAACAGACACCCTGATGAAGAATTAGATTCCTTCTATGCCATAATGTGTTTATGAGGATGATTATACCATATAAGAAAAATAAATTATCATCTTCATAGAGCTGCTGCATAGTCCTTTTCAACCATGTTTGGAGATAGATCGAAAGCATCAAATCTATTAGAGAGACAACCATACCAAACAGATCTAATAATAAATGGACAAGAGATGAAGATATATGATCAAGCGTCCTCTTGATCAGACCCAAACAGACAATAACCATATGTATTGAGATGATATGCCTTTAAGATGTTAGAGAAGAAGGCAATGCCTAATGAAGAAGCTTCCAAATGAGTAGCAATGATTTATAAGGAAGTGAGATTGACCAAAGAAACTTCCAAAAAGGATTAATGGCTGAAGGAGATAAGTAAGAGTCTAACAAACCTTTAATGAAACCATTCTTGGAAGAGTAGAAGCCTGAAGAATTGCCTTTCCAAACTAATTAAGGAGTCTTCATCAAAGAAGAAAGATATTGGAGTCAAAATTATTTTATCAGCAATTTGAGGGGAATACAAGCTTCGGATCAAGGAAAACATTCCATATTTCCACTTAACTAGAATGATATTGGAAGAAGAATGCAGTAGGAGATCAGCCACATTTTGAAGGTTCATAGATGAAGGCATATCGGTGTGGCAAAACTCGGCCTCGAAAATAATGGTTTCGCACTTCCTAGATTCTCAAGACTCTTCTATAGGTGCTTATGTTTTTCAAGGTATTATTTGTCTTATTTTGCATTATTCATCCTTCATCTTGATTCTTGTCTACTATGCAAAGTATTTTGTTTGTTTGATTTGGGAATTTATGTTATGTTTGTGTTATGGAATAAAATACTAGGCCCATCCAAGGTGTGGCCCATCAGGAGACATCTCATACATTTGGGCTTGGAGGCACAAGAGGCCCAGCAAGTCCAAACCCTAACCCTAAGGTAGCCTCTATATATAGTTGGTTAACCTAAAGAGGTAAGCATCATCTTCTAAGCTCTCTCTCAATTGCATATACGCACACGAGCGCACACACCACCCCCTTGGCTAAACGCCTCCGGTAATCCTCGAACTACGTGGACTTTGATCCCTCCTCAGGGTACGTAGGCCCTAGGTATCGCACCTAGGTCAAGTCCCTGTGCTTTGTGATCGCAGATCCTCTTAGGTATCCAATCCATGGATGCTTGGGGGAGAGCTATTTGATCCTATATCTACATACTAGCCCACCTAGGGCTAGAGACTTATGTTCTGCGACAGAACATTGGCGCCGTCCGAGATTGAGGGATTCCTACAATATTATGCAAGCTTCCATCTGTCGCATCACAGGTGGCCGAGTTTCGACTGCCTCGGTATATCCAAGTTACAACATATTCTGAATGGCCAAGATAGCGGGACCCTGTGTTCTCGCAGGTTTGATTTTCATGAAGAAAAGGTGGTCCACGGTCAAAGCAAAGATGACTCAACCCGGCAAAGCACTGAAACCGGGATCCTGGAAATATATGATTTAGACACCGAGATGGTTTAATTCTGAGGTCAAATAATGGAATGCCGAGATGGTGGTTATCCGAGATTGACGAGGACCCGTGGGTTCTGATTCATTTTTCCATCGAATCTGCACTTCGTCGAGGTGCAGAGTGTCAAATGATGCTGGGTTATTGGAATTTAGATTCATTCATTCTATCACCATTTCGTCTTGTTGGACTCAGGTTTCTGCTAGTTTGGGGTTTCGCCACTTTTAGGTACATTTGTAACCAAATGAGCGGTCGAAATGTTGAGCTGAAGCACGCCCTGCCAAGTTGGAAGGTATGGCCAGTTCGGCCGTTATAGAGGGACTTCATCTCTCTCCAGATAGTCATTTAGCGGCTCAGGTTCACAGAAAAAATGCATAAGTCAGATAGGGGTTTTGAGACCTTATCAATTAAACTTTTCAATACCTGGCAAATGGCAATGGCTTATGACACTTTTCTGAAGAACAGAAGGAAGATGCATTATCTTCAATTTTCCAAAAGGCACAGCCTATCTCATCTGCTACCGCCCTGGCATGGGGATTACCTTGGAAGTTGGAGTATTTTGCTTGAGCTCGACATGCATATATCCGGATGTTGTTCGTGGGCTTAATAACTCTCGAATTGAATTGATTATTGAAAGTTCTATACTTGTTTATTTAATTAAACAGGAAGGAGTTACACCGGGAAGCAAAGCTTATCATGATCTTGGGGGTGCAATAGCTTGAGAAGCTAGGACGCCTCATGTTAGGCATGAATGGAGCGAGGTTATACCAGCACAGGAAAGGAAATTGATGGTCATTATTTTATTTGTCAAATAATGGCAGACGTTATTCCCTGATGATGTTAAGGCTCGTTGAAGGAGACCAACTACCATGAAAATTCTGCAATCTTCTAATCTTTCTTTGAGAAAGCATCAGCAAATTCTGTTGAAATACTAAGCAAGTTACAACCAGGTATCACTTCTTTTTTTTCTGAATGGTAGAAAAATGCAGTATAGAACTTATTCTTCTGTTGGTTCATATGGAGGCAATAAAACATGGTTTGAATAACATAAATATATGTTATAAGTGTTTTATGTGGGATGCTGCAAAGCTAGTTTCTGATTCAGTAGATAAAATGCATATGTATAAATATATTGTCATATGGAGTGCCACGCTTGGAGGTTATGCACATGGTGACCACGTTAATAAGGTCACGGATTTGTTCCTATGCATGATGAGGTGCGGTATGACCTGGATGAATTAGTGTACGCCAGTTGCATTCTATTATTGTGAAAAAGAGATTTACATCTGATTTATTTGTGAATAATGCATTGATAAAGATGTATGCATGCTAAAGCCGAGACTTTAAAAGATGCTAGAAAGTTATTTGAGTTCACGGAAAATCGAGGTAGTATATCCTAGAACACAATTATTGTGGGATGTCTACTACAAGAAGACAATAATGAAGAATGATAGAAAAGGCAAGCCAAATTTCATTCCTAAGTATTGAAATTACTTTTGGTTTTGGGAGGCAACTGTCCAAGCTACCTTGATCAATATTAAAATAGACGCCATGTGCGCATATGGGCTGCAACGATGGTTTCTTATGCTTACAATTAATGGGGAAGAAGGTGTTGAACCAAATGAGTATTGTATGTCTACAAAGGCGGACCCGGTTAAACCGAATCTGGTTAAATTTCGGCTCCGTGTAAAGGCAACAAGGTCGCAAGTCTATTTTAAAATCCGCGCTCCTTAATTGGGCCCCGGCTTCATGTACATTTTAGAAAAGACGGACCCGATTAAACTGAATCTAGTTTAAATTAGGGATTCGTGTTAATTTTTGCGGCAAAGAAGAGAAGGCGGGCCCGATTAAACTGAATCTAGTTTAAATTCGGGCTCCATGTACAATTTTAAAGGCGGACCCCAGTTTAATTGCATCTGGTTAAACTCTGGGATCTGTGTACTGATGGCTACAGCCTCCAAGTCTATAAACATGTAGAGGGCAGGGTAATCAAACCCGTCTTCGAAAATCATGTCCAATCTAAACATGTAGAAGTCTGGGTAATCAAACCCGCCTTCCAAAATCATGTACAAATTAAACATGTAGAGGGCAGGGTAATCAAACCCGTCTTCCAAAATCATGTACAAGTTAAACATGTATGAAGTCATGGTAAAAAAACCAGTCTTCGAAAATCATGTACAAATTAAACATGTAGGAATTCGAGGTACGTAAACCCGGTTCCAAAAATCATGTCAAAGCTAAACATGTATGAAGTCATGGAAAAGAAACCAGTCTTCGAAAATCATGTACAATTTAAACATGCGTGAATCCGAGGTGCACAAACCCTCTTTCATGAATCATGTCAAAGTCTGTTTTATACGATCAAATCCGCGCTCCTTAATTGGATCCCGGATAGATTGTGGAGTCCGTCCTTACGAAAGGGATGAAGGCGGACCCCGGCTTAACTGAATCTAGTTAAAATCCGGGTTCCGTAAAAATAACGGTTAAAACGTGATCCTTTGGGACATGATAAAGCCGGATCTAATGGTTAGAACGTGCACCCTTTGGGACACGGTAAAGCCGAGATAAGTGTTGTTTAGAGTTTTGCAGGAAACAAAACCAGAAGGCGGATCCCGGTTATACCGAATCTGATTAAAATCCGGGATCCGTGTAAAGTTTCGGAGGAGGACTTGGTTTAACTGAATCCAGTTTAAATCTGAGTTCCGTGTGAAGATCCCGGTTACACCGAATCTGGTTAAAATCGGGCTCCGTGTAAAGGCGGTTAAGCCGCCGAGTCTTGAAAGTCCTTTATTGGATTATTTGCGACGACAATGTCGCCATATTTATTTGAATGATTGAGTTATAGGTATCTAATCCGGAATCTCGGAGTTCAAGTATCTAAACCGGAATTTCGGTGTTAGAATAAATAACATCCGGAATCTCGGTGTTAAAGCTTATAAACCCGAAATCTCGGCTCAAAGTATATAAACCCGGAATCTCGGGTCAGCACGCACGAAATCCCAACAGTAGCTTACACCTAGTTCGGGTTTGAAAGTAACACATCCTGGCAGCTCAGGGACCTGTACTACCAGGCTGGGGGGCAGCAGAGTGGACAACGATTTGTTAAGTAGAAAAGCGTGTTATCAAAAACCGCCATTAATGCAAACCAGAAAGTTCAATGCAAGCTCGGACAAGTATCCAAAATGAGCACGTTGAACGATTTGCACAAACAGTAAGTATTTTCCCGTTATTGTGATTTGCTTACATGTTATTAAATGCAGGAATATAAACCAGACAATTAGCCCGGAAAATTGCTACGAAAGCAAAGTCGGATTTAGGGGATCTCGGAAAGCAGTCAATGAATCTCGGCAGCTCAGAGACCTGAATTACCGAGCTTGGGGGCAACTGTTATGGAATAAAATACTAGGCCCATCCAAGGTGTGGCCCATCAGGAGACATCTCATACATTTGGGCTTGGAGGCACAAGAGGCCCAGCAAGTCCAAACCCTAACCCTAAGGTAGCCTCTATATATAGTTGGTTAACCTAAAGAGGTAAGCATCATCTTCTAAGCTCTCTCTCAATTGCATATACTGCACACAGAGCACACACACCACCCCCTTGGCTAAACGCCTCCGGTAATCCTCGAACTACGTGGACTTTGATCCCTCCTCAGGGTACGTAGGCCCTAGGTATCGCACCTAGGTCAAGTCCCTGTGCTTTGTGATCTCTGATCCTCTTAGGTATCCAATCCATGGATGCTTGGGAGAGAGCTATTTGATCCTACATCGACATCCTAGCCCACCTAGGGCTAGAGATTTATGTTCTATGACCGAACAGTTTGATTCTTGAAGTTAGTGTTGAGGTAGCATCACCGATCAATCCTAATTCTTGATTCGATATAGAGAGGCTTCGCGATTTAGTTATAGAAGTCTCTTCGGTTGGAAATAATCAGGATTTAACTAGACTAATTAGGGATTTGAATAAGGATGTTTGATTTAGGTCCTTTGCGGGTAAATAGTAATAGTGTTAAGTTAAATATGAACATTGTTTTCTGAATCTAAATAAACCAATTGTAAACCTACATGATGTTATCAATTAAGCATTTGTTCATTCTTTAATAACTGTGTCATTAATGTTCTTATGAATTCAGCTAATGGAGTTGTGGGATCATGCTCTCAGAAGAGAAGATCCTTGCAATCAAGAAGGTGATGATTTGGCACTTTCTTTTGGTGTTGTAACTTGGTGGTACAACAAGGACGACACTGAGTTGATTGTTCTTTTCTTGGTAACACTTTAAAAGCCCATAAGGCCGGTAAATTCACAAACTTCTTTTTGACTGGTTCTAACTGATCTTCACTAGTTTTTCCCATGAGTTTGTAGGAAGAACCTGTGGCTTGGACCAGAAAGATGTCAAGACCATTGTTGGAAGCCAGTCAGACAAGGGCATTGTGAAGCTTGATGGCAGCATTAAACCTCCCGAGCTAAAACCTAACCATGGTAATGGTATAGCATTGAACTAACTTGAAGCTCCATTAGAAGTTGACATTAAGGATGGTCGAAGAGTGGTCGTCTTGAACACTAAGAATCTTCCATTGGTTGGCGAGCTTGGACTTGGAGCAGATCATCTTGTATTCTTATTAGGTTAATTAGATGGGAGTGTCATGTGCTCTCCTGGATTCTCATGTGACTCTACCTTGCAAGTTACTTATATCGTTAAGAGAATGGCCGTGTTCAGGTTGTTGGTCCTGACGATAAAAGAGCCTTGAAGACAACAGTAGTAAAAGCTAGTAATTTGTTCATCGTACCCAGATTTCAGATTTCATGTGGTTTCAAAAATTGTTGATCCTAATAAAATGGAATGATTCTCTATTATCACTACGCCTAAGTAAGTTTCTCTTTTAATTTAATTTATTGACATGTGGGTGGGTTAATGTGATTCATTATTATGTGTATATGTTTTTGACTTTATATGATTAATTGTATGACACTGTTATGGATTTTATATAAGGCTCATTAGCGATGCGGCCCAACAACAGGTAGATCTATCGTGATCGCCAGCAGATCAGATAAGATCACAACCAACCTACAATCAAGGAGAGAATCAAGGGAAATCTCTATCACAAATAGAGGGCCCATGAGCCCAAGACCACCAGGTACACTCTATACATACGAGTTAAACCCTAAAGGTACACATCTTCTATCTTCTACGCTCTCTCTTATTTGCATATACTGCACACAGAGCATACACCCCACTCCCTTTGACTAAATGCCTCCATCAATCCTCGAACTACGTGGACTTACGTAGGCCCTAGGAATCGCTCCTAGGTCAAGTCCCAATCAACATCAATATCCTAGCCCCTTAGGGCTAGACAATCTGTGTTCTACACCAGAACAGTGGCGCCGACCGTGGGGATCTATAAATTTTGATTCCCATGACCAACGATGGTCCAAAAACGACAACACTTTTCACCTCTGGCATAAATTTAGATGCCCTATTCTCATGGGTTTTCTTTTTCTGTTTCTTCGTGTCTTCACATGATGAGAAGATATAGGCAAGATTCTCATCCTCTCTCCTTTTGGGAACCCAAATTTGAGCAGGATTCTCATCCTCTCTTCTTGGGAACCCAGATTTGAGCCATCTTTTCTCCTTTTGGGAACTCAAATTGAGCAATGTGGAATGAAGGATTCTCATCCTCTCTCCTTGGAAACCCAGATGGATTCTCATCCTCTCTGGGTGGGAACCCAGATTTGAGCCATCTTTTCTCCTTTTGGGAACCCAGATTGAGCAATGTGGAATGAAGGATCCTCATCCTCTCTCCGTGGGAACCCAGATTTGAGCAAGATTCTCATCCTCTCTCCTTTTAGGAACCCAAATTTGAGCAGGATTCTCATCCTCTCTTCTTGGGAACCCAGATTTGAGCCATCTTTTCTCCTTTTGGGAACCCAAATTGAGCAATGTGGAATGAAGGAATCTCATCCTCTCTCCTTGGAAACCCAGATGGATTCTCATCCTCTCTGGGTGGGAACCCAGATTTGAGCAATCTTTTCTCCTTTTGGGAACCCAGATTGAGCAATGTGGAATGAATGATCCTCATCCTCTCTCCGTGGGAACCCAGATTTGAGCAGGATTTTCATCCTCTCTTCTTGGGAACCCAGATTTGAGCTATCTTTTCTCCTTTTGGGAACCCAGATTGAGCAATGTGGAATGAAGGATTCTCATCCTCTCTCCTTGGGAACCCAGATGGATTCTCATCCTCTCTGGGTGGGAACCCAGATTTGAACCATCTTTTCTCCTTTTGGAAACCCAGATTGAGCAATGTGGAATGAAGGATCCTCATCCTCTCTCCGTGGGAACCCCAGGATTCTCATCCTCTCTTGGGAACCCAGATTTGAGCAGGATTCTCATCCTCTCTTCTTGGGAACCCATATTTGAGTCATCCTTTCTCCTTGGGAACCCAAACTTTTCAATTCTGGTACAAGTAGTGTTAGACTTGCAACTGCGCTCTGAATATGTTTACATTCTCCTCTCATTGGATAAACTGGGCAATTGAGCAATGTGGAATGAAGGATCCTCATCCTCTCTCCTTGGGAACCCAGATTTGAGCAGGATTCTCATCCTCTCTTCTTGAGAACTCGATTTGAGCAGGATTCTCATCCTCTCTCCTTGGGAACCCAGATGGATTCTCATCCTCTCTCCTTGGAAACCCAAACTTTTCAATTCGGGCATAAATTTAGATGCCCTATTTAGATCATAAGCAACCACAACATTTGTGTTCTCCATGCCACTTAGCTCAAAGGAGTTATTTTCACGACTCGGGGATGCAGGGAGATCAATAATAGGATCACATTACTTTATGTTTGCCTTTGCTATGTCTACTTTGTGTTTGTCTTTTCTATATAATTTACATTAGAAAGAGTAAGCGGATTACTAAAACCCTCCGAACATATAGCAAAGTCGCTCATGATCTTCTTATTTGCATACAAAAAAGGAGACCGCTCCCTGTAAATTTGAAGACGGACCCCGGTTACACCGAATCTGGTTAAGACCCCGGCTCCGTGAAAAGGTTTAAAGGCATTCCCCGGTTACACCGAATCTGGTTAAAATCCCGGCTCTGCCAATGTTTTGAAGACGGACCCCGGTTACACCAAATCTGGTTAAAACTCGGGCTCCGTGTAACGACGACTACGGCCGCCAAGTCTCTAAACATGTAGGAATCCGAGGTACATAAGCCCGTTTCCGAAAATCATGTCCAAGTTTATTATATACAGTAAATTCGCGCTCCTCAATTGGACCCCGGATAAACTGTGGAGTTTCATCCCTACGAAAGGGATGGAGGTACACCTCGGTTACACCAAATCTGGTTGAAATCCCGGCTCCGTGTGAATTTGAAGGCGAACCACGGTTAAACCGAATCTGGTTAAGACCCCGACTCCGTGAAAAGGTTTGAAGGCATTCCCCGGTTACACCGAATCCGGTTGAAATCCCGGCTCCGTGTGAATTTGAAGACGGAACTCGGTTACACCGAATCTGGTTAAAACTCGAGCTCCGTGTTGCGGCGGCAATCCTGCCAAGTCCATTTACATATGGGGAACCGAGGTAAACAAACCCGTTTTCAGAAATCATAAACCCAGAAATTCGGAGTTAAAGTCAATAACCCGGAATCTCGGCGATAGAGTATATCAACCCGGAATCTAGGTGATAGAGTATATCAACCCGGAATCTCGGAGTTAAAGTTTATAAACCTGAAATATCGGTCTAAAGTATATAAACCCGGAATCTCGGGTCAGCAAGCACGGAATCCCAACAATCGTGAGCACCTCGTCCGGAGTTGGAAAGTAACACATCCTGGCAGCTCAGAAGCCTGAACTACCAGGCTGGGGGGCAACAGAGTGGACAACGATTTGTTGAGTAGAAAAACGTGTTATCAATAACTGGTATGAATGCAAACCAGAAATTTTAATGCAAGCTCGGACAAGAGCTCGGGCGAATTGCTACGAAAGCAAGCTCGGATTCAAGGGATCTCGGAAAGCAGTAAATGAATCTCGACAGCTCGAAGACCCAAACTACCGAGCTTGGGGCAACCAAATTGGATGAACAAGTCCAGGGTTACGACACCCATAATGGACAAACGAGTTAAGGGTTACGACACCCACAAATGGAGAAACAAATTCCGGGTCACGACACCCGAACGGACCTCGGTTACACTTAATACGTGCATCAACTTGGATTGTTTCGATATGACAACCGTTATCGTCAATGCTAAATTTTGCATAAATTGTGGGTACAAGATCTTATTCGTGGAGGTCAGGTACCTTTTTCTTTCAAATCTTGTTTCTTTATATGTGATTGTTTATTGCATATTTCTTCAAGTCCACACATCACGTGTTTCCAACCCGGATACACCGAATCGGTTAAAATTCGGGCTCGAGTAAAGACGGCTCACGCCACCAAGTCTAGTTACGCTGAATCCAGTTAAAACCGGGCTCTATGCCAAGTCTTGCCAGAAACAAAAAGACGGACCCCGATTACACTAAATCCAGTAAAAATCCAGGTTCCAAGAAAAATCTTGAAGGCGGACCCCAGTTACACCGAACCTGGTTAAAATCTGGGCTCTGTGCCAAGTCTTGAAGAAGGACACCGATTAAACCAAATCTGGTTAAAATCCGGGCTTCGTGTAGAGTTTTGCCAGATAAAGTCATATGGTTAAATCCACGTTTCCATAACCAGTTCGGAACTCGGTAACACTGAAAGAACAGTTAAATCCGCCTTTCCATGGTCAGTTCGGAACTCGGATAAACCGGCCGTGTTCCCTAGTTGGAACCCGGATACATTGAACAAAGGATGTCGAGGGCCATCAAACCCGGTTTTCGCTTAAGCGAAGCCGTCACCGTAAGCTTTTGCAACTCGGTCGCTTCCAAGACTTCCTTAAATGACACGAGGCGCCGTCATCGGCCCTTGTATTGACACCGAGGTCCATAAGCCCGTAACCGACATCGAGGCCCATACACCGGTAAATATTTTGATGCATCAAAATTGACACCGAGGCAAGAAGGCGGATAGTCATGCCGGACCACGATCGAGTCCAAATGCTTGAGCCGATGTCGTCCCGGCGATACGATCAAGCATGTGACAATTCGCCCTTGTTTTGGTTACGGGAAAGACGACTCTTGTACCTCGTAGCGCGGTATACTTAAAACGTAAAACACCCCTACTAATACACCTGGTCTACTACACCGTAAGAGTACTAAGCGGACTCTAACTATTGAAAGACACAGGCCCGGTCTTGATTTTAACTACGTGCAGTCCATGCATAAAGTTATAAGTACACAATGAACAAATTACTTGAATTAATAAGGTCAATTGTTCAAAAGTACACACAAAACCGGCACCATACGCCGGAACAAAAGGAAAATGAAAAATACAAAAAACTTCAAGCCGTAGATCGACATCATGACACTTCACAAGACGCAGGACGCCGCCCCGGCTCATCGGACCTTGCGACGTTACCACACACCCAGGGAAAGAAGCTCAGCAAATTCTAGCCCGACACAGACGTCGGAGACGAGCGATACCTCGGACGATCCAGTCAAGACATCGTACACCCCGGCAGTCCAAAACCTTGAACTACCGGGCTGGGGGGCATCTGTTACGGATTTTATATAAGGCCCATTAGCGATGCGGCCCAACAACAGGTAGATCTATCGTGATCGCCAGCAGATCAGATAAGATCACAACCAACCTACAATCAAGGAGAGAATCAAGGGAAATCTCTATCACAAATAGAGGGCCCATGAGCCCAAGACCACCAGGTACACTCTATATATATGAGTTAAACCCTAAAGGTACACATCTTCTATCTTCTACGCTCTCTCTTATTTGCATATACTGCACACAGAGCACACACCCCACTCCCTTTGGCTAAATGCCTCCATCAATCCTCGAACTACGTGGACTTTGATCCCTCTTCAGGGTACGTAGGCCCTAGGAATCGCTCCTAGGTCAAGTCCCAATCAACATCAACATCCTAGCCCCTTAGGGCTAGACAATCTGTGTTCTACACCAGAACAGACACAATCCTATTTTCACCTATTTGACTGGAACTTCTTAAGTGTGGCCGGAAGGCTCTATCTCCGACTGTTCTGCAAGCTGAGTTCAATGTACATACAAAACTTGAACAACTCTTCCATTCAAAGAGGACTCCTGATGCTATTTTCTTTCCCCACCAAAATAGATAGATTAAATAGTTTGTAATGTAAATTATTAAAGACATTCTTTAGGGAAGCCTAGACACATTACATGTGTTTTTGCTTTTCACTCAAATTTTCTCTTGATTTGTGTTTTTTATTGGTACATATAGTTAAATATCCATAGTTAAATTTGATAGTACTTGGGCACTTCTAATCATGTGGCCAGAAGCTTGACAATACATATTCAAGATATATAGATATCTAGAAGTCTCCTACAATTCTCCACTTGGGCTTTAAGGAAAATGACAAGAGTCATCCACAAACAGTGTGTTAAAACTAGACATCCTTATTTCTTTTTCCACAAAAGTAAAGGTTATAGCTTTTATCCTGGCAAAAAATTGGGACCGAAGAGATGACAGAGACGTATCTAAGCGAGAAGGAGATTTCCCCACCCTTCCCAGAGGATAGCCTCAGGTCAACTAAGAAAGTTCGTCTATGGCCGGAAGAAGCTGGAGCGGAGAGTGATAGAACGGGGAAGATGGACGTCCTGATGACGGAGAGGGTGACTACGGGTGACGTCTCGTATCAAAGCAAGCTGCTGAGTCTCGACCATGCAAAAGCTGGCAGCCGTCTGAGGAATGAGGTAGTGCTAACTGAGGAGGATTATCATATTTGTCGTGAAGGGGACATCCCCTCTGTTGAATTTTCTAGCCGGATAAAGGACGTGCTGGTACGGGGTATGGAACGAATAGCGATAATTAAGCTTTTAGGTAGGTCGATCAGTTATAGGTATCTATTGGCATGGTCCCAGGCTCTCTGGAAACTTCGAGGCTCCTAGCACTTAGCTGACATGGAAGGCGGTTTTTACCTAGCCACTTTCGATTTGGAAGAGGACTACCTGAAGGCCCTTACCAGGGGACCGTGGATGATTTTCGGGGCCTATCTCATGATACAACCTTGGTCGCTAGATTTTTTGACTCTAGTGTTTCTACTATCTCGAAAGTGGTAGCATGGGTATGAATACCTGGGCTCTCCTTCCGGTACTACCATAAGAGCACGCTGAGGGTGATTGGGGCTCTCCTGGGGAAGGTTGTTAAGATCGATTATATGACGGAGTCTAGAGGGAGGGGGAGTACACACGCCTTGTAGTCCTACTTGATTTAGAGAAACCACTGATTCCATGGATTAAGGTGGACGACCGGTCATACGGCGTTGAGTTTGAAAGACTACCTCATATTTGTTTTGAGTGTGGCAAGTATAGTCACTCTAAGGAACAGTGTGGAGTACTGAATAGTAGTCAGGACCCCTCCCTGCGCCAGGAAGCTACAACTCCCATGCCTTTTGGTTGCCCCTCCGACAAGGTTATTCAGGACGTCGCAGTAGCCACAACGTCGGATCATAGTTCCTCACCGTACGGAGCGTGGATGTAGGTCAAGTATCTTAAAAAAGGCAACAAGCAAAAATGGGGGGTCAGTGAAGATTGGGGGACCGAGTATTAATGAAGGATCTCGTTATAATGTCCTATTTGAATGTGAGGATTTGGTGGCAGACAATCCGCCGTCACATGGAGCAAGATCTGAATCGCGCAAATTGGATGAGAGAGACGGAAGGGTTAATGAGACTTTAAATAACAGTGGAACAGAACCTAGTCAGAAGCAGGCCCACAATATGAGTTCTAACCGCCGTAATGGACCCAAGGGTGCCAAGAAGGGTAGGTCAAACCGACTCAAGAGTATAAGAGGAAGGTGTTGGTGGATGAGACAATTGGACCGTCCTGTGATGAGCCCAATAAGGCAATGCAATGCCCACTACGTGAGCCTGACGCTACATGTATGGATACCTCGGTCCCAAGTCAACAAGTTCGCCCAGCAGGTGGGCCTGTTCCTCAGACCGAGGCAAATGGGGGGGCCTCTAAGGTTTCTACGTTCCTGAATTCAGCCTTCAATGCTCTAGAAACCAACTCCTCCCTAGATAATACCAAACACAAAGTGGTCATGATACAAAACACCCGACAAGCTTTGGAGGTGGAAAAATTGATGCTATTAGATGGTCAGACCGTGTCTCAGGGGCCACTGGTTAAACTTGCGGGGAACGTGGATGGAAAGGAAAACTGAGCCCCCAAATCTCACGGTCGAAAGCAAGCCCATCATGGAGTAAACCTCCATTCCTCTAGTGTGCGGAATTTGAAAGTTAAGAAGAAGATGCCAGGTGTTAACCTTTCAAAGGACATGATAGCTATGTTGCAAGAGGAATATGCGTTGCCAAAGGAGGTGGGGTTGGAGGCGACTTGTTTTGAGGTAGTTGTCTGTGCACCTCATAAGCCGGATGACAACTCATCCAGGTCTAGGGTTTCGGTTTGATTTCTCCTTATCCTATGGTTATGAAGATCTTTGTTTGGAACTGTCAGGGAGCAGCCAGTAGAAGCTTCTCTTATACCTTTCACCATTTGATGTGGGACATCAAGCCCAATATGGTAGTTTTGGTGGAGCCGCGGATATCCGGGTTGTCAGCTGATAGGTTTATTGCTCATTCTGGTTTTGGCAATTCATACAGGCTTGAGGCACACGAGTTCACTGGAGGTATTTGGTTACTATGGCAGGATTCATTGAGTGTCTCGGTGGAGCTTTGTCACATGCAGTTTGTTCATTCGAGGGTAACAAATAGAGGTACAGTGGAATCCTTTCTCTTCACGACAGTGTATGGGAGCCCTAATAATACCCTGCGAAAAGAATTGTGGCAGTCGTTGACGGAGGTTGCGGCGTTTGTTAACAATCCATGGCTTCTTGCTAGTGACTTCAATGCCATTTTGGATGGCGGAGACCGAGTTGGTGGATCGGAGAGGCGAGAACGTGGTTGTGACCTTTTTCAGACCTTCTTATTTAGTTGTGGACTGACGAACCTCGGCTTCTCTAGCCCTAAGTTCACGTGGAGGCGAGGTACCTTACTCCAAAGGCTTGACGGGCATTGGGCACACGGCTTGGATAATGTCGGGTTACTGTTCATCTGTTTTTCATCTTCCCAAGCTAAGTTCTGACCATCGGCTTCTTTCTATCCAAATCGGTGAAGGTGCACACCTCCCAGGCTAGCAGGGACCGTTCAGATATTTGGCGGCGTGGGAGACGTCAGAGTCTTTCGGAAGAGTGGTATAGGATAATTGGTCTAGCTCAGATACAATTGTGGTTAATGCACAACGTTTTACTAGTATCGCTATGAAGTGGAATCATGACGTCTTTGGGTGCATCCATTTTCGCAAGAGAAGACTATTGACTCGATTGGGAGGGATTCAAAAGGCACAGGAAACTCATAATTCGCCACATCTGGATCGCCTTGAAGGAGAGTTACGTAAGGAGTTTGAATTGATTTGTGAACAGGAAAGTCTAACTTGGGCACAAAGAGCTAGGTGTGATTGGATTCAGTTTGGGGATAGGAATATGGCATATTTCCATGCTAAAGCAGTCCGAAGAAGTCACAGGAAACACATTACGACTCTAAGGGGTGAAGATGGGGAGTGGTGTACTGATGAGGAGACTCTCCACTCTAAGGCAACCCTATTCTACAAGGACTTGTACACTAGAGAGGGGGCCTAGGCTCCCCCTTATCAGACCAGGGGCCTATTTCCCACCATTGGAGCCACCATGGTTCAGGCTCTTTCGGCTGCTATATCTGTTGGGGAAGTCCATAAAGCCCTTTTTCAAAGGAAGCCCCTTAAGGCACCAAAAGCAAGAGCTTTTGAAGAAATACAATGTAGAAGAAAAGCAGGTCAGTTGGGACATACTCTTAAAATTTTAAGATCATATATGCATATTCAAAATTGAAGGCATGAATAACTTCAACTATCATGCATAGGGAAGGAATATTCAGGAGTAGCTCATGAGTATACCTGCTCTAGTGCTCCTTTGCTGACATGATGCATTTTAAAAAAGAAAAAGAATCAAACTGTCTCATGCAAGCAAGATAGATGATGATAATACTTAACACAAAGGCAAGAAAATGAAAGAAACTACAATATTGTTGTTGTTTCAATTGGTCTTGTATTAAAGACCGAAGATACTAAACCATAAATGTCAACATCATGTAGCAAAGATTCATCTGTTATCATTTTAACGTTGACTCCAAGATTCAATTCCCTTTGGATTGTCTTTGCACTGTCATGCCTAAGTGGATCAAACTAGAGGCATGCGGCCAATAAATTGCCAAGCCCTTCCTGGGCTCTCTTTCCTTCCATCAGGAACTTCCTGGTACATAATGAAAAAAGCAATATTATACAATGTGACCTTGACCTCAATATATTTTTCCCTCTCTACAACCTTAAAAAAAATCATCAATCTCAATTACTTGGTATGCTACTGCAAGAGATCGTAATCCTCTTTCCGCGAATTTATCAATGACAGATGAACTCTACGTTCTATCTCTGATTTATTGCGTGCAAGATTCAAAATCTAACAAAGAAATTGAAGGCATGAATGACTTTAACTATCATGCATAGGGAGGGAATATTCAAGTGTAGCTCATGAGTATACCTACTCTGGTGCACCTTTGTTGACACGATGCATTTTACCGTCACCATCTATGTAAGTCAGAGTTGTCTGTTTATCAATTAGATTGAATGGAAGGAAGTGAACCTCCTGAATACCAGCCCTTGCCTTTTTGGAAGAAAACCAAGTATGAAAACTATATTAAGCCAGAAACATGAATCAAGCTTGCATTTTTCAACAATGAGCAAAAGATATTTCCCAATCAATTCATATACCTCTTTTGGATCACGAAGCATCCCTACAATAGCAGCATGTATTGTATCTTGGTTTTCCACTCTAGAGGCTTGAGTTGCCATGAGAACAACAGTATCAGTGTCAACTCCTTTTGTAAAAACCTGCAGAAAAGAGTTTGGAATTTTTTTTTTTTTAAAAAAAGAACACAGAAATCAACACCACACAAAGCTTCTGTTAGTATGATTCTCGAAGCTCCTACAAAACGGAAATGGTTGTCGGTGAAGAATAGAGGAGTTCTTCGGCTGTGAGAGGAATGAACAATAGTAAAGCATGAATGACTTCAACTATCATGCTAACCTTTTTATCTGGTGATCTTTATGGAAGTAGAGATCTGATCAAATCAGAGCCGCCTCAGCAAGAGATTCAAACTCACTTTGCCACCACGACTATCATCTTAGATAAGCCTTCCAGATCTGCACTTTTCTTCCTCAATATTTTCGTTGCTCTCAAGATTGATGGCTATAATGGGGGACATTCGAATTTGAAAATGGAAAGCAAGTGGGCAGGGGATTAGGTCAGAAGTGACAATATCCGATGTTGAAAATTCGTTGTTGCACGAAGCCCACCGCTGAGCCACACTATGGAGCCATAACTGTTGAAAGAAACAGTGACGCAAGCCACAAAAAATCTAATGAACAATGAAACGGCTTAAAGTGCTACTCATATTCAATTTATGTTGATGATGATATTGATAATAAATTAATATCGGATTACTTTCTAGTTTTACTTTTCCCTCCATTGCCATTTGCCATCTAGGAAATTAGCATAGCCACGCGCCCACACTAGCTTCTATATCAGCATCAGGAAAAAAAGTCATTTATGTCACCGCTTTCCCAAACACAAATCACATCAAGAAAAGTCTATCAAGAACAAAAGTCACTTCTATCACTGCTATCCCAAAGGATCCATTGTCTGGCCACCAACGGTCAAAGTAATAGTGCTGGTATTTTGCTCTCATTTAGAAATCTTATAGATACTTTAACATTTTCGAAAAGTATATAGTGTTAGACACATTTTTAGTAAAATCATATGGGTAGTTTTGCACCTTAACCCATTTTTTTAAAACGCCATTGGTACAATACTTGTGATTATAAATAATCAAATAGAATAAAAATTTACCTTTTAATTTTAATAAAAATATGTACTTCTTCTTACTTGTCCACAATATAAGCCACATTTAAACAAATGCCTTCATCCCCGATATAAAGTCACTTGTTTAAGGTAATTAATATTTTTGTATTAGATCAAGGGTTTCCCCTTCATCGCTTAGAGTGCAAAGTGTTTTAATGTTTTCTAACAAGTGCGCTTATTGGGATTTTCAAGTAATTAATACTAAAATGTGTCTAATTATTTTTTTTTTCTCAGCTGAAACCTTGGATAATAATTAACATGACTAGAGTTGGAGCAAATTCTTAATTTAAATCATATTTAATGAGTAAATTACTATCTATAGTTTAAAAAAAAACAATTGTGGACTGGAGGCACCCGGCTAGAGCCGGGAAATCGGGCCGAGCCCATCGGGCCGGCCCGTTTAAGCCCTGACCCTGAAGGGTTCGGGCTTAAAAAATAGGCCAGAAATTTGAAATTGGCCTTGCAGGGCCGACCCTGTAGGGCCTCGGGTTTAATCGGGCTGGCCCTGCAGGCCCGTTTAACTGTAGCATTTTTTTTAAAAAAAATAATTGCCTAGACTTCCACTTAATGAATGTGTTTATTTGTAATTACTTAGATTTTTTTTAGTTTAAACTATAACCCTTTTTTTATGTTTATTATTATTCTGTATTAAAACACATAATTAGTTATTATAAATTTTAAAGAAGTGATATTTTCATATTAAATAAACACATACTTTGGTATTACAATATTATATAAGTAATAAATTATAAATATATTTTGTATAAAATAAGTATAATTATTTTTACCTGTGAGTAAAATCATGCATGAATCGAAGGAATTTGCATACACACAAAATTACGAGAGGGAAAGGCATTTTGTCGTGGGCATACATAAAACAATTCCTTTGTTTAATATTTTTTGAAAAAAAAAGGAAAAAACATATTCTTTGTGTTTAATTATTTTTTTTTACGAATTAATAAATGTGTTTATTTGTTGAATGATTTATATTGTTTAGATATTAATGTTGATAACATTTATTTGATAGATTAGAACTTTAATGGTTGCAATTTACTAATTATATTTCTTTGAAAAAAATCGAAGGAAAAAGAAGGAAAAATAGTTAAAATTTGGAATAGTAATTTTCAGGCCTTGTAGGGCCGGCCCTGGCCCTGGTACTATCGGGCCGGGCTTTGAAAAACAGATGTTTTCCTTACTTCAGGCCCTGTAGGGCTGTCGGGCCGGGCCGACCCTGATTCCCAGCTCTACACCCGGCTAGGAACTGGGGGTTGGGTTTCTCTCCTCACCTTTTTCTCATCATCTCTCATAATCTTTAAATGGGTAAAGGAGCAAAAATACATATGTGCTTTACCCCCGAGAGCGCCCAGCACCATATGCTTTTTTTGGGAGCAAAAATACACACGTGGTTACCATTTTAGAGCAAAAGTCACATCTCACCGTTATGTTACTGTTCATTTTAGCTCTTTCTCTCTCATCACGGTGAACAGTAACGTAACGGTAGGATGTGACTTTTGCTCCAAAATGGTAACCACGTGTGTATTTTTGCTCCCAAAAAAAGCATATGGTGCTAGGCGCTCCCAGAAGTAAAGCATATGTATATTTTTGCTCATTTACCCATCTTTAAATCATATATGTTCAATCAATACAATACTACTTTAACTTTTTTCTCATTTTCCCAATCAAAGGCCTAGATGGGCTGATGAGAGAAAATGAGAAAAAAGATGAAGAGATTATCTCCTTCCCTAGATCATCTTCTCATAATCTCATTTCTAATTTAATATTTTATAAATTTTAATATTTTTTCACTTTTTATTACAATTATGAATTGTATAGTCCAGATTTTAAAAGTTTAAATTTATCTATTTATATTTATAATAATAATTTTATAAAATATTCCACCGAACCATTTATTTTTTAAATTTAATAGTGTGTGTATAAAAATGAGAGAAAAAAAGTGAGAAATCCAACTATATTTGAAATTTTAAAAAAGAAAAGAGAGGAAAAGGCGGAACCCTGGTTTTGGCGCGCGAACCAAAAATTTTATGGAAGGGGGGAAGAAGGTTGAGGTTTTCAGCTCAAAGGAACAGAGCGGAAGTTCCAATCTGTCATCGAACAATATTCAGAATCTCAATTCCGGAAAACTTAATTCTCAATCTCATACACAATAATCGTCTGAGTTATTCTATATCGTTTCTGTGAATAAAGAAAATGGTGGGACATGACACCGAACTGAAGGCGGCGACGACAGCATACCGGAATGCGAAGGCCGAGGCGAACAGGCAGGAGGAGGCACGATGGGCGAACGTGATCGGAAACATACTGAAGAATAGAGGAGAGTACGTTGAGGCCCTCAGGTGGCTTCGAAGAGACTACGAGATATCTCTCAAATATTTGCCCGAGAAGCATTTGCTCCCCACCTGTCAATCTCTTGGGGAAATTTATCTTCGGCTTGAGCGTTTCAGCGATGCTCTAACCTATCAGGTATGGTTCTAGGTGTTTTTCTTCTTGAAAGTAATTAATTTGATTTCCCCTCTGTCACATCAGCAACCCCCGAGGAACTATTGAGAGAAGAGGCTTGAAAGGGGTTTCCCTTGGTTAAGCTGGGCGGGGCATCAGGCATCTTGAATGTAGATGATGAAGTTCGGGCAGTCTCTTTCGTTGATAAATGGGATATTGAATAATTATGCGATTAAGATGCATTTTAATTTTTAAGACTCCTTCGAGTAAGAGTGTTACCTAATCATGCTGTATACTTACTACTTTGATTTTTCAAGTTAATCGCTTTCTGTCACATTATGCTTTTTCTTTTTCTAATTGCACCGAACAACCATATTGATGGTTCATTCTTTTCGTTTCACTTTCCAGTTTTGATGGTTCATTGTACTTTTTGGATATTCGATTTCTTGATGTTTACACCCCATTCTGTTTTAGAAAAAACACTTGGAGCTCGCTAGGGATGCTAATGACCTTGTTGAGCAGCAAAGGGCCAGCACCCAACTTGGTCGTACTTATCATGAATTATTTTCAAGAGCGGAACATGATCATCTTTCTATAAGAAATGCAAAAAAGTATTTTAAGTCTTCTATGGAGTTAGCACAGATTCTTAAGGAGGACCCACCAACTAATAAGTCTTCCTTTGTCAAAGAATATATTGATGCACACAACAATATTGGAATGCTGGAAATGGAACTTGATAACTTGGAAGAGGCTAAGAAAATCCTAACTAGAGGACTAGAGATTTGCAATGAAGAAGAGGTCAGCGAAGATGATGATGGGCGCAGCAGGCTCCATCATAACCTTGGAAATGTATTCATGGAACTGAGAATGTGGGAAAAAGCTAGAAAACACATTGAGAAGGACATCCAAATTTGTAATAGAATTGGACATTGTCAAGGAGAAGCAAAGGGCTACATTAATCTTGGTGAAGTGCATTACAGGACTCAGAAGTATGATGAAGCACGTTCTTATTACGAGAAGGCACTTACTCTAGCGAAATCCTTGGAAGACGAGGATGCATTGGTTAGGCAAATTGATGAAAATATCAAAACTGTAAACAAAGCTGTCAAAGTAATGGATGAATTAAAGAAAGAAGAGCAGAACTTCAAAAAGCTTAAAAGATATTTGGCTGCTACAAGAGGCTCAGCACATGAGCGTAAATATCTTCTGCAGCAAAATGCTTCTGTTGATCGCCTTCTTGAGAAATCAAGTATGATCTTTGCATGGGAGAAGGTATCAATTCTCTACGAAGTGTGTGTGTGTGAGAGAGAGATCATTTTGTTAAAATCACATTATCTTGTCTCAAGTTTGCAGCGACTCTTTAATTGAAATGTTTTGAACTTCTAACTGTTGATGAGGTAATTCATGTTCAAACTTTCCTTTATACAACACCCATTTTAACCATAGAACAGTTCTTTCTTCTGTACATTCTATTATCGATTTAGGATAGAAGTGATGGAGAAGCACGGGTCTCCAACTTCTTTTTGACATGTTCATTCAAATTTTCAGTTTTACTTTGGATATCATGGGAAAGATGTTCTGTTAGTTTGTGATACTAATGTTTCATTAAGGACTTGTATTTCACTAGTTTGTACAGTTACTCTTTGTTAAGTATGCGTGGATGTTAGTAGTTCATTTCTTTCCTAGTTATAGTTAATTAATTGGAAGCAATACGCATGAATTCTACGTGGAGACTTTCCAAAGCTATGTTTATGTGTGGCTGATTAATAGAATGTCAAATTTCCTTGATGGGAACTGTCATGGTGTAGCATTGTGAATTTGCAAAGGAGAAGAAAGAAATAGCAAGTGAATTGCGTGACAATGAAAAGCTCAGTGATTCATATCTGGCTCTTGGAGAATCATATCAGAAGCTCAGAAATTTCAATGAATCTATCAAATGGTACAGAAAGAGTTGGGAATTGTACAAAACAATTGGTAACTTAGAGGTAGGTTTGATGCTAATGTCACTGCATGATATTTTAATGTAAAGTTCACATTTTTGTCATCTTCTTATTGAGACAATAAAAACCTCAATCCAATAGCATTACTTAATTGGTAAATGAGTTTATAATTCTTGATTGCATGGTTTAACGGGATAATTGACAGTCTAATAGTATATATCTTGCCACGGATTCCATGATATGCATGCTGCTTGGTTGATTCTTATTCTTTACTGGTAATGATTATAGGGCCAAGCACTTGTGAAAATTGATATTGGCAATGTTTTGGATTCTGTTCACAATTGCAAAGGAGCAGTAGCTGCATTTGAAGAGAGCTACAGGTACTGATATCCATGTTTTTTAAATTTACGGTCGACTTTATTTCAATATAAAGAATGAAGTGTATGGAAATAGAAATTGATCTTCATCTATAACATTATCCTAGGAGTTGGGTTAATTTTGAACACAATAGTCTTTCCCATATGCTTTTGGTGCGCCCATGATTGTGTGAACA
Source organism: Acacia pycnantha (assembly GCA_025563575.1). NCBI lineage: Eukaryota > Viridiplantae > Streptophyta > Magnoliopsida > Fabales > Fabaceae > Acacia > Acacia pycnantha. Next base: position 1,428,784 of record JAMWYP010000065.1, read on the forward strand.
TTAATGGGAGACACCGAATTTTTCTTCCATTACATGTGAGAAAATTGCTAGAAAAATTCCTAAAGATAGTGACATACTGTTGTATAATTGTAAATAAATATAAAAGGTAGTTAACTAGTTAGAACTAGGTAGCCGTTATTTAGTTTTAGCCTTAGTGTGATCATTAAGTCCTTATATTCTATAACTAGGCCCTTATGCCATTGTATACAACAGATTACGATGGAATAATAGAGTACTATTTAGATTTCCTTTGCCTCTCTGTTTCTCTCGATCTCTCTGTTCTCTATCTTCTTAAACCCCTCTGGTTTCTATCCCCCTTGTTCCCTCTCACTCTTTTCTATCTTCTACCTAACTCTGTCAGAATTATGGAGATACAAAATACAACACATGCCTATTAGAGGTTACTTAAACAAACTGATTTCATCTAAAATTCAAGTGATCCGAAAATTGCTATGTCATGAATGCTAAGAATCCTACTAAAGTCAATTGCAGGAGGGGATGTCTTTAGGCTCTAAGTACATTTATTAAAATCGAAAGAAACTGCTAAGATGCAAGACACTTCTTTGGTTGCTAATCCGCCAACGTCTGCTCACAAATGCTTGTCGAATGAGTAGGGGCTTGACATTGGATACAGGGTGCCCCTTGTGTGGGGCTGGGCTAGAGGATATCCTAAATGTGTTTCAGGATTGCATGCACTCGAGAGCGTTGTGGAGGAAGGTGGTGGGACCATCACAATGGCGAATGTTTTGGAATATGAATCCATCAGCTTGGGTGTGGGAGAACATCCGTGGAAAATCTGAAGCCAATCGAGAGTGGGCTTCCCGATTTACAATCTTGTGTTGGTAGCTGTGGCGTCGTAGAAACCTATTTGTGTTCAAAAAAACCTTTCTATCAAATGATAGCATTCTTGCCAGCCCCAATGAGATGGTGAAGGGCCTGTCTTTCACTAATGATCGTCTCGCAGGGACGCAGATTCCGGGGACTACATTGGCACCTAGTCGTGAATCTTGGAGACCACCGGATGGGGATTGGGTGAAGGTCAATGTGGATGGAGCATTTTCAATATCTGCTATGAAACGGGCTTGTGGAGGACTGATTCGAAACTCTACTGGGCATTTTGTTAAGGGATTCGTGGATCCTCTTGAGGAAGGGGGATGAATTAACTGCAGAAATTTGGGCTTGTCTCCTTGGGTTCAAGATGGCGTGGGCTTTGGGATTTCGGAAGGTGTGGTTGGAAACAGATTCTACCGAGTGCATCAATCTTCTTCTTCATGAGTCCTGGCCCGCCTCTTCATCGAGACTCCAACCTTATTACGGAAGTGAAAGTGCTGATGGGTATGGACTGGGAAACAAAGGTGACTTGTGTACCTCGTTCGTGTAACCATGCAGCGGATTATCTAGCTAAGAGAGGACTTGACATAGGACAGGGACCTCACGAAGTGTATACGCCTATTGAGGATTTAGTAGCCATTATTAGCCAGGATTGTAATGGGATTATATCTCCCATAGGAATTAGCCAAGGTGTCTTTTCTTTTTTATCCAAAAAAAAAAAATCATACACGATAATTTTATGGAGTGCTCTTCTCTCAAGAGGTTGATATATGTCTAACCATTGGTTGCGCTTTGAGGTTCACCTTTCTAATTTAAAATTTAGAGTGAGAATCTCAATTGAAAGTTTAGCCTCTTGAAAGAGAGTTCTCCATAAAAAGACCAAACGGTAATTTAGCCCCCAAATTTCAGTTGCAGTTTCTGACTTCCCCTATTACAACTACATTATTAAGATAATGGATATTAAATTTTTTTGGAATTGCCTGGCCTCTTTAATTTACCGAAAAAAAAAACAAAAGAAAATACTTTTCTCATAAAATCTGTGATATTGCACAAGCAGCCAATGTGAGACTGAAAATTGTCCACTTAGAGTTGCATGCATAGATATGTCCTTGTTAGCCTTTTTTTTTTTTTTACAAGGTGTCCTTGTTAACTTTTCTTGATGGTTATTCTGATCACTGCTCATCTGACATATGATATCGCAGGATTGCTGCTGAAGGTAACCTTCCTTCTGTACAGCTTTCTGCCCTGGAAAATATGCACTATAGCAACATGATAAGATTTGATAATGAGAATGAAACCAGGTAAATTTTTATGGAAGGCTTATTTTTCGCTGTTAGGTTTAAATTACTCATGGACCCGAGTCAGAAGACCTTCTAGTGGACCTGTGGATTTCTAATAATTAAATTTCAACCTTTAAAGGAGGTTGAAACTCTTAATTGATCAGCTGAAGAAATCAATAGATAAAGACCCTGAATCAAAAGATATACAAGAGGATTGCTGCTCTGAGACTGATACTGAAGCAGAAGGTTATCTCTCAAATAGTGGGTCTGAATCAAAAATGACTACTGCTCGAGAAGATTGGAACGATGACATGCCCCTGATGTCAGTCTTTCAGTCCAGAAAAAAATCATCCCAAAAAGCAGGTTTCATGGAAGGTTTTGGCAACTCTGTAGAGGAACCTCAGCAGTCACCTAGAAGTTTGCCAAAAACTACCAGTCAGAAGGCTGTTGGTTTTAAACGTGTCCGTGTAATCCTTTCCGATGATGAGGAGGAGGAAGAGAATGTTGATGAGATGGAGCATTCAAAGAGAAAGTCACGTGATTGTCAGTTAGAGGACTTCTCTACTTCTGATACAAGTGAGTTTTGATTGTTAATTGATTTAAACCTAAAGACTTTTTAATACCAAAATTAAGTGATGGCCTACTTTGCTAATTGCAGTAAAGAGTAAAAGAAGTGGTGCCAGTCCTGCTGCTAAAATTCAGGTAAAAATCTTGGAATCATAACTTGAAGTTTGTGTTTTATACTTTCATATTTATTCGAATATAAGCCTGTATATCCATACTTGATCGGCAGGTTGTCTCAGAGTTTGGATCCAAATGTCCATTTACGGTTGAAGAAAATAGTAGTTCCTTCAAATGCCGGAATCCTCACGGTGCCACAAAAACTGCCAGCAATTCTAGATCTCTGAGCAATGATATAGTTACCGAACCTGATGTTGCTAGTTGTTCAAAATGTGATACGAATGCCTCTGGCAAACTATTGCACCATGCAATCGCCTGTCCAATGAGGCGTAGTTCTGAACGAGATGTGAGTTCTGCCGTGATGGCTCCAATACGAAGAATCTATTTGAGAATCATTTTTCATCCAATCCTTTTTTGTCACTGTTTCTGACCTATATTCTTTTTAACCTCTCTCCCCGTCCTTTATCCAAGTGCAGCAAGATGTTACAGTCAAGATTGAAAATGACCTGATTTACATGGAAGCAACCTCGTTTGTTGCTAGTGATCAGTTGAAGTCTGAAGTTGCATGCTTATATTATCTACAGCTTCCTAGAGAGAGAAGATCTGAGGGTACGCAATTCCCAATGGGAGTGTTCCTTTTCACAATTAATGTCGGCAAATAAGTTCACCAACCAGTTTGAAAATCTAGTTGTATGAACTCTCATATTATATTCTTATGTTTACTTTTGAGTTTACTCTTTTGTGCTAAAATGTTTATCTGCAGGTTTGTTGCCCATCATTCAGCACATAAAGTGTGCTGGAAGAGATCTAGAATCCCTAGAAACTGTCAAAAATCTTTTGCAATATCTGGGAGATGACATGGTCGAAGTTTCCGTTGATGGTATGTAATACAGCTGTTTTATGTTCATTTTAGGGAGGTCACCATGCAGTGGTCTCTACTTTCTTCAATTAACGCAGCTTCTTTTTTGTTAATCTAATTTCTGGTCAAGAACTGTCAGATTACTTTCCCTATTCATTTGCCACATAATGGATGAATTGGTTCTTGAGATTAGTCGATTAAAATTTTGTCTACTTCATTATCCTTAGATATTTCACTGATGTTGCCATTTATTTAAGCATAAGAGGTAGAAAGCATTAAAAGAAGATACATGAGGTATCATAGGCTCGCTCTGTATTGTAGCTGTATCACTGTTAACACTGATGTCAAATATATCAACCATCTGCAAGTGAGATATTCAATTAATTTTCCCCCATTACAGGATGGGTTCAGAAGTGCTTAATAAAAATGTACATGGACTGCTGCGAGGAGTTGTCCGAGGTGCCAAATCTCAAGGTACTCAAGAAACTATACAATTTAGAGGTAAGATGAAACGCAGTCGTGTCAATTCTCTCATTGCCATTTCGCAAGAAAAAGTGACGATTCTTCTTTTCTGGAGATTGTTTTGGACGTCTTTGTGTATAATAATTTTGCCATGTATTGTATGGAGGTCAAAATATATGCGGATAACTTGTGAATAATGTTATTCCTAGATTTTATATTTAATGAATATTGATACTCATTCTTTCTTACATTCTTCATGAATGATGGGAAAACACTTATGACAACGACTTCCAAAGCTATATGTCACGGCCTTGGACTTGATCTCCCAAATACCGTGCCGGCCTTAGCTTGATCACCCCTCTTGATCTTGGCTAAGTCAGCCGAACCCTCACGTGTAGGCAAAGAACACAAAGACTAAGAGAACTTTAAAGAGAGAAAGAGAAGTCTAGAGAGAGAAGCTCTTGAGTAACACTTGATTGAATTCCCTTGGATGGTTACAAATGAGGGAGGCATCTCCTATTTATTGCCTAGCACCTCCTCAATGAACGGTTAAGATTGATTACATCCTACGGTGGAGAATAGTTCTCCAGAACCTTCCCTAGAAATATCTAGATATTTACACACTTACAAGAGTTCTCTAGAATTCTCCACACAACTCTATCATTATGTACACATATCTACCACATTCTAGGAGTTTCTAGACTTGTCCATATTTGAAGCCCAAACCTCCTATTTAAATGTAGAGTGTCCGTGCACGCGAATCATCCTGCGTTCCTTTCCGGGCGTGACACTCTCCCCCACCTAATCCAGTGACGCCCTCATCACTGCATCGCTCAGGATCACCCTTGTACGGGCATCCATACTTGTGAACAAGACCCTGAAACATCTTCGTTTGTTGGGGAGGAAGCTTCACGATCACCTTGTCCCCTACTTGATATTCAGGGACTCGCTTCTTCCCAGTTGCAACCTTCTTCCTCATCGTGGCTGATTTGCCCAGGAAGGATCTTGCGACCTCAACTCTTCGGCTCAATGTATCACCCACTACATTAGCCGTGCCAAGTTCATACTCCATCTCGCGGTCCACCTCTCGCCTAGGCGGCAACCTTTCTTGGAGTCTTGATGGCATGAGGTTTCCAGTCCTCTTCAAGACAGGGGGAAGATTCCCACGATCCTCCACATCAGGATCCACCACCTTCAAAGCCGCAAGGTAGGTGACTTCCCGCTCCCAGGTCCCTTCGCCACTTGCATGGTTGACAAGCGAACACCCCGATCATCACTTGTCGTAGGCACTGTGCAACCAATCCCCTTTTCAAGGATGCACAGCGAGTCTTCACCCAGCATAAGGACTACTTTTGCCTTGCGCAAAAAGTCCAAACCAAGTACCACATTGAATCAATCCATAGGGGTCATCGACAAGTCTACGGTCCCCTTCCACGTCCCGATGCATAGCTCTACCTCACGAGCTACGCCATTAAGAGGTTTGGCAGGAGTGTTGACAGACTTCCACCATCCTCCTCGTGCTTGAGTAACAGAGAGACCGACCTGCTTGGCCTCTTCAGGAGTAATAAAGTTGTGGGTAGCCCCGGTGTCCACTATTACCTTCACTGGCTTCCCATTCAGCTCCACATCAACAAACATGAGGCCTTTACTCCTCGAAACAGGTTCCTCATGTTTGGCCTTCAAGGCATTCAGCACCCTGAGAGATCCCATCCGCATATTTGGCTCCTCCTCGTCGGGTCCATCTTTCCCTTCAACGATGGCTGACAAGCTACCAAGCTTTGGACACTTGCTCATGTAATGTGGCCCTTTGCACACGTAGCAGCTTATTGTCCTCTTCTTCTCTTCAGATTTGCTCTCATGGAAGGATTTGCCATTTCCTCCCTTAGTGAACTCCTTCCCCTTGTCTCCCCTACCGTTCCCATGATTGGGTTCAGGAGACTTCGATCCGGAAGACTCACCTTTCTCCCCTTCTGATAATCAGTGAGACTTTCCGCAATGGCAATGGCTTCATCCACATCTGACACACCACGCCGTTAGAGTTCATGTTTGGCCCAATTCTGAAGACCATCCACGAAGTAGAACAATGTCTCCTCGCTACTGAGATTGAGAATTTGTAATGTGAGGGCAGTGAAGTCCCTTACATAATCCGAAATCGAGGTCTTGTGCTTAAGTTCCCTCAACTTCTTTCTAGCCACATAGACCACGTTCTCGGGATAGAATTGCTTCTTCAACTCCCTCTTGAAATCTTCCCGTGTCTCTATGGTGCAAAGACCTCTCTCCATGTCTGCATGCTTCCTACGCCACCACAACATAGCGTTATCCGCAAGAAATAAGGAAGCAGTGCGTACCTTGGTTGTGTCATCGGCCAAGTTCAGGCTCTCATCATATCTCTCCATTTGCCATAAGAAGTTCTCAACCTCCTTGGTATCACGAACGCCTTGAAATTCCTTCGGCTTAGGGAGATCCAACCTCACCTCCATTACTCCACTGGTACCACCAACCAACGGAGTCTTTGTTTGTCTCTCTAAAGAAGTCTTTAGAGAGTTGAGCTGCCCCTGCATTGCGGTAATGGCATCTATTACCTTTGCCTCGAGTCGCCTCATGGACTCGGCTCGTTCCTCCTCTACATTGAGGTGCAAATCAACATCCGACCTCAAGTTATCCAACTGGCCTAGGGTGTGGGTTTCAAGTGTCTTAAAGTCACTCTCCACCTTGTCCACCCTAGTAGCCACCCCATGTAAGGCCTCCTCCAAAGCCTCCACCTTTACCATCAAAGTGGCAATATCCGTGGCTTGGCGGGACTTACTTGATCCTCGGGTCTTCTTTGCCTCGGGAGCAAGTTGGGTCTCTCTACCCCTTTCTTCTCCAGCCACAACAACTTCCTCAGTCGTTCCCGACATTCTCGCCTACAAACCACGTTCACAGCTTCAAACCTAGCTGCTCTGAACCTGTCTCTGATACCACTTTGTCACGGCCTTGGACTTGATCTCCCAAATACCGTGCCGGCCTTAGCTTGATCACCCCTCTTGATCTTGGCTAAGTCAGCCGAACCCTCACGTGTAGGCAAAGAACACAAAGACTAAGAGAACTTTAGAGAGAGAAAGAGAAGTCTAGAGAGAGAAGCTCTTGAATAACACTTGATTGAATTCCCTTGGATGGTTACAAATGAGGGAGGCATCTCCTATTTATAGCCTAGCACCTCCTCAATGAACGGTTAAGATTGATTACATCCTACGGTGGAGAATAGTTCTCCAGAACCTTCCCTAGAAATATCTAGATATTTACACACTTACAAGAATTCTCTAGAATTCTCCACACAACTCTATCATTATGTACACATATCTACCACATTCTAGGAGTTTCTAGACTTGTCCATATTTGAAGCCCAAACCTCCTATTTAAATGTAGAGTGTCCGTGCACGCGAATCATCCTGCGTTCCTTTCCGGGCGTGACATGTAGCTTTGGTTTGGAAGAGTGCTACCTTGATTTTTGCACTCGTAGTTTCTGCCAACTGATGTGATCAAACTTCACAAAGGATAAAAGAAACGTCTATAACTATGACAGCATCTTGCATTCATGCATCTAAAGAGGGTGTAAAGAAAAATCTAATTATTTATAAGATTCATGTCTCATCATTATACTTATCATCTCCTTTCATGCTCTTCATCTCTAAATACACCATACTCATTCTTATAAATGTGAGAGAAATCCAGTCCAAAAATGTGTGTCCAGTGCATTGCTATTTTATTTTTTGGTGTACAAAAGGGCCCTGAAACATGGCCCAATTACATCCGGCATAACTAGCCCAATATGTCTGTCTAGCTGCTACCGTACGTAGCAAGTTATGTGCACATACTTTAGCTTCTCACCAAGTTCGGACGACCTTGACTTCCCGTTAAACTCTTAATTTAAGGAACAACAGGACCCAAAGAAACCACAACGGACCCCTTGATATCAACGAACGATATGCTGTATCTAACCTCCCATCAAATGATCATAAAAACATGCTTTCATCAACCACACTGAATCAAAATTTTTGGATTGAATTATTGTTGACTAGATGCGGATCCTTTTCATTGCACAGATCCTAAGAATAAGCCATATTGTCTAATGCATAATACAGTTTCTAGTTAGAGATTTTATTCAGGGCAAAAAAAAAAAAAAGTTAGAGCTTTTATAATTTATATTGATTGTGGCTTCTTATTTTGATCCACCAGGTTTCAGATGACGAGATTATTGTGCCTGAGTGCGACCTGCAAGATTTGTCCGTAACTCCGTTGTTAAATGCACTGCTTTCTCACAAAAGATTTGCAATGCTTGATCTCTCTCACAATATGTTAGGTACATGTGGCTGGTGTTTGTGGCTTTTTTGCTTTAGGGCTTCTCATATATGCATTCTGATTACTTCTATGCACCTCCAAGAGAAGCTTCTTTGTGTGTGCACGCGCATGCACGCCTCTCAACTCATCTACATTTTGTTCAAATGAGTCGGGCAAAAAGAATACTAAAACCTGAAATATAAAGTATAGATATGAGTAAGTGCAATCTATTCATTAGTTTTGGCTTTACATGGGATTTCTAAATGTTAGGAAATGGAACGATGGAGAAACTTCAGAAAGTGTTCATGGCATCAGGCCAATCTTATGGCGGCCTGACTTTGGACTTGCATTGCAATCGGTTCGGCCCAACCGCTTTGTTCCAGGTATGGTTCAAATGTTCAATGTGCAAAGATTTTGACCTTTACTTGATTGTCTTTTCTTTCTCCTTCTCCTGTTCAAATGTTAACACATGTTGAAAGGAGATTTTAGGTATGGATTTCAAATTCAGTAGGTGCAATTATCTTCTTTGATAACTGATAAGGGTATCTTAATGAAAAGATATTTCTACAAATTGAATTCGTGATTGGTTATGCATAAAATTCTCTGAAATACCATCAGCAACCACTGTCTTATTCCCATTAAAAACTTTTGCTTCATAAGTTTTTGAATCAAAACCTGTTTCCAAAAAATAAAAGAAAGTTATAATCCATGACATTCTTGTTGATCAGTCTCTGCTTAAAAAAACAGAAAGCTTGTCCTTATTTGCTCGACTTTGATGCCATTCCCAATTTGCTAATTTATAAGGCATACATTTTTCTCAGATATGTGAATGCTCAGTCCTTTTTGCTCGACTTGAAGTGCTTAACTTTTCTGGAAACCGTCTTACTGATGCATGTGGATCTTATCTTTCAACTATCTTGGAAAAATGTACTGGTAAGCATCATTTCTGCACCTTTGTTCTTTTTTTATTGGTTACATCAAGATCCTTGGTCATTATCCACCCCCATCTTAACTTTACGGCCTGAGTTAATTCTAGGCCACTAGCTTTGTCTATTTTAAATATGGCAGTTTGCGTTGTTTCTTGAGGGATGTTGATAGTCACTTCCTCCCCTTTGTTTGTTTGTTACAAGATACGGAAAATCTATATTACTATTTAAAATACTATAAGCTAAAAAGTACGCTTACCATTAATCTAATTCTCTCGTGTTCTTGTAAGTGAATTTCTGCTATTAGACCGCCATAAGTCTCTTTGCCTCTATTTACAATTCTTCTGTTTTGCAGTCCTCTGTAGCTTGAATGTAGAGCGCTGTCATATCACATCTAGAACCATTCAAAAGATGGCCGATGCATTGGACTCTAAATCTGTACTTTCACAGCTTTGTATAGGTATAATGTATTTACTATTCTTTTTAGGGTTAAGTACCAATTTTGCCCCTGAAGTACGCGCCCAGGAGCAATTTTGCCCCTTAAGTTTTAGACAGAGCAATGTTTCCCCTGAAGTATCAAAACAGAGCAATGTTGCCCCTCTGTTAGAAACTCTAACAGTCAACATTAGTTGACCTAACGTTGACCGTTAGGGTTTCTAACGGAGGGACAACATTGCTCCGTTTTTTATACTTCAGTGGCAATATTGCTACGTTTCGGTGGAGCAATGTTGCCCCTGAAGTATAAAAAACGGAGCAATGTTGCCCCTCCGTTAGAAACCCTAACGGTCAACTAACATTGACCGTTAGGGTTTGTAACAGAGGGGCAACATTGCTCCGTTTTGATACTTCAGGTGCAACATTGCTCTACCGAAAACTTAAGGGGCAAAATTGCTCCTGGGCGTGTACTTCAGGGGCAAAATTGGTACTTAACCCTTCTTTTTAAATACCCATCAAATGTAACTTTTTAGCTCAATGGGCTCTCTCTCCTCTTTGTCAGGTTATAACAACCCTGTATCTGGAAATGCTATTGTTAATCTACTGGCCAAGCTTTCTACTTTAAAAAGGTAAAAGTTAGATATATATCATCTGTCTCTACGGTGCATCTTCATGTAATTCGCAACCTTTATTATGGCATGTAAATTAAGTTCAAGTGAAATTAAATTTGTTATTGTAGGTTTTCTGAGCTGAATCTGAGTGGCCTAAAATTAGGCAAACCGGTTGTTGATACCCTTTGCCAGCTTGCAGGGACCATTACTTTATCAGGCTTAATGCTTGGAAGCACAGGAATCGGAAATGTGAGTGATATCTATGTTCACCATGTGTTCATAATGTTGTTGATAGTACTTGATACCACAAGTGTTTGTTCTGCATGCTTACCCCAGTGATTCTCTGATTCTGATTGATGTTCTTCTGCAGGAAGGGGCAATGCAATTAGCTCGATCATTGTTCAATGGGACACAAGAACTTGTGAAACTTGACCTATCTTATTGTGGGCTTACATCTAATAACTTTTTGAATGCAGGTGTTTCTTCATTTTGCTCCATTCTTGAGCTTAAACTGGAAGGAAATCCTATTATGCCAGAGGTTTGTTGCTTGTATATTATCTTTTTTCAATCTTTTATGTTTTTATTCTAGTAATGAATGTTCTTTGGCTGGTTTTGTTTAAATATTGTGTATGTATTCTGCATGATATTACCATATCATAACCATTTAAAGTAATTTGTGTGCTTTTATAGAGATGCATAGCATTTGTATTAAACTCAGTCTATAACTAGAATGCGAGTCCTTTATTTTGCAGAGTTTGTGAGATGAGTTATGCAGTTAATGACTTATTAGTATTATAGTTTTCTATAGATTCTAGGGAAAATCTACCTCAGGGCCCAAATTAGTCAAAAAAGGTCCAAGAAAAAGTCACATATCAAACCAGGGCCTTTTTTGGTATTATTTTATAAACGTTAACAATTAGATCAGTCGAATTAACAACTATATTAGTAGAGCATTAACAACTAAATCAGTAGCATTAATAACAATATCCTAACAACTAAATTAGTACCCGTTAACTACTATATCAATAGACGTTAACAATTAACGTTTTATGAAATAATATCAGAAAAAGTCCTGGGGCCTTTTTTAACATGTGACTTTTTCTTGGACATTTTTTGACATTTTTTTGCTAACTTGGGCCTTGAGATGGATTTTCCCTAGATTCTATATTATATATAGATTAGCATCTCGAATTAATTCTAATCAGTTAATCAGTATTTGGTATGCTAAGATGTAAATTTTTATATCCGTAATGAATACAGGGCAGCAATACTCTCTCTTCTCTTCTAATAGACCCGCAGTGCTGTCTAAAAGTTTTAGTCCTAAGAAACTGTCAGCTTGGGCTTACTGGAATTCTCCACATACTTGAGGCACTAGCAGGTAGGCATTAATCATATCTGGTAGTTATTCATCCTTTTGGAAATGCATTTACTTAATATATATATATATATATATATCTTGTTTCTCTACCAGAGAACAACTGCCTACAGGAGCTTAATCTAGCAGGTAATGCTGCTCCAAATGAACTCTCTTCTTTACAACATGACTTTTCAGTAAAAAGATGCTCAGAAAACTTGGAGCAGAAGGTAGATACTACTGAATTAAGTTCCCCCATGCAACTGGAAAATACTAAAGAGGTTCTTGGCACTCCCAATAATGGCAATCGTGAGCTTGAAGTTGCTAACAATCAAGATGATCAGACGAGAGTAGAAGCTGCAGCTTCTGGAATTGATGACAGTTGTGTTAGTTCATGTCAAAGAAATAATTCTTCATCTCCCAAATGCAATCATTTAATTAGAAAACTTTCAACTGCTATTGGTCTGGCAAACAACCTGCAATTACTTGACCTCAGCGAAAATGGTTTCTCTGCAGAAGCTGCAGAACTGTTGTATGGTTCATGGTCATCATCATCATCTTCGCGAACTGGTTCAAGTCACAAGCACATTACTGATCAGATTATTCATTTCTCAACCAAAGAAAATAAGTGCTGCAGAGTGAAGCCGTGCTGCAAGAAAGATTGAGATTTTGTTTCCACTGATCTGACTGTTGTGGTAAATGATCGTGTGCGGTAATGAAAAACATGTTTCCATCTGATTATTTATGGATGTGTTCCTCGTTAATAGTTACTATTTCTTGTTATTTTCTTAAGCTACGTAGGTAGTGCTCGAGCTTCATTTGTCACGTCAAACTTGTATATAAAGCACAATTCAATTGATCATATACATATGTGTGTGTGCATATATATATATATATGGCAAGTTGTCGTAGTAGTAACTCTGCCTGCGACCTTTAAACAAGGTCCCACACTCGTATATGACGTTAACATGTTTGTGTGTTTGCGTGATTAAATTGTATAAAATCCAAATTGATCATATATTCATATATATCTTAGCAAAATGCATAATATATGTATATCAATAATAATAGATTTTTAAGTAAAAAGGGGAAATACCAATACTAAAAAATGGGAAATAAAACAACTCTGGTTTACAAAATAGTACTCCCTTGCGTGATTATATAGTATATTTATCTAATTTAATGAGATTAAAAAAGTTAGTTAATATGACATGTATTTTTTAAAACACCTTAATTATTTTTCTTATTTTGCTCATCTCCTATTCTTGATTATTGTTGAGGGAGTATCAATAGAGTAGGGGTAAATTAATAAAAGAATAATCAATAAGGAAAATATGTTTTATATTTAAGATTAAGATCAACTCTCTAAATAATTCTCATATATTAACGATAGGAGTAGAGCTGGGAATCAGGGCCGACCCTACAGGGCTTGGAGTAAGAAAAACATCAGTTTTTCAAAGCCCGGCCCGATAGTATCAGGGCCAGGGCCGACCCTATAGGGCCTGAAAATTACTATTCCAAATTTTAACTATTTTTCCTTCGATTTTTTCAAAGAAATATAATTAGTAAATTGCAACCATTAAAGTTCTAATGTATCAAATAAATGTTATCAACATTAATATCTAAACAATATAAATCATTCAACAAATAAACACATTTATTAATTCGTATTAAAAAACAAATAAACACAAATAATATGTTTTTCCTTTTTTTTCAAAAAATATTAAACAAATGAATTGCTTTATGTATGCCCACGACAAAATGCCTTTCCCTCTCGAAATTTTGTGTGTTTGCAGATTCCTTCAGTTCAGGCATGATTTTACTGACAGGTAAAAATAGTTATACTTATTTTACACAAAATATATTTATAATTTATTACTTATATAATAATGTAATACCAAAGTATGTGTTTATTTAATATGAAAACATCCCTTCTTTAAAATTTATAATAACTAATTATGTGTTTTAATACAGAATAATAATAAACATAAAAAAGGGTTATAGTTTAAACTAAAAAAATCTAAGTAATTACAAATAAACACATTCATTAAGTGGAAATTTAGGTAATTAATTTTTTTTTTAAAAAAATGCTACAGTTAAACGGGCCTGTAGGGCTGGCCCGATTAAACCCGAGGCCCTACAGGGCCAGGGCTTAAACGGGCCGGTCCGATGGGCTTGGTCCGATTTCCCGGCTCTAGATAGGAGGGAGTAGTAGTTGATTTAACTTGACTGGTGATTGCTTCAGTCGGATTGTTGGGGTTTCTTTGTGGACATCGATGGCATTATACTAATTTCAATCCCTTAGAGCTTGTTATGATGCTGTCTGAAGATTCTATCTGCTAGTCTTCTTCTGGTTCGGATCAAAGCTCTTTTGCAAAGGGATTGGCATGTTATCTTACGCCATATCCGGAGGGAGGCGAATGGTGTAGCTGATGTGTCAGCTAAACAAGGCATTATTGTTAGGGAGTGTCCAGAGTTACTGCGTTCCTTAGTGATGCAGGAGAGTTTGGGAATCTATTCCCCTAGTATTTCAGTTTCTGTTTAATGTAACTTTGGCCGTGTGCCATCTTTCTTTATCAAAAAAAAAAAAATCAATCCAAACATGAGCCTGTGAGTTTTGTGGTAATTTGAAATTGAAAGTTGGATTCAAATTGAAAGTTGGATTCAAATTAGTTCTCTGGAAGGATTGAAGAAAAGTTATACTTATATCCATTTAACCAAAGTGAGTGTATTTATTGAAGACATATTAAATATATTCTAAACAAAATTTAAAAAGTATGATTTATTTTATTATTGGCACTCCCTCCGATTTTAATTATAAGACCTAGTTGACTTTTTTGAAGATATTAAGGAAACTAATTAAATTATTTTAGAGTATTTTTATGTTTATTTTTTTCTTCAAATTATTTAGTTTGACTAATAAACTAATATATAATCTAAAGATATATAACATATGAAATGATTAGATAACTTACTTAATTTCCTTATTCTCTTCAAAAAAAAGTCAAATAGGTCTTATAATTAGGACTGAATGTAAGATTGTTTATCTTACAAATTAGATTCACCAAGATGGAAAAATAAATTAGATTCTCTCCGCTGCCAAGTTGAGTCGGCTGCTGTCCTTTGCTCTGTTGAAAGCAGTTCCTATAGCGAAGCAGGCACAGGAACATATCTCGAAGGCTGTTACCAAGTTCTCCACATCAGCAGCAACATACATAGGCTTCTATATGTTTGTTTGCTTTTTCTTTCAATTGTCCCTTTTTTTTTATATATCTATAAAAGTTCAGGTGGGGATAGACATCGATATCCCACCAGAGGCAAGGTATGCCTCCAGACTCAAAAAGCAATTAGGTACAGAGATACTTATAAATCGCCCACCAATAAGGCTCTCATATCGACCAGCGAGTATCGAACCTCCTCCCTTTTAGAATGAAAGATCAACGTCTTAACCAACTTTACCAATGATGAATGACTCAATTGTCTCTTTCTCTGGCAAAGAATGCTCATTCCCTTTCCCATTACATCAATGCTTTTCGGACATCAAATATGTAAATTAATTCCACAATTATAAATAAAATGTCAAACTTTTCTGCCTACTTGCGGATATCTTATCCACTTACATCAAGGAAGAGAGAAGCAAAGTCGTAAACAACAGCAAACAAAGTCAAAAAACAATCAGAGAACAGTTAGTCGTGAATTATCAGATTTGATTTGACAGTATATATGTATCTAAGAATCCGAATCCGCGTTAAAGAACGAAATAAAGAAGAATATAAACAAAAATCTGCCATACCATACATGTTAGGCAAAGTCAGAATAAAAGACGTACACGAAAGGCAAAAGTTGATTAGAATAAGAAAATCTGTTCAACTAACTTAGCATGATGTAATGAAAAATCTTTTCAAGTATGATTTAAGAATCTGCCAAATGATACTAACACATGTATAATATGAATGAAAGACACAGAAATTAAAAAGAGGATTTTTGATGTAAAAATACTCACCATTTTAGAGATATGAAGATACCAATGAATATTCAAAATAAAAACAAAAATGTCATGATTATTTTTTGGTTGTCCATCTATCCAGAGCTTCGCCCGGACTAATTCGGATTCGACCCGCGTCGCGCATCTGGCTATGGTGAAAGAGTCTCCCAACGGGGTTTTTTTGCATTTACAAAAATGTCATGATCATTAAATATAAGATAACGCTGTTATTTTTTGTCGTGGATCTCACACTTTTTTTTTTGCATATGTAACGTGTTAAGTTATATTTAACTAATAGTTTTGGTCTCATCTTGAATATTCATTGGTATTTTTGCCCCTCCAAAAAATATATAGTGCTTGACGTACTTTTAGTAAAAACTCATTAGTATTTTTGCATCTTACCCATAAAAGTAAGAATAAAAATGAATGAGATATACAACAAGGGTAAAATCAAGTGAAATGATCTAGTCTATTACAACATAACAAATTGTAGTCTGAAATCTTATTAGAAAATATTACATTTAATATTAAATATACGATCTTGTTTATAGTGTAAATTGCTTTACAAATCAAATCTTATATTAAAGACTAGAGCTGAGGTAGAATAATTGTTGGAATATTTTAAAATGAAGACATGTGTTTATTGAATAGTCACGTCCCTATAAATTAAAGAATTTCCATGAAGAGTTCTATAGAGAGTTATAACACTAAGGGCCCGTTTGGTATACGGAATCGGTGGGAAGGGAAAGGAAAATTAGAAAGTTCCTCCATTTGGTATGCATTTTGACCAATATTCTCAGGAAACTATCTTCCCGGGCCCACCAATCTTCCCTCATATGCGGAAAGATCAAATCCCACCAAAATTGGTGAGATCTCAACTTCCCACGTCACTGTTCACACTTTTTGACAAATTTACCCCTCAAATTCTGTAACAGCCCCAAATTTCTAACAATTATAATAACATAAAATTTCAATAACCTTTTTATGAATAATTACTGAAATTCGAAATAATCAAATTTGGGAAGTGTTACCGCTGCACTTGTATTGGGACAAGTGCAATGCTAACTTATTACATTAACATAAATCCAAAATTTAAATAAATATGTTTTCTTCGAAGCATAAAAATAAATAATAAAAAAAGGGATAAGGGTCTTAAATGCCATGGAAGTTTTCGCGAAGGAGCACTGGGTGGACGGGAGTTTTTTTTGGACCAAAATTGCCATGGAAGTTCACAAAACGTAGTAATTTTGCCCCTCCGTTAATTTTGACCGTTAAGTTTAACTGAGTGCACAGGTATCATGCCACCTCATCAATCAAGTATCGGTTTTGCCACAGAAGTTTTCACTGAGGAGCAATTTTGCCCTTCTATCCCCAATATTAAATTTGACTATTAAATCAGTCAAAGAACACACATGTCATGCCTTGAAAAGGTCGAACTTGAAGTTAGAGAGGGAGATCCTTGAAATGTTGAGTTCAAGGCGGCCGGAATTTGTGAAGTCGAACTGGTTAAAGGGACTGAAAGGTTTGTCGCAAAACTCAGAGGAAGCATCAATGATGATCTAAGCGAATGAAACACAAAACGAGAAATCATTTGTCAAGATCAAACCAATATTTGGGACAAATCAATAATGAATTGTCCCAAATATTGGTTTAGTAAGCATCACTTAAAATCACTAGAATTTTTAGGAGCAGTATAGATTTACATTGTGGGACAGGGTGGGTGGCCTAGATCAATCTATACAAAGGTAAATACTATCACTATTGATTTGTCTTACTGAACCAATTTTTAGGACAATTCATTTCTCGTTTTGCGTTTCATTCGCTTAGATCATAAGTAATGCTTCCTCTGGGTTTTGCGACAGACCTTTCAGTCCCTTTGACCAGTTCGACTTCACAAATTCTGGCCGCCTTGAGCTCAACGTTTCAAGGATCTCCCTCTCTAACTCCAAGTTCAACCTTTTCAAGGCATGACATGTGTGTTCTTTGACTGATTTAATAGTCAAATTTAATATTGGGGATAGAATGGCAAAATGGCTACGTTTTGTAAACTTCCGAGGAAAAATTGCTCCTCAGCGAAAATTTCCGTGGCAAAAATGATACTTAACTCATATTTGATTGATGAGGTGGCATGCCACGCGTGCACTCAGTTAAACTTAACGGTCAAAATTAACGGAGGGGCAAAATTGTTACGTTTTATGAACTTCCGTGGCAATTTTGGTCCAGAAAAAACTTTCTTCCACCCAATGGTCCTCAGCGAAAACTTCCATGGCATTTAAGACCCTTATCCCATAAAAAAAAAAAAAAGACTAGCTAGAATTAATTGAATGTTCTTCCTTACTTCTCACTGCTAGCCCCAACCTTTAGAACCTGTTTTACTGAAAATTTGGCTCCCCGAAGGATTATCGCAGCCCATGAACACAAAAATCAGCAAAGCTGGTAATCCAAATAAAACAAAGATAATATAGAGAAAATAAAATATTTACATAATAATAAAAAATATCATTCATATATATAATCAAAAGAAAATGTCAGTTTCGTTATTCTTTATGAAGTTTAATTAGTGGGAAGAGAACCGTGGTAGACCTGGATATCCTACCAGTCTACCCTGTGACCCAGAAACCTGCCAGTCACAAATCATCAAATTGGCCATAAAACATCTCTTTCCTAGTGTGCACACCTTTTTCCCAAAGTTGCTACCAGTATCCCGAGTTACCCTACCGGACACCACTTTGGAAAGAACGGATACTATCTTTTCACATTATATAAATATCGAAGGTATAAAACCCAAAGGTTGTGCTCATCACTTTAGGAGGTACTATCCCAAAGCTATCCTCCCACGATTAAATTATTTCAATCACACACAAAATTGATTTGTCAAATTTATGGAACCAAAACGAATATATATGCTGCTATTTGTCAATGACGAAAACTCAGGCAAGACTATTAAAAAGTACATGTATATATATTAGACACAAAGCAGATCAGTCAACTTGCACAAAACCGAGGTAACCAAAGCAAAATATGTATAGGTATATTTATGACCAATGAAAAGGATAAATGGTTTTGCAAAAGTTAATCACGTAAATCAAGAAAGAGAAATATATATGTATTCCTATACCAAACGGGCCCTTAAAATCTGTTTGGTTAGAGGGGAGGTGATGTAAGAGGAGGGAAAATGAACCCTTCCTATGACCCCCAAAGTTTCCATTATCTCCCCTCCAACACCCCTATTTTGGCTCCTATCCAAATTGAAGGGTTTTGTAGGGGAGCCAAAATTTTGGACCATGTTACTCTTATAACTTAGGTAATATTCCAATAATCTTCATGATGAAAATATTATGATAAATAAAAATATTTTATTATACAAAAATTATTTTTATTAAAAATATATTATTAAATATAATTAAATATAAAAGTGTATATTTATGAATAAAAAATTATTATAATTATAACATATTCTCATATAAATTTAAATAAAAATATTCTTGTTAAATTAATTTGAAGAAAAATATATTTTTATCATAAAAAATATTATCATGAAATAACATTTAAAAAAATATATTTTTACAAATAAAAAATATTATTATAAAATTTATTTAAAATAAAAAAAATATTATAATTATAAAATATGTTAAAATAATTTAAAATAAAAATATTATTATAATGAAAATCATATTATTTTTATTAAATTATTGTTTTCTAAGAAATATATTATTTTTATTAAAAATATATTATTATGAAATTAATTTAAAATCAAAATATTTATTATAAATAAAAATACTATTATAGTTATAAAAAAATATATTATTATACGTACAATTGATTTAAAACAAAATATATATTATTATATTAATTATAAATAAAAATGTTATTATATTAATTAGATAAGATGTAAATTAATGCATATAACATATAAATAAAACAAATATCCAAATATGTTATGGTAGAATGGTAAATTGTTATCATTCCTCCCTCCCATCTTATCTTAAACTAAACAAATGATCATTAAAAACTCCTCAATTCATCCCCATCAATCAAACCAAATCAGGTAACCTTTTACCATTTCCTTCCATTCTCTCACCTCCATCTCCTCCCTTCAAACCAAACAGGCTCTAAAAGTCACCAAGGTCATGTCTCTTTAGTTTTGAAGATACATAAGAATGTGTGGTAACTACTACCTAGTAAAAGATTTTGTTGGTTTTTCAAGAAGACCCTTCATACTATAAAGGCCGGTGTAGCTCTTTATGGAAGAGTTATTTTAAATAACCATTGGTTATTTAAGTTATGTTCGTTCATAAAGGCTTATAAATCTAACATATGGTTATGACTTTTAATTGAAGAGGTGTTGTTTTAAAAAACACCACTTCAAGACAACATTTCATGGTCTATAAATACCCTTCACCACACTTCATTTGTGACATACGATACAAATCATTTAAAAACCATACAATGAGATATCAAACTCATTGTTTTTGTCATTGAGTGCACACAAAGATAAAGTCAAATTATCATTTTGTAAAAGTCATTGTTTTCTTGACTTGAATATTGTGAGTGCAATTTATACTTTAGGGTTTTCATTATATCCTGCGGTAAATTTTCCCATTAATCCAAATTGCAGTTTATTAGATTGAAATATGTGAGGACGAATTAAGCCTAAAAGAAAGTGTTGCTCACGCTTTAAAAAACATTGTACATTACTTTCTTCTTCATCTCTTCTTCTTATACCCCTCCAACAATATTCATATTTAATGTATGACCGTGTATGCCTCAAATAAGCTAATTAAGGTTACTTTTAGTAAAAGAATACTTATGTTTAAAGTTTTAAACAAATGGGAAAACAAAAAAAGAAAAATATGAGAAGAGGGGGAGGTTGAAAAGGTAAGAGGAGCAGTGACTTGAAAGTAAATGATGCTTTGTTCATTATTATTTGAGCATACGAAATAAGTTGTCATCAACTAATATCTATTTTATACTGGATTTGATTCATTTCATTTGATTCCTCCATCGTCATTTTCAGTAATTAACTCAAAAACGTATTTAAATTTTCTCCTTAGCTTCCACACGCACATATAATGTGTACATTATACACTTTACATTATTTGGATTTAGTGTTTTATTTTGTTGATAGAGTTCATTTAACAGAAACAATGATGAAAATATAAATGAAAGGTAATAATGGAGATGAAAATTGAAAGGTAATAATGTACATTATACACTTTACATTATTTAAATTTTTGCCTCTTCATTATCAAAGCATGCACCTTCCAATTTCTCATCATAATAATAATTATTATCTTCTTTTCCCAATTCAACCGAGTAAATATGGGAGGACATCAATATATCGATAGAAGATATATAAAATATGGTAAGTAATACTCTCTAGCTCCTGTCTTGTATATGATAGCAAGCTATCCTTAAGACAAAAATCTCTAATATATAGGATCAGAAGTACTCATTTATCCCATCTTATAGTATAAGATCCTTTATCAATTATCTTGAAAACAATTTGTTTAACTTATAAACTGATTTAACACGATCTTTTAAAGAGATCATTTCACATATTAATTTATTTAACTTCTTTCATCTCTCAAAGTGGATAAATAAGTCTTACATTAAGTATATCAGATAAGTATTATATATTAGGTATTAACAATGCAACTTATTTTGAAAAACTTAGTTGAATCCACAAGCCTTATGCTGAGTTAGGGAAAATTAGGTACAATTCATCTCAATTATATTCTAACTATTAAGTTTTTTTTTAAAAAAAAAAAAAATTTGATAAGACCTAATTATTAGGTTTTAGAATATAACAATTTAGTTATTTGGACACATCTTTCCGAGACTTTTAATTGATTAATATCTTTACCATATAAATATAAATTTATTGAAATGATATAAAGATTATAGGAAAATTAGCAACAATAATGATAATTGATTTATTACTTTTGATGAATGTGAATTGGTATGGCGATCATGATTTAGAATTAGGTGGCATGGTAGAATCCATAATTTCGAGTTGTCCACCAATAACACAAACAATCATTTCTACGTATTTATCATTAATTATCATTAGCACTTTTTCTACTGAGTCAAAAATAAAAAATAATTGCAAATACAGTCTCATAATGAATCATCTGTAAAAGTATATTACAGATTTAAAATATAATACCTTCCAATGAGTATTGATATGAATATACATGTGTTTTCACCATGTGGGCTCATCATAAATTTATTAACCGCCAATGCAATCATAACAATTATTCAATCTCTTTTATAAGACATCAATTGCTGAACCTTAATTCATAACAACGCATGGTCTTGTAAATAGTGGCACCCTTATCTTTTGGCACTGTCAAATACTTATATATATATATATATATATATATATATATATATATAGAGAGAGAGAGAGAGAGAGAGAGAGAGAGAGAGAAAGAGAGTTGTATAATTATCTACAAATATAGGTTATGATCCCTTAAAACTCTTTTCTATATGAAGATAATTTATTAAAACAAGGTAATATATATATAAACAAATTGTACCTCTAAAATTCAGAAGATAAATCCAACATTATGACGTGACCCAATCCACTCAAAGCAAAACAAAAACGTACCAACACTGAAACTCATGAAAACATAAAACAACCCTACAACGTACTGAACAAAGACAATAATGAAAAACCATGAGTCAATTTACCACTGCATTTTGTACTACTACACATACGAAGAACACTATTGGAGATGGGATAGGTGATGAAGAGCAACATCTACACAATAAAGAGTGTGTGGGGTGATGATCACCTAGGTGAGTCACTAGCGTAAAGGGCTTGGATATCCCTTAAAGCTCTTTAAAAGATCATGTAAAGAATTATGTATAATTGTTACGTATATATCATGTTAAAAATTATTAATTTTTTAATCTCAATATTACTTTTTAGAGGCATATATTTTATATTAGGAAAATACTTACAGTAAGTTCTTTATATCCATTTCGTCAAGTTCTCCAATCACATATTATCATGTATCCTATTTTTGAATCATTTTCATTTAACTATAAAACACATATGAAAAAAAAAGGACACATAGTCATGTGTGATTGGAAAACTTGATATAATGAATATAATGAACTTGATGTAAGCATGGTCCTTTATATTTTGATAATTATTTGTTTATGAATAATTTTCCCATATTTTTTTTTTTTTTTGGGTTAGGGCTAAACCCGAACCATGTGCATACCACAATACATAGTAGAGCCGGGAAATCGGGCCAAGCCCATCGGGCCGGCCTGTTTAAGCCCTGGCCCTGGAGGGCTCGGGCTTGAAAAATATGCCAGAAATTTGAAATTGGCCCTGCAGGGCCGGCCCTGTAGGGCCTCGGGCTTAATCGGGCCGGCCCTGCAGGCCCTTTTAACTGTAGCTTTTTTATTTTTTTAAAAAAAAATACCTAAACTTCCACTTAATGAATGTGTTTATTTGTAATTACGTAGATTTTTTAGTTTAAACTATAACCCTTTTTATGTTTATTATTATTCTGTATTAAAACACATAATTAGTTATTATAAATTTTAAGGAATGGATGTTTTCATATTAAATAAACACATACTTTGGTATTACAATATTATATAAGTAATAAATTATAAATATATTTTGTGTAAAATAAGTATAATTATTTTTACCTGTCAGTAAAATCATGCATGAACCGAAGGAATCTGCAAACACACACAAAATTACGAGAGGGAAAGACATTTTGTCATGGGCATACATAAAGCAATATCTTTGTTTAATATTTTTTGAAAAAAAAAAAGGAAAAAACATATTCTTTGTGTTTATTTGTTGAATGATTTATATTGTTTAGATATTAATGTTTATGTCATTTATTTGATAGATTATAGCTTTAATGGTTGCAATTTACTAATTATATTTCTTTGAAAAAAATTGAAGGAAAAATAGTTAAAATTTGGAATAGTAATTTTCAGGCCCTGTAGGGCCGGCCCTGGCCCTGGTACTATCGGGCCGGGCTTTGAAAAACAGATGTTTTTCTTACTTCAGGCCCTGTTAGGCCCTGGCCCTGTCGGGCCGGCCCTGATTCCCAGCTCTAATACATAGTGAATGAAATAAGTGTAGAATTGGGGAAAAAATGCCTAACATTATAAGATTGCTTGTGCTTTAGATCAAACATTACTTTTAGAAGCTTCCTTACATTTAGGATTCGGGGTGATAATCCTTTGGATTAAGCTTTAATTATCAATATGTTAATACTTTTTTATATAAATAAAAGTTTAGTTGATTGAGTTAGTCCCAATGACTTGTTAGGATCAAACATTCAAACCACGTTTCCAAGCTCAAATAGTATTTACAAAGATGCTTATAGATTGTCCATCAATAAGGTCTTCACGTTGACAATAAGATTTGAACTCACAAACTAATGAGTTATGAACCAATGATTTACTAATTGCACCAACATTTATAGTCTCAATATGTTAATTCTTCTTCTTCTTTTTGTTGGAAACCAAGTGGTATTCTCTGACCAATAGCTAGAGATTAATTCTGAAGGACACAAACATTTACCTATTGGAAACGTTGGGCTGGCTAATTTAAGCCTTGACCCTTCAAGGGCTGGGCTTATAAAATGGAGCATCCATATGAAGCTAAGCCTAAAAAGGTTAGCCTTGTAGGGCCGAAGGCTTAAAAGGGCCAACCCGTTATTTTTTTTTTAAACCTGAATGTTTTGTAATGATGCAGGATTATCAAGATATTTATGCTAGTATGGATAATTCTTCCATGAACAAGTTTGAGTTGGAAACTTATTTGGAAGAACCAATACTGAAGCCTGATAATTGAAAAGAATTGGATGTCTTGAATTGGTGGAGGAACAATCAACAAAGATTTCCGATTCTTTCAAAGATAGCAACTGATATTCTGAGCATTCCAATTACTACAGTAGCCAGTGAATCAGCTTTCAGTATTGGTTCATGTGTTTTGACAAAATATAGAAGTTCAATTCTTCTATGTAATGTTCAAACTCTTATTTGTACTCGCAACTGGATGTATGAATTCATATATGATAGTAATTTACTAATTTATATGTATTTTATTCTTGTTATAGAGTTATTTATCCATTTAATTACAAATACATAATAACTATACTTTAATTTTATAACTTGGTTTATTATTTGTTGTATATAGAGATTATGGATGTATTCATGATGTAGAAAAAGAAATTCTTGATATTTTTATCCATAAAGCAGAGTCTATACTTAAAGTGAAACACAATCAAATGTCTTTGAAATTGATGATAGCGGCGAAGAAGATGAAAATGATAGTCATCATACTTATATTATTTAGTGGTAAGCTTCTTATGTTTTGTGAGTTATTAGTGGACAATAGTTTACTTTTGATTTTGTTTGTTATATGATGTGTATTGTTTGGAATTTAATGTTGACAAAATTTATTTGATAAATTAGAACTTTAATTATTGTAATTTACTAATTACATTTCTTTGAGGAAAAAACAAGAAAAATAGTTAAAATTTAGAAAAATAGCTTTCAGTTTTGTAGGGCCGGCTCTGACCCGCATGCTCTCAAGCCGGGCCTTAAAAAGCTGATGTTTTTCTTACCCCCGATCTAAAAGAGCTGGCTGATTTAGGCCCTAACCCTTCAAGAGTCAGCTTGATTCCCAACTAGAAGCACATAAATAGATGGGCCCACTTCTCAAAATAAAAAGGATGGTCCCACTCCAAAGCACACACGATTTAAACCACAAAATCTCTGGCAGAAGATATTAGCAAATGAGAAAGTTGGGTGAGTAGAATATTACATCATCCTGTAATTGAAATTAATTAATCTTTTAGAATACAAGATTTATTGGAAAACAACAAGAAAATATAACTTCAACTTTAAAATCTTAAATCAGTCTTGTCGCCCACAAAAATATAGGGTTAACTACAACAATATAGCAATTGATAATCCGTTTTAATTTATTTAAAATTTTAAAGTTCAAGTGATATTCCCCAAGATTATTAAAGCTAATTATTCAAAGTAACAATATATTAGCAGTTGAATGCTCAATGTTGATTATTTACCTTCTTTAAACGACAAAAGTGGCAAAAGCATGCGTCTTAGGTTTGCAAAACCATCATTAGCTTCCATATTCATATTTTAAAACCCCTCTTCTAATAATGATCCAAATCCAAAAGGACATTGTTATTCTCCATTAATTATTCTTGATTATTCAACTAACAGTCCTTTTATATTTCTTAATAGGAACCTTCAAGTCAATGGTCAAGAAAATTAAATGCAATTTTGAAAGAAAGTGAGGAAAAGAGCCCTTCAAACAATATTAGTCAATCAAGTTTGACTATATACGCTCCATTTGTCCTAGAATTAGTAAGCAACATCACATGGTATGGGAAGAATTGTACTAACTGAATATAAATAAAGAAACAAGTATATTTAAGTATTTGTAGTGCTATATTAAATATAGCTACGCAAACTTTCCCAGAATTGGAATTCAAAGATTCTTTGACTTTCAAATAGCGGGCAGATGTAATTTTTTTTTAATCTGAATTTATAAATTTTAGATAAGATAAAAATTAAATTTTAGATGTGATTTATGTTTAGATTGGTGGTGGTAGAAGCCCACTTGCACTATAAAAAGCAGGTCTTAGTAGCATTTTTCTTTTCTTTTTTTGGTATTGATAAGTGCATATTTTATGATTAAATGAGTATCAATTCTGAGATATATTGGATTAAATTTATTACTATTTATATATCTTGCAGGAGTTATTAGCTGATTGAGAAAGAGCAGAAAAAGGAAATCAATTTGAATTAATTGCGCCATATGAGAGAGTGGATTACAAAATGTTGAAAGGCGATTGGAAATCTCAAAAAGATATTGCATATCTTTTATTTAAGGAAAGGATCACATCACAACCCAAGACAGCCTAAGGGAATTTCTATATAAAGAAAGAGGGAGAGACATACTGGATACCACCGGAGAAAGAAGTAGAAATAACAAAAGCACAAAAGAAAGAAGAAACATCCTTATGCTCTCTAAATCTCGGTATTTACCAAAGGTTTAGAGAGAAAGGACGAAGAAAAGAAGGAGATTTTTGAAGGAAGAAAGAGGATGCAAGAACAATTCCAATTTTCATCTCTTTTCTTCTATTTTGTTAACCTAGCCATGCTTGGCTAATTTTATTTAGTAGTTAGGCGAGGATGAACCCTATGTGAATTTGAGTATTTGTTTGAATTCTTGATTGAACGTTATTTACCATGATTGATTGAATTATCTTTGCTTAAAGCTTTCTTAAAGATTGATCACCTTTTAGATTGTTCATAGGTTGGTGTATGACAATAGAGATGTTGGTGCATTTAACTCGGAACCGTTAATTCATCATAGAGTTGCATGACCTAGACATAGGCTTACGAGTTTATGCGATCTCATAATTCGGTTTAA
Organism: Acacia pycnantha; assembly: GCA_025563575.1. Lineage (NCBI taxonomy): Eukaryota > Viridiplantae > Streptophyta > Magnoliopsida > Fabales > Fabaceae > Acacia > Acacia pycnantha. Next base: position 1,455,983 of record JAMWYP010000065.1, read on the forward strand.
TACATTGATCTTTCCAAACAATACTAAGACATTAGGTTGTTTTCAAAGATAACGGACTAAGGTAGCGTCAAGACATTGGGACTTAGTCTAATTTGAGAGAATTGATCGTCAATCATGGGAATAATAGTCAATTAAGGATTTAATTCAAATACTCGAAGAAACATAGGGGATTTCTATGCCCTAGCTGCGTTTTCTCTATTGATTTTCTTTTCTTTTAATCAAATTCAATCTAGTTTTCTCAACTTAAACGAAATTGTGAAATTAATGCCTAACTAAAGTTTGTGATACTAAGTCCTCGTGGGAACGATACTTTTCTTATCACTTTATTACTTGATACGGCCCGTATACTTGCGGAGTTATAGGCTTTAAAGTTTTGCCCTATCAAGTTTTTGGTGCCGTTGCCGGGACTTGTGTGCCACAACTATCTTGGTTAGAATTGATTGAGCATTAGTAGTTTAAGTTTGAGTTTGTAAATATTTTATTTTATTTTTTCAGAAAAATTAAAAAAATGGATTTCAATTGGCAACCAACCTGGTCTTAATGTTGAGAAGGAGATGAATTCTTTGTCTTCTACACAAGAAGGATTGATTGCTGTTTTAAATATTTTGAATGAAATTAGGCAACGTAAAAGGAGCATAAATGATGTTTGTATTCCATATGTTGATTCTTCTCAATATGTTTGCATGTCTTGTGTTTATTGTGGAGGGAATCATTTGTATGAATATTGTCCATATAGTACAACTAGTCATTTTGTGAGGGATGATTTTGCTAGGAACCAAGCTTATTTTGATCATTCATTTTGTCCTATTGAAAGTTTTGAGCAACAAAAGTTTGAGGATCCATATGTCGATTGTTCTCATGAAAATACCCCCCCTTTTTACTCGTATCCATATGTTGAAGAACACACCATTGAGTATAAGGAAAAATCTAATTTAGAAAGATTAGTTGAGGAGTATGTGGAAGTAGTAGAGAGAGGTATTAGAGAGCAAAATGAGTTTGCCACTAGCATTAAATCAAGTTTCCAAAATATTGAGGTAAGTTTGAATCAAATGGTTTCAACCGTTGATACTATGGTGCAAAATAATTCTTTAAGCCTGATGACCACCTCTTATGCTGATAATGATTATTGTGAGGAAGTTGAAGGTTTGGAATCACATGAGACTATGGATAATGTAGAAAATGATTGTGGGTTTGAAATTGATTTAGATGAGAATAGTGAATATCTAGAAGAGGTTCCGGCTGTGGAACCTAAGGATTGTGATGTTGGTGATCAAATTGATTTAGATGAGAATAGTGGATGTTTAGAAGAGATTCCGGCTGTGGAGCCTAATGATTATGATTTTGGTGATCAAATTGATGTAGATGTCCCAATTGTTGTTGTTCATGACGCTCCTCTTGAAGTGTTGACTCTTACTGATGAGAGTCAAGTGGATTTTATTGGATGCTCTAAATTCTTGGAAGTGCCTATATTTATTTTCAAGGATATACATGTTGTGCTTCATTTAAATTCAGTTATTGCTTGTAATCCAAGATTGTCTATGATTAAGGAAGTACAAGTAATTAACTTGAATGATCAATTCTTGTGTGTGATACCTTGTTGTTTGAAAAGAAAAGAAAACAATGTAATTATGGTGTTTGATACTTATGATTAGTGGTTTCTTTTGAGAAGTCTGGCTGAAGACTATAAATTTAGCGCTTATTGGGAGGCAACCCAAGGGTTTTGTTTGCATATTTTATTATTATTTTTTTCTTCTTTTCTTTCTTTCTTTCTTTCTTTTTTTTTTTCGTGTTTGAAGATGATCACTCCTCTTGTTGCTGCAAGGTCTTGCTTGAGCACTCTCTTTTCCCTCACGTTTGAAATATCATGGATGGTACCGAGAAAACACTCCACATTAGAGTTAGAGGCCTAAACTAGGGAGTACTAGTTTCTTTCCCTCTTTATATTTTTGCAATATTGAGGACAATGTTTGATTTAAGTGTGGGGAGGGATATAATTTCTTTGGTTAAGCTTGTCCTTATGCAATTGAAAAGATTTTTTATTTGAGATTTTTGCATTGTTGATGATTGACCTTAATTTTGAGCTTTCCTCATCTTAGAGAATATTATCAAGTCAAAAATTAAAATAGAAAAAAAAAATGTCTCAACCAAGTCTCTAAGCCTTGAGTTTTTTTTTTTTGCAATCTTGAGATGGACTATGAGAATAGGGATTAGTTTGTAATGTGAGCAACAAATTATTAGTTCATGGATATTTTGTTACATGATTTCTTTAGGAAATTAGATGATGACATTTGCCAGCTAAGTAAAACTTTTGTGTAGGGAAATGACTCAAGAGAAAAAAAAATCTCAAAAAGAAAAAAAAAAAAAACTCCAATGACTTCTCTAGGCCTCACTTAGTAACCGGGGGCACTTCATCACCAATGTTGGCACTCGCGTCAAACGGTAAAGTCAAAGAGGGTTATGAGTTGGGCTAAAAGCCTCTTGAGGTGCCTGTTGGGGTAACTGAGTAACCGGTGCTGCATCACCCATGTGCAGGGTCGCGTAAAAAAGGGACCTACAACGGCTCAAGAAACAAAAAAATTAAAATTAAAATTAAAAAAAAAAAAGAAGAAAAATGAGTTATTTCCTACCTGAGAATTCTTAATGAATTAAATAAAAAGCTTGGTTTGGTGGGGGCATTTGAATTTTCTCGGAGAAATTAAGTAGCATAATATCCCTCTTCTAATCTTATTGTTGCACTTATTGCTTGCCGATCTTTAGATCATGAGACGTTAAGAGATTGTTACAACTCTATTGGCTTAGCGAGACATTAACTTAAATAAGATTTGATGATATGATCTAAGTGTGGTGGTTTATTGCTCTCTGTTTAGGAATTTCATAGGCAATGTTCTTTTTAGATGATGAATTCTCTTTCTTTTGCTTGAGGACAAGCAAATGTTTAAGTGTGGGAGAGTTTGATAAGTGCATATTTTATGATTAAATGAGTATCAATTCTGAGATATATTGGATTAAATTTATTACTATTTATATATCTTGCAGGAGTTATTAGCTGATTGAGAAAGAGCAGAAAAAGGAAATCAATTTGAATTAATTGCGCCATATGAGAGAGTGGATTACAAAATGTTGAAAGGCGATTGAAATCTCAAAAAGATATTGCATATCTTTTATTTAAGGAAAGGATCACATCACAACCCAAGACAGCCTAAGGGAATTTCTATATAAAGAAAGAGGGAGAGACATACTGGATACCACCGGAGAAAGAAGTAGAAATAACAAAAGCACAAAAGAAAGAAGAAACATCCTTATGCTCTCTAAATCTCGGTATTTACCAAAGGTTTAGAGAGAAAGGACGAAGAAAAGAAGGAGACTAGTGAAGGAAGAAAGAGGATGCAAGAACAATTCCAATTTTCATCTCTTTTCTTCTATTTTGTTAACCTAGCCATGCTTGGCTAATTTTATTTAGTAGTTAGGGCGAGGATGAACCCTATGTGAATTTGAGTATTTGTTTGAATTCTTGATTGAACGTTATTTACCATGATTGATTGAATTATCTTTGCTTAAAGCTTTCTTAAAGATTGATCACCTTTTAGATTGTTCATAGGTTGGTGTATGACAATAGAGATGTTGGTGCATTTAACTGGAACCGTTAATTCATCATAGAGTTGCATGACCTAGACATAGGCTTACGAGTTTATGCGATCTCATAATTCGGTTAAATACATTGATCTTTCCAAACAATACTAAGACATTAGGTTGTTTTCAAAGATAACGGACTAAGGTAGCGTCAAGACATTGGGACTTAGTCTAATTTGAGAGAATTGATCGTCAATCATGGGAATAATAGTCAATTAAGGATTTAATTCAAATACTCGAAGAAACATAGGGGGATTTCTATGCCCTAGCTGCGTTTTTCTCTATTGATTTTCTTTTCTTTTAATCAAATTCAATCTAGTTTTCTCAACTTAAACGAAATTGTGAAATTAATGCCTAACTAAAGTTTGTGATACTAAGTCCTCGTGGGAACGATACTTTTCTTATCACTTTATTACTTGATACGGCCCGTATACTTGCGGAGTTATAGGCTTTAAAGTTTTGCCCTATCAGGTATCTCACTCGGTTTACCGGAACCTTCGATCCCAACTAATCCGGATTTTGCCCCGCATCGGGCCCACGGTCGTGAGGAAAGAGTTCCCAACACAATCATTCTCACGCCTCGAACCGAAGACGTGGTCGTGGGAGAGCAAATCTCTTTTAAAAGCTTTTTTCTTAAAAGTAGCTTTTAACCTAAAAGCTCATTTGAAAAAATGTCAGCCCAAACACCTCAATTTACTAATATTATATTTCTTCCCTTCCTATCGTACTTTTTCAACCTTGCCGTTAGTGGCGGAACCAGAAAAAAAAATTTAGCCCGGGCCAAAAAATAAACATATTGAACTACTCTCTTTAATTCTTATTATAAGGCATCAACTAACAAGTATATTTGGTTCTTTTTATAAAATAGAGTAAATACTCTTTCTGGTCCTTGACAAAAAACACGGACCCCATTTTAGTCTCTAACAAAAAAAATGTCTTTTTTAGTCCATAAAAAGGACGAATAAGGGTCGATTGGTGGACCATTTGATCCCTCACAAATTTCCAAAAGGTCCTTTTTAGTCACATAAAAAGGACGAATAAGGGTCGATTTTTTTGTCAGGGACCAAAATGGGGTTCGTGTTTTTTGTCAGGGACCAGAAAGGGTATTTACTCTATAAAATACTTATTTGTTTCCAAATAGCATTAAATATTTTTTCCATGTATACCCATAATTAAAAAGGTAGTCATTCTTTTTTTCGAGGAAAAAAAGAGAGTAATAATTAATATGATATTAGAGTTTAGTGTAATTAATAGGGATAATATTGAAAATTACTTAAATTTTAGAACAAATTTAATGATTTTGACTGTTTTTATTGACTTATGAGAATTGTTAGTTGGTTCCTTAAATAAAGATTAGAGGGAATATTTACTAAATAGTATCAAATAACCTAGAAAATACAAACAAATAATAACATATAATTATAAATCAAAACAATATATAAGATGATAATAATATTTTCAGTATCTCAAATAAGAATTTTACTTTCCTCTCACCCCCTAATGAGTAATGAAAGAAACATTATCCTTACAAAGAAGATAAAAAATTAGCTGGGGCCAAATTTGTGGCCAAATAAAATATCATATAATATATACATATACATACTAACAAATTTTATAAGATCAGCCGGGGTCAGCTGGGGCCAAGGCCCCAGCTGGCCAACACCACGTTCCGCCACTGCTTGCCGTCTTTCCAAATAGTCCCAAAAATGCAGTGCTCATATTAGTGATATTGCTGTTTGATTATCACTTAATAGTGGGAGACAAAGAATTAAGCATAATTAAATCTCCTGGCTGTGTTTACTTTAATATATATCCCTCCCCTACTTTTGTTCCTGGTAGGGATAAAGATTTCTTTTCTAAAAGCTGAATTTTATCAATATAGTTTAATTTATTTTTGTTTGAAGACGACATTTTCTTTAAAATTTCATAATATTTTTAATGCATGTATGATAACCCTATAAAGTAATTAATTCATCTTTCATTAGAAACATTATGAACTAACGTTTTGAGAATTACTTATATAAATTTTAAAATTTATAAAATATTTATTACAAACATACATATCCATACATTGGAATTTATATGCACATATGTTTAAAAAAATTATTAATATTTAATTAATCAGTGATTAAGATGGCACCAAAACACTATTTGGTGGCAAATGTAAATGGAATACAAGTAAGTATTGGTTTTGTCAATCACTTTTTGTTATGAGAAAAAGAAGAGTGTATAAAAAAGTTGCAAACAAAGATTAGCATTACATAAAGCTAATTAATCACTTTCAAAGGCCTTTTGCTTTTTTGGTTTTCAAAATAATTATTAATTAATTAATAACACAAAATAACACCTGAAGGATTCAATAATCATGTATATTTGGGATTAATTATCATCAAAATTATACAATTTAAGTAGGGGGGAAAGTAGAGATCAGTACCACTTTTTCTTCCATTGATTTTTAATAATTCGCACTCAAACATTTCCACGTATTTGGCTATCATTGGAAATTTATTTTTGCACAAATCACACAAATTGAAATGAAAATTGAAATGATAAAAAAATATAAATACAGACAAAATAAAAACTCTTTACTACTCATATTGTCCTTTCCTTTGGAATCCAATGTTGCTTCATAATGTAGACTCTATCGAAATTAAACCAAGTTATTACTTTTATATGTTCCTAATTCCTATTACTACGAAGGGAATAATTTAATTTAATTTTTAATATTCATAATCAATCAAAAGCTTAAAATGAAAGTACTTTATTAGTAGTATACAATTAAATTATTGTTCACATATGTTTCACATGATGACGTGTATGTTCTAAAGAATTTTAAATAATACCCCCTCCGGTCCTAATTATAGGAACTATTTAACCAATTTTTGGGGGATTAAGGAGAAGATTTAAATTAGTTAATTTTATTCATTTTCCTAAAATGCCCTTATATAAATTTAAAATGACATAAGTAAAAGTGAATTACAACCCCGTCACATATCTCTCTGAACAATTTTCCTTTCCACACGCTTTCTAATTGAAATAATGGTCTTACTATATAAACATATATATATATATATATATATATATATATATATATATATATATATATATATGTATACATATAGATCTATCCACACACACACAAATGCTCCTAATAATAAGTATAAATAGGGGTATTATAGGAAAAAATTAACAAAAGTTAAAACTTGCTCTTATAATTGAGATCAAAACCAACTCCAAAATGTGTTCTTATAATTAGGACCGGAGGGAATACTAGTTAACGAGAAATTTGTCAATATAATTAAACTTATTTTAATTATTAACTAATACTAATACATGCGGTTGAGGAATATAATTTTGATAGTACCTTGGAGAAATTGGACATTTTTCTGTTTTACTTTTAGATTTTAGATACTATTTATTTTGCCCCACTTCTTCACCAATTGGAAGTCGTGATCATGACATGAAATAATGATGCTTGGGCAAAGTTTTGGGCGTTAATTGAGCAAATTTACACATTATCACTACCCAAAAAAAGTAAAACTGCTTTTTATCATTATACATCCACAAAAATTATCATTTATTTTTCCTCAATGAAGTGTATTTTTATACCACCCGTGTGGAAGATACCATCAAATTAATTCCTCTCTCTATGAGTGTGTGTGTGTGTGTCAAATCAAGAAAGTAATACACGCAACCGAACACATGACTCTGAGATCACATTACCAGATTTTGATGGCATCAGATTCATATGTTGCTTGTTTGCAAGAAAATTCAGAGGGAGTAGGTTTAACTTCTGTCTCTGTAATTCTAGAGAATATATATATATATAGTTTTAGCTTATGTAGCTTATTTTAAATAACCATATGCATATTAAAGAGTATTAATTTTGCTGATGCACACTTAACACCATTAAATTAAAAATAAACTACAGAGATTAAAAGTGAAACGGTCTCAATAGTAGTGGTATATATATTTTTTCTTAAGTTCATTTGAAAATTCAAACAAATTTGCAAGGACCACCATAAAGAATGGAATATTGATTTGACTGAATTCATATTGAATGAACTGTTTCCTTTAGCTGAATTGAAGCCAAGAATCCAACCAAATCGCGATAAAGAGAGTACAGCCTTATTATATTTCACTATATAAATAAATAAAATTCCATCTAGTTTTGTTGTATGAATTACAAAAAAGAAAAAAAAAAACAAAGAGTTATACAATTAGAGAGAGAGAGAGAGTCTATATATCAATTGCTGTTGTTCACACTGATCAAAATTAAAAGATCATCAAAACCGAAAACAAAAGAGAATTAGATCATTGAAACATATATGGATTTTTCCTCGTCTGAGTAAAAAAGGAGAGATCCAGTGTTATAGATCGATCATATCATCTTCATACCCATATTACATATCCTCTCTGAAACAAAACAAAAAAAGGAACATATATATATGATCATAGCTAGTCATCAAACGTACGTACCAACAATGAACAAACCTCCATGTACAATATCAGTCAATAATAATAATCTTCCTTGTTCCTCTCTTTTTTCCCCAGAAACTTGTTCATGGTGATCTCCAGCTTTTTAAGCCAATGTCATTGTGCTTCCTTGAAGGAGAAGAGTAAGGAATAGGCATTCTTCTGGGCAAGAACCCAAAGAAGTGACCTGTGTTATGAGATTTTGGCTTCAACTTGAAGACGTTGGTGGTTCTAGAAGCATGAGAGTACCCAGATATGAAGACGATGATGATGAACAAGACAACCCACAGAACTAGAATTACAGGCTTTCTTCTACTACTACACACACCCATTGGTCAGCTTAATTAGAAGTTGATGCTGAACTGAAATGAAGAAGAAGATATGGTAGTTGAGGCTATATGGGAATTTTCAATTTGCAGAGAGAAAGAGAGAGATTGGGTCAAAAGAGAATAGAGATGCTTCTACAAGCTGCAGAACTAATGTTAATGTTTGGAAGGCAGAAAGTTTTGAAAGGAAAGCTTTTTGGAACGGGTCTTTATGGGATAGAGAGAAATTATGATGATTATTACAAATATATATAAATTATTATTATTATAACAAACAAAACAAAAGAAAAAGAAGAAGAAGAAAGGTAAAAGAGGGATTTGCTCTTGGGGGGAATACCAAGAAAAGAGAGAGATTTGTTCACTGTTATGTCATCTTTTTTGTGGTTAGGTTAGTGTTTGGGTTGGGCCCACTTAGTATTAATAATGCATGACCTAGGAAACTGTAGTTTTAGACCCCCTCCTTTTTTCACACAGTAAAAATAAACACTCTCTTTTTCCTGGCTTTTTGACCTATTTAATTTTTTAAAAAAAAAAATTTATCAAACTAAGGCTCAGGCAAAAATATTTCCCATACTAAGTCTCACGCCACAGATGGCGTGGGAAACTTTCACGCCACCAAGGTGGCGTGAAAAGTCCCACGCCATCGTGGCGTGGGAAACTTTCACGCCACCAAGGTGGCGTGAAAGTTTCACGCCACCTTGGTGGCGTGAAAATCGATGAAATCGCACCCAATTAATGGGTCTGATTCCATTATTAAAAAAAAAACTATAATAATAATATATAATAATAATTAAACTATATAATAATAATAATAAAACTAATAATATATAATAATAATGATAATAATAAATGATAAAAAGTGGAATAATTTAAAGATACTTCATTTAATTTGAATTCTAAAGAAAGAAAGCAGAGAGCTGAAATAACTCATTAAGAACACCTTTTAAAAGATTATGCGGTACAATTTGGTTATAACAACAGATCCTAATACAGGGGATCTATATATTTGTTATACACCAAATAAATATTTGTATAACAACCGTATTGATTTTGGGATTAAATTTAATTTAAATACTGTTGTTATACAAATATATAGATCCCCTGTATTTGTTATATATATAAATTAAATTATTCATTCAATTAAATTAAATTTAAATACTGTTGTTATACGTATATTTGGTGTATAGAACAAATATATCTCGTTATACAATCTTTCGGTCCTTCAAAATAAAAATTTACTTATATAAGAAGACAAATAAATAATGAATTATCTTAGTTAGTTTATTTAGAATTTGAATCCCTATATTATCTCTAACTACTTCTCATCATATATCTGCTCGTTGAATTACTAAATAAATTTTGAAGATTAAAATATGAAAAATCAATAAATTCAAATGCGGTTATTGATAAAAAAATATATTTAGTTATTATTGAGGAAAAATAAGATTAGTAAAATAGTGTGTAACTACCTTCCCCATTATCCCTCCTTCATACCTACCTTGCTTTTTATTTTTTATTTTAGTCTCTCTCTATATATAGCCAAATTAAAATTAAGGGTAATTCAATTTTCGGTCTTTCAAAATAAAAATTTACTTATATAAGAAGACAAATAAATAAGGAATTATCTTAGTTGATTTATTTGAAATTTGAATCTTTATATTATCTCTAACTATATCTCATATATCTTCTCGTTGTTTTACTAAATAAATTTTGAAGATTAAAACATGAAAAACAGTAAATTCAAATGCTTTTGAAGATAAAAACATGAAAAACAGTAAAAATTAAGAATTAAAAATAATAAGTAAATAGTGTTATTTTGACCGATAATAAAACAAAGAGGACGGTGTCAAGTGCAAAGAAAGGGTAGGCATGAATTATAAATTAAAAATTAAAAATAATAAGTAAATGGAGTTATTTTGGCGGTTGGTAGAATAAAAAGACAGGATGTCAAACAGAGAACCACTTGCTGCTCTACTTTTATATAGTTAAGATTAGTTTTATTATTATTATTATATAGTTTAATTATTATTATATATTATTATTATAGTTTTTTTTTTTAAATAATGGAATCGACCCATTAATTGGGTCTGATTTCATCGATTTTCACGCCACCAAGGTGGCGTGAAACTTTTCACGCCACCTTGGTGGCGTGAAGTTTCACGCCACAGATGGCGTGGGACTTTCACGCCACTTTGGTGGCGTGAAAAAGTACCACGCCATCTGTGGCGTGAGACTTAGTATGGGAAATATTTTTGCCTGAGCCTTAGTTTGATAAATTTTTTTTTAAAAAAAATTAAATAGGTCAAAAAGCCCTTTTTCCTTCTTAATTTGAATTTTTAATTTACTGTGTGACAGACAAAAATATATTTACAGAATATATAGTTTCAGGATCAACATTCAGGTTGTACAAATGAATCTGTGAGTGTGTGTGTCTGTCCTAAGTCCAAACCCCTAAGTTGTCAAAACCTAATCCTTTTTGTGCATTGTTGTGTCAAACCTCACTAACAGTATCGATCGTAGTAGTAAGTGAACTGTTTGTTTGAGCAAAAAAAAAGTGAACTGTTTTTACTTTTTATATATATAAATGTTTTTTTTATAATAAATGTTTTATATATATAAATGTTCCAACTCTACCATCTGTACTCAATCTTTCCCCATCCCTCTTGTCTGTTTCCAGTTTCCATTGGACCCATTACCTCTCTCTCTTCAGGACATCTTCCCATATTCACACACACGCACAGAAGCAAAGTAGACACCTTGTTTTATCCATTTTTCTTTGTCAGAAATCCCCAATTCATCAATTTGTCTAACACTGTTCAGTTTACTATTCGCTCTTGTGTATGTATCAGTTTAAAGGTTGATTATTGTTTGGTGTGATTAGATGTATGTGTGTGTTGGGGTTACTGTTCAAATTTGTTTCAGAAATTTTTACTTAAAAGCAATGTTTTTTAGTAATGTTGTCTCAGATTTTTTTTTTTTTTTGAGTTCAATATCATCCTCAAAGTATTAAAATTGAGGAGTGTTCCACTATCCCATAAAAAAATTAACCTAGAGTATTAAAAAATTGATGTTGATTGATAACTGTTAATATTAAAAAGCAATATTATTCCATTTCAACACTTGCAACATTGAATCGTAAAAAAACTTTTTGGGTAATATTATTCTTAAATGAAACTTCCTTGATAAGTTCACATCTTAGTATCACAATGAGCAAGGAAGATAGAAGAAAGAAGATGAGGATGAATGAAATATGTCAGGGGTTTAGTCAATGCCTTTCCAATGTAGGAAGAATATATATGGGACTTGGTGTGTGTCCCAAAAAGAACTCATTCCATTTTTTCCCTTCTGCTCTTCTTCTTTTCTCTTTGTTTTCTCTTTACTATATTACACTTTAGGGTAAACGTACAAGTCTAAAACAGAAAGATGCTGATTTTGAAATATACACTATATGGTTTTATTATTAGTTTAGATATGACTGTTCTTTCTATAAGGTGAATTAGCACATTTACTTTCTATGACGCCCATTGAGTTGCCATATGATAGCCATATATATACATTGATTTGATGAATAGAAAAGTTAATTTCCAACCCTCAAAAGAGTTCATATTTATAGAAACTATGTTGTCAATTGTCATGCTCATAAATATTATTGACCTGTTCCATTTCCAGCTATATGATATATAGGTTAATCTATACAGTATATATATAGAGAGGGAGAGAATGATATATATATATATATATAACATTGTGTGTGTATTGACGTATTGTGATGAGCCAGAAAAAGAAGGAGCAGTAGTAGTAGTAGTAGTAGGATGATGCTGAGATTGGACCCCACTAATGTTAAATTTGTAGAAAATTACAGGCTGGTGTCTCATCACAGATGATGTCTATTGTCTCCCATGTAACTTTTTCATTTTAACTTTCTTGATACATGAAATGGTGGTGGGTTCTTATTATTCTCTGGGGGAAAATTAAAAGTTTCAATATGTCACCAGCGCACAGAGCACAATACCAAAACCAGAAGATCATGTTTAATTGTTTCAGTAGTACGTCTATCAATAAAGTGAAATGAAATAAGGAATCATGGTGTTGGTGTTTTAATTTTTTCCTATTCTCTTTTTCAAAATTATTATTATTATCAGTTAGTTTCTGCTTTATATCGCTATGGTTCTTGTGCAAAGGAAAGTGGGGTGGTTCATCCACATATATGACCAAACATTAGCCATCACGTCCGTCCAAGGTAACATAGTACTACATTCAATCTTAAATATATGATAAAGTTTATAATATAACTTATACTACAAACTTTATCCTATATTTAGGATCGGAGAAGTAACATTTATGATATATAGAGATAGATTCATGCGTGCTATTCTGGCTTTCCTATGATTATTTCATGAGCTTGGAAAATTCCAAATCATCAAATGTTGAATGGGTTAAAGCAAGCCAAGGACAAGGTTGGTACGTTGATGATAGAGAATTCATATATGTATGTATGTGTATATATGTCAACTTTTTAATAAATGGGACCTTGAAGGTTTTGTGACTGTCCGTATTCCAGCGATAGACTGAGCTGGAATTTGAAAATAAAGCAACATTCTCAATTAACGCTCGTGAGAAAGATCATATATAAGAAATTATTAAAACTTGAAATTTTTATTTCACTTTCATATCTCACTGTTTCAACTCTCAAGTGGTGGTTCATTATTCATAACATGAAACGAACGTACGCACAGCTGTTGTATACCATGAAATATATAAAAGGTGTTTCTGATTTTTTTTTTAAATTTATTAATTATAAAAGGAGCTATATTTTTTGCATATAAAACAAAGGAGCTAGCTATACATATAAACTCTAGATATAACATTAGGATCGTGAAAGATTGTGAAAGACGAATAGTAGTTGGGAGAGTTAAGAGGCATATAATTCTTCTTTCGTCATTTTGCAAGCGTTCATCAGACAAAATGTAATTTCCACCATAAACTATGTTTAAGACCAAAGGAGTATAAAGTTTTTTGCTTTAATATGCAAATTATGTACAGTACCATGTAAATACAATTTATTTGTTGTTAATTTTTTAAAATTGAAGAATGCGTTATTTTTTTTTTCATAGATATATTTTCAAGTTGTGAAAATTGAGAAAACCATTGTTTAATTTAATGAAACTTAGAATTTTGTATTAGTTTTAAAAATAGAATGGGGAAGAGAATATAAGAGGCAATGCAAAATATTTTGTTAGGGGCATTTTAGTACTTTTAATTTTATATTTTTATATTTGGTCCTTCTAAATAATTATAGTTTTTATGGTCATTCTCCATAAATATATTTTCCTTTAGGTCCTTCATTATAATTTTCCCTATAACTTATATAATTTAGAAATTAAGTTTATAACATGTTTTAGCAATAATTAACCTTAAATAATGGGGCAATTATTATGAGGTAGAGTATCAAGAAAATGATTTAATTGTTAGGAAGTCCTTAATAACAATTGAAAAGTATGCAATGAGAAGTTTCAATATAAGAAATGACAATATCTCATTTGTTGTTGGTACTTCTTCAAAATTAAGTATCTTTTTTAAGAACTCGTAGTAATTCCCCTTTAAATAATTAGTGTGGCTTACTGGTTCAGAAGATGTAAAAACAAGGATGTCCAAACAATGTGGGTGGGGTTAAGTTGGCTGTATATATGGGCAAGAAGAATTATTTAATTAAGAAATATAAAAAAAAATATTCTTTGCTTGGAAGGAAATAAAATCATATAAAATCTGCGTATATTTTACTCTTGTATTATTCATAAATTATAAATATAGTGTGACTCATTTTAAATTTCATATAATGTATAGAAAACTATGTTTCATTTATTATATTTTCGTTAAATGGTTTTGATCTCCTGTTATTACTTTTCTTTTCTTTTTCTTTTTGATATAAAAATTTTAGGAAAGGGGTCGGGCTCACCCACAATCCAAGGGCAGGGCGCTTAGAGCCCAGTCTGCAGGGCATACTGGACAGAGAGTACACTTGCCTCCACCTCTACCAGCGTTTCCACTGCTTCCTGGACCCTGGATGCCCCCCAGCGCCTTGACCAAGGCAGGGATCGAACCCCCTCCCTTGAGGTGAAGAAGTCCGACCCCCTTGCTAGTTGAACCCAAGGACGAGGGTTCCTGTTATTACTTTTCTGCTGAAATTTATTTTCTTATTTTTGTCTTTAGATTTTCATTATTACCAAACCAAAACACATTGCCGACATGGATTTTTCTGTGTTGGTCTGTTGATGCCTTTGTGGTTTGGGCCAATCAAGATTCTCCAGAGCCCATTTCAAATAGTGCACATACAATCCAAATTCAAAAATCAAAATCATTATCATTGACACTTGTTTTTTTTCAACCAATATGTTAGGAGCAAGTGAAAAGGGACTTACTCTCTCTTAAGCACGTTCTCGATTTGAGGTGTGAGAATGAAGAAAATGGTGTTAGGAGCTCTTCTCCCATGACCGTGGGCCCAATTCAAGACGAATCCAGATTAGTCAAAACCGAAAGTTTCGATGAATTAGTGGCAACAAAAAAAAAGATCAATTATATATAAATAGAAGAAAGTTAAACAACCAAAGTAGGTATATATAGTAGGGTCCGAGTAATTGGGAATTAAAAGTCCATCAGGTTTATATAGGGAATAACTAGGGAAGAAATAAAGTAATGAATTTAGAAATAAACACAGAATTGGTCCTGACGGTGTAAAGCCCCATTAGATCTCTTTAGATCTCAAATTTGAATCTTAGATGAGATATTTGTATTTGGAAGGATAGACTGGACAGTTACAAACCCCGAACCGGAAATCAAATGACAATATAAAAAATAATAATAATAATAAAGCAATGAGTTTAGCTAAAAGACATTAATTTTTCCTCTCCCAAAAAAAAACACATTTGTTTTGTTTTAAGGTAGTGCCTGTCCCCACTACAAGGCCACACTCTCCCAACTATATACGAAAACATTTCAAGTCATATTTTTAAAATGACGATTTACAAAATATCTCTGAAGTAAAAAGTATAAATAATAATTAAAGAAAAATATATTACGCGCGTATACTTTTTTTTTTTTTGCCAACTTATAAACATTTACCCTAAAAATGGAGCAAATAATTTGGTTTATGAATTTGATAAAGATGAATTTGAATATAATAAATAATAAAAGTATGTTACAATTAATTGGCATGGTAACTTTAAAAGATTTCATCGTGATTACGAGTATAATAAGAATTAAAGCAAATCAATATAACTATCATCCTTAATTGGTCATAATAAAAGGAGCTATGAGTCTATGACTACTTAAATTGAAGATCATATATGGCATTTGACATTGATATATAAAAATGAGGGGAAATTTTTTTGTATGCGCCATTAATAGATGCGGTGACTTTAGATGACTTCGCATCTTCTTTGTGATTATAATTATAATTTAAACAAATCAAAATAGTTATAACATGCATGGGTCTTAATGGGAGGCTGTGATCCATTATTATCAAATTTACGAGTTGACTCTCTCAGTTTTCCGATTTTATGTTTTTAATTTATAAAATCGTTTCAAGTCACTATTAAACTCTTGCTAGTTATAAATTCGGTTAAACTCGCGAGTTTATATACCGAATTTACCGTTCTTTACGTACGTTTCTAGTTTACAAAATCATATTAACTCACTGTTAAATTCGTGCTAAATTTTTCGATTTGATGATAGTTAGTGACTTTATATATGAATTCTAAATAATTTTTTTTTATCGAGTATGATAAATTTTGAATGTTTATGGATTTAATTTCAATTATTTGGATTTAAAACATATTTAAATAAAAAAAATTCGTTTTATATTTTAATTATTTATTATTAATATTTATTTATTAATAAAAGTAAATTTTTACAATTCGAGTTCACAATACAAGTTTACGTCACTGCTAGGAGTTTGTTTAAACTTGTAAATTTGACAACCTTACTGTGATCACTCAAGTATGTTTGAATCCATATAAATATAGAAAATATATTTAAAAGGTTATTATTAATTAAACCGGACAATGTTGAAATCTAACATAATATTATTACAGGTCAGGTGGCGGTATATATAAAAAGCCAAATCAACGAATAATAATAATAATAATAATAATTTTAACCAAAAAAAAAAAAGGTAAAGGAAACTGAACTCAACAAAAATATCCATCAGACCAAACAAAAAAAGAAAAAATATCCGGGGGAATATTCGTGTTAGGAGTTGAATTATGGTATAATGGCGAAATATGTTTTGGAACAACCTTGTTTCTTTAATCTTTTGCTTTATTATGTCTTATGTTTGGGGTGTATATAAAGTTAAAACAGTAGTAACTCTTATATAATGCTTGCTTCGTAATATTCCAATTTATGATTGTTACAATGAACAATGAAAAATATAGTGCTTCTGTCCTATTTATAAGAGTCTAAAATTTGAATTTTCTTAGTCTTTTTTATAACAGCCAGACAAAAGTTATCTTAACATTTAATAATTTTTTTCATTTGTGCCCCTAGTCAATTATGTATATTCTATTTTTCTCTCTTAATTGCCTCTTATAAATAAGGGCGTACTTTAAAAAAATTATTTTAATACATATTTATTATTTCAAATTAATTTTAACTGTTTTTTATGGGAAAAGTGCATTTAGGTCCTGGGCAAAAGAAAATACGACAAAATAAACCCTAAAAATCTCAAAATTGCATTTTAAGTCCCGTGAGAATTTTCACAATAAATTTCAATTGTCAAACGTCCTTGGACTTGTCAGTGGAGTTGTAATTTATTGCAAAAATGTTATACACTACTTAAATGTAATTTTGAAATTTCAATAGACCATTTTGTTATATTTTACCCGAGACCTAAATGCAATTTTTTCTTTTTTAAACCACGTAATTATGTTATCAAGCTCTTATAAATAGAACCAGAGAAAATATTTGCTAATTTTTTTAAAAAAAAAAAAATTGGGGTCGCAAATCACAATCGTTTATAAGAACAAGAAAAGGAGAGAAATGAAGGAAGTGCGTGAAGAAAGAGGATAATGAATTGAAAGAGGAAAAGTTGTTTTTGAATTTGAAATGAGAACTACAGACAAAGGAACCTAATTAAGAACAAAATAAAACATTTGGAATATATCAATTTAATTATGTTGCGGAATTTCATGGACAATTAAGTTCAGTCTAACACGACAGCCACCACTCTGATCTGGTCAAATTTCTATTACTATTTAATTTCCTAATTATTTTTATATTCTTCTATTTTCTCATACCTAAATATTTATATTTATATTTAATTCCCTCATCAATTATTACTATTTTCTTCTAGATTAAAGGGCGGCGGCAAGGGATAAATTATTTGAAGTAAGGGTTAAATACCTAATTTAGTATGGAAGTATAGTTAAGGGAGCGTCCAGCACCTGGAAATATTTTAGGTATCATTCTTTCTCCGAAAGTTTACAAAATGGAGCAAATATGCCCCGGAAATAATTTTTAGGAGAAAATTTACCCCGGAAGTTTTGTTTAGGAGCAAATTTTTGTAAACTTCGGGGAAAAAATGATACCAATCCAACGGTCAAGATAAACTGATGGGCAAAATTGCTATATTTGTAAACTTCCGGGGGAAAAATGATACCAAAAATACTTCCGGGTGCTGGATGCTCCTTTAGCAAAACTTCAATAACAAATTAGGTATTTAACCCTGGAAGAAAATATAAATACGTATTACCATTAACTTATTGGTTCTAATTAATTGATTGATTAATAAAATCATTGCTACCATTTATACTTAAAAAAGAAAAAGAAAAAAGAAAGATGCATGGTCTAAAGTGAACAGTGTGGTGATATATATGTTTGAAATATGCGTTTGTGATTTGGAAAACTGGTCTTGAGGATGAGAACATGCGACACAAAGTCCAAATTTTAATGAATCTTTTTTTCCCCTCTTGAATAATAGAGTGCGTTGAAGATTCCACATATATTTACTATTTTGGTCGTCGACAGGATTGCTTGCAAATCTAGTCCAGTGGAAAAATTATCACCAACACGTACTACCTTGTTTTTCTTTTCTTAATTTTTTTTAAAAAAAAAAAACAAATTACGGGAAGCTAGCTCCTTGTTCTTGTTCTTCTTCTTTATATAAGATATTTAACTGTGTTAATAAATATTTAACAAATGCTAAATATAGCAGTGTAAAATTATTCATCACCAATAAAGTTTGAGCTTTGTAAATAAATTAAATCATATTGAACAATAATCCTTCTTTTATTTTTAAATATCTTTAATTAAAAACAACCCTTCTTTTATTGATTTGTCTTAAATGTAAGACACACGATATGAAAACAATAACAAGATGAACGTATGGAATCCTACAATATAGTAGCATTATTATAAGACTTAAATCTAAATAGCCCTCCGCTATGACCCCAAAAAAAAAAAAAAATCTAAATACATCTTATCTTGCTAGATCATAATTCTTAAAAACTCGTTTTCTCACTGCGATTTTACATTTTTACGATTTTTTTCATTAAAATAATTTTACTAATTTTCCAAACGCTTTTATGTTTTTACGATTTTTTTACGTTACAATTTTACGTTTTACGATTTTTCATTCTACTTCTGTTGTCAAGTAAAATTTACGTTTGTAACCCCCCCAATTTCTAACAGTTATGAAAACATAAAATCTCAACGATTTTTATAAATAATTACTAAAATTCGAAATAACCAAGTTTGGGAAGTGTTACCGCCGCACTTGTACCGGGACAAGTGCAAGGCTACTTTATTACAATAACATAAGTCCAACTGAAATAAAAATGTTTTATTCAAAATAAATAAAAATAAAACTAGCCATAAATAATTGAATATTCTTCCTCACTTATCACTGCTAGCCCCAACCTCGAGAACCTGCTTCACTGAAAATCTGCTCCCCCGAAGGATCGTCGCAGCCCATAATACACAAAAAAAAATCGCAAACGCCGGTAATCCTAATAAAAATACAATTTACCTAACACAAATATATTACAAAAATCAAGTATCAACAATAATACAGTAATTGCATAAATTATCATTCATTATCTTTTTAAATTAATTTAGACCCGGGAAACCCTGCCAGTCTGTTTAGTGGGAAGAAAACCATGGTAGACCCGGAAACCTGCCAGTCTACCCTGTGACCCGGAAACCTGCCAGTCACAAATCATCAATTGGCCATAAAACATTTCGTCCTAATGTGCACACCTCTTCCCAAAGTTGCTACTAGTGTCCCGGAAACCTGCCAGACACCACTTTGGGAAGAACGGATATAATCGGTTCACATCAATACATATCGGAGGCATAAAGCCTAAATGTTGTGTTCATCACTTTAGGAGGTACCATCCCAAAGCTATCCTCCCACGATTTTAATTATTTCACTCACACACAAAATAAAATTCTCAAATTAAACCATAAAATAACTTCTCATGAGTTCCCATAATGTTCTCATAAGAAATTTCCATAACCATCATTTAAATCCCTGACTCTACTCATTATCCATTTTTACTCATGGGTTCCTATAAGGTCGTCATAAGGAATTCTCATGACCATACTCATTATCCATTTTCCTCATAAACCATCATTTAAATCCCTGACTCTACTCATTATCCATTTTACTCATGGGTTTCTATAAGGTCGTCATAAGGAATTCTCATGACCATACTCATTATCCATTTTACTCATGGGTTCCTATAAGGTTGTCATGAGGAATTCTCATGACCATACTCATAAACCATCATTTAAATCCTCAGCTTTACTCATAATATTTATCTTGCATAGAATAACCTTATGATATATTTAGGATCCTGATTACTCTATCAGGATTCATATAAAACCTAAAACCTAAATGTAGATACAAAGAAATCCCAATCGAGTTCAAATAAAGAGAAGCACAAGATTTGAAGAAGGCAATTTGTGATTTCTATTGATCTAGGACTCATGAGATTAGGGTTTCATATAGTATGATTTAACCTAACCTATATGGGAATTAGGATTACGTATAGTATGGATTAACCTAACCTATATGGGAATTAGGATTACCCATCAAGATTCCTATTAACCTAGGACTCATGGGATTAGGGTTACATAGAGTATGAATTAGCCTACGCTATATGGGAATTAGGATTACCCGGTCTCCGTCTTTGCTAGCCTTCTAGAAAACTGCTCTGATGAGAGTCTTGGAGGAGGATGTTTGAAGAGAGAAAAAGAGTCGAGCGTTTTCTAGGTTTATGCGGCTAAACCTAAGTTTATAATTAACGTCTAGGGTTTTAGCTATGGGCTGGGCTCTTTAATTAATGCCAATTAATAAATTAACATTACAAATATTATTAATTTCTAGATTTGATATATCATTATCATTATTATTATTATTATTATTATTATTATTATTATTATTATTATTATAATAATCAGGGTATTACAACGTTGTCAAAACCATGTACTAGAGGATTGAAAACTGGAATCTACAATGCTCTCGATCTAAAAATAGAATAATTGAAATCACATGACATTATTATTATTATTCTTTTTTTGTAGGCTAGGTATCCACCGTCAGTACTCGGTTGTAGTGACCAATTCCTTCACACCATAGACTTCCCAAAAAGATTTTAATACATCTTTTAATCCTAAATACAAAATAGAGTTGACTTTTTTATGAAGAAGTTAAAGGAAAAAAATAAATTACTTAATTATATTATATATTATATATCATCATATTATATTTAAGTTTATATGTTAGGAAAATTAGTCTGGAGAAAAATGATAAATATAAATATTTTAATTAGTTTACTTAATCTCTTAAAAATAAAAAAGTCAATTATTTAAGATTAGAGAGAGTAGTAACCAATCACATGACGACGTTAGAAAAGAATATGAAGGTGTCTTTTGAGTAGGATATGGCAATTCAAAGACAACTAAAGAAAGCTATCGCTAGTCATAAACCCTAAAGAGCGGTGAACTAAATTTTGTAATCTCTCTCTCATTCAGCCTCCCGTCATCATAATTACCTACCCTCAAAGTTATTAATGACTAAATGAACTTTTAGATCTAAAGGCCTAAAGTGTCAGACTCAAAATCTTTTACATCTGCATGTGTTTAGATTAATTTTGTCTCTACTTGAAAAAAAAGTTTCTAAAATCACAATTTTAAATCTTTATCATTGAGGGCTAAAAAAAAAGAAAAAGGAGAAGAGAAGTGGAAGGAGGAGGTTGAAAAGAGCAAAGGACGTACGTGACCCCCGGGGGGGAGTTAATGTGAAATTAATGAAAGGAGTCCTGACTTATGAGTATGTGGCACGACACGACACACAAGTACGGTTGTCATATTATACTAAATAAGTCAATAATTAAAGTTCTGAGCCCAAAAAAACAAAAAGTCAATAATGAAAGTGGAAAAAAAACTCATCCAATCCAATATCAATATTGGAACTGCCAGATGTATATGAAGAAGTGAGTGTGAAAGCCAGTTGGTGCATGACCACTAACCAAATACGCGTCACGCTGGTCAATATGCCTGCCTTGTTTATTACTCCTACGATTTTAAATATAAGATATAGTTTATGAGGTTTAAACTTCTCATGTTGTATGAGAAAAAGAAGATTCCTACACACATATGAAATGGTATAACACACACACACACATATATATATATATAATGTCATTATATATATGTGTAGGTCCTATCATTTCATGTGTGTGTGACATAAAAAAACACTTCTCCTCTAACATGAGGAGTGTTTTTCCCATAGTTTATAATTATGTTAACAACAAGGTTCTTAAACCCGGACCAGATATTAAACTGGTCAGGGTACTGGGTCAAAGTCACTGGGTTGAATTAAAGTGAGATCGAACAAGCTAAATCAGGTTAAACCGGTGAGAAATTGAATATTTTAAATTGACTAATATAAGATTCTAAAAAAAAAAAACATGAATTGATGATCGGACCGGTTTGTCAGTTTCCGAGCTAAACCGACTTGTCCGATTTGAAATTCAAAACCTTGGTTAACAATAAATGATTCAATGGCGTCTCAAATATATGTAACTTTAATTCAAATGTATGTGACGCATGGTTAAGTAGGCCCATAAAACAAGGCAAAGGGTATGTCATATAAGGGTATGGGGATGATTCAAATGCAAATGCAAAGTTTGAAATGTTCAAAGTTGTTTGCAAGAAGGTGCAAGTGGACGCCATGAAGTGCCGTACGGTACAGATCCACCCAGCTAGCTCCAGCAATGCACTCCACGCTTTCATTCTTTCTTCGTACCTTCCACCCTTCTTTCTTATATCATTTGTAAGTTGTAACTAACTCACCACATAACATAATGATAATTAACTCGTTAAATCCGTTTTAAATTAAAAAATAATAATACATTATGTTTTTTTTTTATATAAAAAATTTAGGCAAGGGGTTGGGTTCACCCACAATCTAAGGGCAGGACGAAATCTCCCTTTCTCTTAGGTGATATCAATGTTGGTCAACGCAAGTCATCTATTAGCCTCAAGCGTTTAACTAGGCACTTAGGAACTAAGATGTCTCCCCCAACGCCTTGACCAACTCCAGGATCGAACCCTCTCCTTTTGGTGGCAGTGTCCGACCCCTTTGCCAGTTGAACCCAAGGACGAGGGGTAATACATCATGTCTTTAATATAAGACGAAGCTAAATAAATTACTCTAAAGTATTTATATGCATCTTTTTTATACTAAGCTAATTTATCAGGCTTATAGACTAATATATAATCAAATGGTAAACAACATATATTATAATTAACTAACTTATTTAACTTTCTTAATCTTTTCTAAGAACAAGATAATGGGGGTCTTATATATTAAGAATTGGATATAGTAATTTATGTTAGTTAAGTTTAAAAAATGACTATATAATTCAATTATATTCATTATTGGAGTGTAATTAAGTTAGGTAGATTAAAATTAGGTGAAGGCTGAAAATAAGAAGTGAGTCCCTTAAATACGTGTTAAGCATTAACGTACATTTAAAATTGAGGGGTTGTATTCAAATGGGTAATAAATATTGCTCACTATAATAAGTTTTTTACGTAGTTTTTGGATGAGTTGAAAATTGGGGGAAGGCAAAGACATGAGTAAAGAGGATAGGTCAAAATGTGAGAGGCAATAAGTTAGGCGTCTCTGTCGTTGAAATTATGACCCCTTCTCACTCCTAATTCTCATCTACAGTGAGGAATGCGGGTTAGCCAGCAGCTGCGGACGCACTTTCACAGGTTGGCATTGTGGACTGGCAAACCAACCTACAAGCTTGCATTTTTAAAAAATATATATATATCATTCTGGTCCTATTTATAAGTCTAGTTTGACCAAATCTCACATACCAAGGAAAGTTAGGTATCTCAATGATTATAGAGAAAATTTCCAATTTTACCCTCATTTATGAATGGGTACCTTTTAAAATTTATTGTCAAATTTCCCTCATTTTTTTCTCTTTCCAACTTAGTTAGTCAATCTCTCTCATCATCATTAATATGGGTAAAATTGTCACAATCTTATTTATTTGATCAAAATGGATTTATAAATAGGATCAAATTTTTTAGTCAAACTAGACTTATAAATAGGATCAGAGTGATATTATTTTTTAAAGACAACGGAAAGTCCGAGACACATACATAGGAATCATCAAATTTGTTTTCCTAATATTAATCATTTCACTTATAAAAATTTAAAAACTAATTCATAATTCAAGAGATAAATTTATCAAATTCGTTAAAGTTTATTGACAAAAAAAAAAACAAAAAAACAAATCATCTTCAAAATCAAATCATCCTTAAACAATCAAAATATAATAATTTTGTTTAAAAAAGAGGAATGAGACTGATATTTTTTTCTTTTTGGGATTGGAAGGTATTAAGTGACAGTGAGATAACTATACATTTTATAAAATTATCATACTTTCCCCCAAAAGTGCCCCGCGAGCTAGCCCGCATCAACTCAAGGGCCACACGAATCGGGCATGTGCAGCGCACACTTTTATGGGTCCGGATAACCTTATCAAAACTTGTGGGCTATGGGTGGGTTAAGCCCGTATTACTGGCTTTAATACTCTCATCTTTCCCTCCCCCACCTCTCTAGGGTGTGTATGGTTGGAGGGGAGGGGACGATATTTTTTTAAAAAAATTGAGTGTAGTGGGGCCTACAAAGTTTTCCTTTCTATTAAATTTTCTCTCTACCCTCCCCTCAAACCAAACATACCCTTAGTCCCAATAAAATGTGTTGATAACTTTTGATGGCATATTTCCACTTTTATTAAATACTTCCTCGCTTTTAAACATATAGCTAATTTTTTTTAGATTAAAAAAGTTAATTAAATTATTTTAAAATATTTATATTTATGATTTTTTTCTTTAAACTAATTTGTTTTACTTATAAAATGATATCATTTATTCATATACAATATATAATATGATTAATTAACTTATTTAGCTGTATTAATCTCTTAAAAAAATTAATTAGGTCTTGTATTTAAGATCGAAAGTAGTATAACTTTATATTTAAACTTTCCACATCAGTGATGGATTCATTTCGATTAATGCGTGTAAAAACTGACTTTCATTCCAACTCACTCTTCTAAAGTTGAAGTTGAGATAAAAGTTAATTAGTGTGTATAAAAAAGTTAAGGGTTAAATAGCAATTTTACCCCGGAAGTTTTTTTTGGAGCAATTTGGCCCCTCCGTCCGTTGATCGTTAACCCTAACGGTCAACAATCCGTTGACCGTTAGGATTGTTAAGGGAGGGGCAAAATTGCTTCCAAAAAAAAACCTTCAGAGCAAAGTTGCTCCAAAAAAAATTTCTGGGGCAAAATTGCTCCTGGCCGTATATTTTTTATATTTAATATTTAATTTTCCAATATGACTCGTTAATGAAAATAATTGCTCCTGGCTGTTTATTTTTTATTTTTAATTTTTAATTTTTCAATAATGACTCGTTAATGAAAATGCAACCTTTTTTTCATCTCTGACTTCATTGATTTATGTAATTCGACCTGTTTAAAGTAGGCCTATTTTTGGTCTGTTTGAAGTAAGCCTATTTTGCAATGAGGGTTGTGACCTGTTAGCCTAATTATAAAAGATTAAAGTATACTTTTAGTCCTTTAAATTTACATGGGGTATACTTTTGGTCCCTTAACTTTATAATGTATACTTTTGATCCTCTAATTCTAACACCGTTAATTTTGCTAACGGAAAATGCAAACTCAAGTGATAACGGTATAAATTTAAGTGATGACTGTGTAATTAAATGTTATTAAACTTAAATTTAAAATATGAGTAAATTGAAGAATATATAAAATTTTTGTAATTACATGTCATTAGTCATCACTTGAGTTCGTTGAGTCAGCATTTTCCGTTAGCAACATTAACGGTGTTAAAATTTTAGAACCAAAAGTATACTTTATAAAGTTAAGGGATTAAAAGTATGTCTTACGTAAACCTTAAAGGACTAAATGTATATTTTAGTCATTATAAAATTTTTAAAAATATAGTCCTCCTTAACAGGAAACAAGTCAGGCCAGGCTTGGGCTGAAAAAATGGCCTATAATAGGCCATACTTAGGCTACTTTGTTGCCGAACAGGCTTGGCCTGGTCTGTTTCCACCCTTAGATATTATATAAATAAGAATTAAAAATATATGATATCATAAATAGCAGTTTTAACTTTTTTTTTTGGGTTAAGTAACAATTTTGCACCGGAAGTTTTTTTGGGAGCAATTTTGCCCCTCCGTTAACAACCCTAACGATCAACGGTTAGTTGACCGTTATGGTCTCTAACGGAGGGGCAAAATTGCTCCCAGAAAAAAACTTTTGGGGCATAATTGAACCCAAAAGAACTTTTAGGACAAAATTGCTCCTAGGGTGTACTTGCAGGGCAAAATTATTACTTAAC
Organism: Acacia pycnantha; assembly: GCA_025563575.1. Lineage (NCBI taxonomy): Eukaryota > Viridiplantae > Streptophyta > Magnoliopsida > Fabales > Fabaceae > Acacia > Acacia pycnantha. Next base: position 1,482,367 of record JAMWYP010000065.1, read on the forward strand.
CCAAAAGTTAATTAGTGAATCTCATTTGCTTTTAATTATAAACTTAGTACTCTCTCTGGTTGTACTACGAAATACGTCTTCTATCAAGAACCGAATGAGTATGATTTTAATCTTCAAATGAAATTATTTAAGGCTTCAAAATTTAATTTTGGAGTCCCAACAAGTATTAATTAAAAAGTATATTTTCTTTTTATGAAATAAGATTAGTGTCACGTATTTATCTTGTAGAGTGTAAAACCACCTTCTCTTTTTGTTGCGTGAAGGCAGGTTCTCCGGAATTACTAATTACTAAGCCCTGCTTTTAACAAACACTAAATTTAATTATATAAATAAATATTTTTAAAGGTTAAAAAAGATGTGTACCTTATAGGGCCAAGAAATTTGGTCCTCCCCTGCAAAGAAAAGAAAAGTGTGTGGCTTTCGGTGCCATTATGGCTACTCCTGAGTTCCTACATCTATTCGTTGACCCATTCTATTATTATTTGCCCCTCATTTTCTCTTCCAATATATTCCTTACATTTTACTATGTTTCATTTCTATGTTCCCTCCAAGATTGAAGGATCCGTAGAATCCAAAATTTAGAGGCTTTCATTAGTTTTTTCTCAAAATTTTAATTATAAATGAAATTGAAAAGAACTTAGGATAGGTAAAAAGTGAAAATGTACTTTTGGTAACATAGCCTCCTCCTCCACTCACAACATAGCGATGATGTTCTCTCCTATCCTTTTTACAAAATTGTTAAATCTAAATTGCCTCAATTTTTTTTAATAAGAACTTAATAAGAGTTATTTAAATATTTATTGAGTTTTTTATTTTTCATTTTTTCCTCTCATTAATTATAAAAATTGCATTAACTATGCATATATTTACAATCAGTGAAATTATATTTAATAATTCGACGTAGAAGATGAGTAGAATATTCTTTCAAGCGACTTGGAATGAATTATATTGCAATAGGTCTTGTGTTAAAATATTTGGATCCAAAAAAATATTTACAAAAATCCTCGTAAATTATGAGGGAAAAAAAAAACTCTTGAAAATAGGAGATCTTATACCCTTCTCTTCGGAGTTGATATTGATCATAAATGTTAGACTTATTTTTTATATTTATTAATCTTTTTTCAATTTACCCTTATTAATTCTTCTTTAACTATAAATCTATAATCAACTAAAAGAGACATGGATAATGCGTTTTAGAAAGAAAAAAAAAATGTTATAGTAACTATTTAAACTAATTTTTTATTTTAATTAAATTCGGTAAATAATACCACTCTGATCCTATTTATAAGTCTAGTTTAACCAAAAAATTTTGATCCTATTTATAAGTCTAATTTCATGTAATAAATGAGATTGTGACAATTTTATCCATATTAATTATACCCATAAAGATAGAAAGAGGAGAAACAGTTGAAAAACACCGAATTATGAATGAGAGCAAAGTTAAAAATTTACTCATATAATCATTGTGTCAACTACCTCTTCTTGGTATGTGAGATTTGATCAAAACAGACTTATGAAGTAAGGCAACCTCTTATAAATTATGCAAGCCTTTGAAAATTATTTTAGGATTCTTGCGCTTTATGTTATGCAAAACCTTTTTTAAATGTTGAAGAAGGCAACTTGTGAATTAAGATTTTTTGTTTTTGGGGTGAATTTGACAACATTTTGATCGTTTTACAATTAAGATTTTTTTATAATAAGAAACTTTGTCCTTATTACTAATTATGAAAATTTGAAGCACTTAATAATAAATATATTTATCATTCAGTCCTTTCTGAGCAATTTTTCAAGAAATCAATTAGAATGATGTCAGAAGGTCGACCAAAGGAACCCCTTGTGGCCCCTCATCTACACCGTGGTCCCCATCATCTTCTCCCCCACGTTCTCCTCCTCATGATGCGCTTCTCCATATTATCCCACGTGTCCCCCTATTTTAATCTAGTCCCTCCATCACTCCCACTTTCCATCTTCGTTTTTCATCCGACGATATCGTTTTACTCAAATCTCCACACTACTACATGGGATCACTACCCCCACCTCAACTTTCATTAGATTAACTTCCCCTCATTGACCGTAGACCAAAAGGCAAAGACAATGCAACAGAATATTATTTTCAGAAAAATTAAAATAGGGAAAAAAATAAATGTGAACCTCTCTGACGTCACTTACCTTTGACTCTCTCTTTCTCTCTCTCCTCTTTATACACTCCCTCTCCTCTACGCTCCACTTCCTACCTCTCTCTCTCCCTCTCTCTCTGTTTCCGTTGCTTTCTCTCACTTTCACGGAGGCCAAACGGCGGTCACCACCATGGTCAGGGACGATCTATACATCACGATTCCGAGTTTCTTCCGGTGTCCTATATCCCTCGACATCATGAAATCTCCGGTGAGTCTCTCCACCGGCGTTACCTACGACCGGTCCAGCATCCAACGCTGGCTCGACAACGGCAACAACACCTGCCCTGCAACCATGCAGATTTTGCAAACCAAAGAATTTGTTCCGAACCGTACTCTACACAGGCTTATCCAGATCTGGTCCGACTCGGTTGCGAACCGAGTCGAATCGGCCGATTCTCCGGCCACCAGAACAGTCCCCTCCCCGGATCAGGTTGTCGACTCTATGAAATACTTGGATGGCCCCGGCGAGAACTGCCTCGATTCCTTATCAAGAATTTTATATTTCGCCGAAGAATCTGAAGAGAATCGGGAGTTCCTCGCGAAGTTAGACGGATTCGTGCCTTCACTCGTAGATTTACTCGACAATGTCAATGGCGCCGTGGAAATGCTCGAGAGAGTCGTTAATGCTTTGGATGCGGTTCTAGATAAAATCGAAGATCGAGAGCAGTTGAAGAAATTGATGTTGAAGAGCCACGATAATTGCCTAGCTTCCCTGCTCCTTGTTCTGCAACAAGGCGGCACCGGCTCGAAAATCGGATCGGCGAGGATCCTGAGGTTCATCGCGGTGGACGCCGAGGCCAAATACATGATCGCCGAAAAGGAAGGTCTAATGTCCGAATTGCTCAAATCAGTCGCTCCAGATAAGGACCCAGCGCTAATCGAAAACGGCTTATCGTGTTTGATTGCAATCTGTACGCCGAAACGGAATAAGTTGAAATTGGTCCATATCGGAGCTATCAAGGCACTTTCGCAATTACTTTCCGGCTCAAATTCGAGCACTTCCGTAACGGAAAAGGTGCTGAAACTTCTCGAAACGGTGTCGTCAACCAAAGAAGGCAGGTCGGAGATTTCCGAGGACCCGGCGTGTTTACCAGCTGTACTGCAGAAAGTTATGAAGATATCGATGATCGCGACGGAGCATGCGGTGATGATACTGTGGACTTTGTGTTATCTGTTTCGCGATCAGAAGGCGCAGGAAGTGGTGGCAATGGCCAACGGTTTCACCAAATTTCTGATTCTGATGCAGAGCAATTGTTCGCCTACGGTTCGTCAAATGTCGGCCGATTTGCTCAAGATTTTTCGGGTCAACTCGAAATCATGTCTTTCTTGTTATGATACCAAGACCACCCATATCATGCCCTTCTGATACTCGCCATATTTTTCATCTTCTCCTTCTCTTGGAAAAGATTCAGACAGATAAAAAACAAGTTTGTAAATCAAAGAAAAATTTTGTTAGTCAATGAAAGATAGAAAACAAAAATTCATTTGATGCCCGTCATATTTATCCTCTGTTTCAATTTCTGTTTACCACGATGAATGAATTCAACGCACTGTTGACATTAACAGAATCACAGTAAAAATGAATGTTTCTTTACCATGTACATCCCACAAGAAATCTGCCAGATTCAAGTGTGAAAGATTCTTCATTCTTGCTTTCCTTCATGAACTTGCATCTCTCTGATAAATTATATATATATATATATATATATATATATATATATATATATATATATATATATATATATTGCCCCAGATATATATAACAGGACTTTTGGGTTGAGCATTAGGTTGATGATTGATTAACATAATGGACAAGGAACACAACATATAAGGGCCATGAAATGAAATTTGTCAGATTTTGCCAAGTTTAGCCTTAGTGTTATGTAGAGTTTTGATTTATGAGGTATTAAGGTTGTCGCTTTTATGATTGAGGCTATGGCTATACAGGTGGCGATGGAGTGGAGTGAAAACAACGGAAGCTTAGCTTGCATATTTTCAGGAAGATTGAAGATAATAGGAATGCGAATGATCTCTTATTCAATGGCATGAAGGTTTAGTCATAAGCCAGAGATCATGGCTGCTTTGATCTCGTTTGTAATATCAGATATCAGGCCGTTCTAAATTGAGCTTACACGAGAAAGGAAGGGAGTCATTAGGACGAGGCTTTATTAGCCGGAGAAGCAAAAGAAGGAAGGAAGGAAGAGAAAGAAAAAGAGTGCCGCAAAATACTGATATGGGTATGCTTAGCTGACTGTGATAATGCAGGCTTTTGTTTATGATTAATAATTAATTAATTAAGGACTATTTGTTCGTTTGCAGGAAAAGAATGAAAAGGATGGGAATCTGAATGGAAAAAGAAATGTGTGTTAAAGGGAGAGAGAGAGAGAGAGACAAAAAAAAGAAAGAAAAAGGCAGTTAATTAAAATGAAAGGGTTTGACCACTCCAATCCCTACGGCTTACATGAAAACTGGACAAAAACTAATGCCCACTTCCCATTCATTCTCCTACTTCTTCAATATCTTCATTAATTAATCCAAAAAAGCGTTCCACAATCTCTCCTAAAAAAATTAAATAAATAAAATTAACAAGCGCATTATTATTTACAATGACGGAACTATTTACTGACAGCCGACTTTTTAAAATTTGTTAATATATATATGTATTTATTTTATTTTATTTTGATTAATAATTTGATCTCAACTAATCTCTTATCTTTTGTATAAAGACAGTGTTTGGTTCATTACTTATTGAGTTGTGCGAGAAAAATAAATTTTTTTTTGAGATTCATATTGAAAATATTAGTATTATCCTATAACTTGTTTTGCTTTTATAATTGTCGGTTATTATTTATTTATATTTTCAATATTATGTTATACTATTTAGTAAATAGTTTAATACATTTATTTTTTAGTCCGAACTAAAAATATTTTCAGATTCCGCCACTGATTATCCACCTCACACGCCTCCCATGATCTAAAAAAGAAACAAAACCTATTCAAAGTTTGTTTGTTTATGTAGTATTGGATCATGGTGCGTCTTGAGGAATGTGTGGATTGGCTGCAACTAGCTGCCCGCAACATAAAGAAAGAACACCCAAAAAAATAGAAATAAAAAAAAGGTTGGTTCTCCAAGCACTATCCCCCCCTTTTTTATGTTCTTGCTCCTTTTCTATTCATATAAAAAATATCCACACAATTTACTACTCTAATGAAGGTTTTCCAGGATCAACAATTATCTTCATTTTATTATCCGTCTTCAAATACAACTTTGCTTCTATTTTAGCATACACTCTATTTTTTATTATCTTTGTTTTAAAATTTGATAACTTAACAACTTTTTACCTGTTGGTGTACATTTTATCTAAGGAGTTCAAGCACCTAGTATACTAGTCAACTCCTCAAAGGAGTTATAATCCAAACTTATCTAGATTTTGCCTTGGTAGGACCCACATGGGCCGCGATCCTACCGCTTAGACTGCTACATTCCTAAAGGATTGAACCCGTGACTTTTGGTTAAAGTAAAACAACTTCTGATAGTGTTATCAAAAAAAAAAAACAACTTCTGATAGTTGATCTAAACCTTCGATAGTATTTAAATGAAAAACTCGGAAGAGTAATATACTACTCCTTTAATATCTAATATAAGATATATTTACATAATTTAATTAAATTAATAAAGTTAGTTGAGTTAGTTAATATAACATTTATTTTTTAAAATACTCTAGTCATCTGCAATTTTTAATCCCATCACTCACTTACCTTCTTGATTATTGTTAAGTGAGCACTAACAAGGACAAAATAAAAAAAAAAACTGACAAACATATATAAACTGTGGATTATATTTAGAACTAAAACTAACTTTTTTTAAATATGTCTTGCATGTGTATTTGCGTAGATTATAGAGAGTATATGGGTGAGTAGGTATTGGATCATCATGTGGGGTCACTGGTGACTGATTAAAAATCAAGTAGGGGGCAGTGGTTTTATAGTGGAAAGTGCCATTATTCGATGGGGTCCCATGTTGGGTGTGCATTTACAAGTCACGTGACAGTTCTCAGCAACAGCACCAATCCTACCCGTCCTTTTTCGGGTTGAGTTTCTCTCATTATTATTTTTTCATTATCCTTCATAATCTTTATATTACATCCATCCATCCAACCAATAAAATATTACTTTTACTTTTTTTCTCATTTTTTTCATCAATGGTCCAAATTGAACCGATGAGAGAAAATGAAAAAAAAAGATATGGAGAGAATCTACTTCCTCCTCCTCGTCGTATTCATCATCATCACCACCGTCCTCACCAATTGGTTGAATCCGTAATGCGTCAAGTCGTTTTTGTTATTTAGACTTGACCTTTGGATTTCGATGATCCACTCTACACTCATTCCTGAGGCTGGGGATGCAAACCCCATCTTTTCTCCCAAAAAAAAAATAATAATAAATCAATTATATTGATTATTTTTTTTTCTCTGTGATAACTATATCAATGAATACATGTATATATGAGTTACTTGCTTTATTTTTTTTTTTATATAAAAAAGTTTAGGTGGGGGTAGACACCGGTATCCCACCAGGGTCAGGGCATGCCTCCAAGTTCAGAGAGCGCTTACAGAGGTACTTACAGATCGCCCACCAATGAGATCCTCACATTGATCAGCGGGTATCGAACTTTCTCACTTTTGGGGTGAAGGCTGACGCCTTAACCAACTGTGCTAATCTTTATTAGCGAGTTAGTTGCTTTATTGATTAGACAATGATGTGGTTTGTTTTGACTAAAGACTCATGAGCATAAGGTGTCCAATATATGGCACAGGGAGAGTTGAATAAGGAGCAAAGTGGGGTGTTTATTCAAAAGATCAATTCAGGAACAGAGAGTGGGCCCACATGGAGGCTACTGAATTGGGTATGGGAGGATGGAAAAAGAAGTTAAAAAAGTAAATAATAAATAATAAAAAGGGGGAGGGAATTATTTTGAGGGGAATTTTAGGTGAAATAAATGAAGAATCTGGGGGTGCATGGGCATGGCAGGGTTGGGTTTTGGAGGACAATAATGCGGGAGGGAAGATTCCACAAAAGTATAATTAAAAAATAGAAAAGATAAATTGGTGCTGTGAATTTATCAAATATCAAGTGAAGTAAGAATCTGAGATTTTCAATTTTGACCAAATAACCAAAATACCTTGAATCGAGGGTACAAGTTTCAAAAGTCAATTGACAATATCAAATTTTACATTAACGACTTTACTTTCATATTTGACAATTTCATATCCCAAAAATTAATGATAATTTAAAGGGCACAATTTCAGGAGTCAATAAAAATATATGTATCTATATTAACAACATCATATTTTACATTAAAGACTTTATTTTCACGTCTCATAACTTTATATTTCAAAAATCAGGGATAATTTTGAGAGCCCACAAGTTTCAGGGGTCAATAAAAACATCTTTATCTATATTAGCAACATCATATTTTACATTAACAACTTTACTTTCATGTTTGCCAACTTTATATCCCTAAAATCAGGGATGATTTTGAAGGCACAAGTTTCAGAAGTCAATAACAACATTTGTATCTATATTAACAACATCATATTTTACATTAATAACTTCACTTTCATGTTTTACAACTTAACTTAGGATAATTTGGTCATAATTATAAATCTTAGATTCTTACTTCAGTTTTAAAATGAGATTTGATAAATTTCCAGTACTAATTTATATTTTTTCATTTTTAATTGTGTTTTCCTAAAATTTTCTATAATAAGAGAGTGGGGTAGGCGAGAGCCATTCCCTTTGGAAAATGACTGCCAGTTCAATCTCCCTTTGAAATGACTCCTCTACCTTTATTCTTTTTTTTTAAAAAAAAAAATTAAAATAAAATAAAATATTTATAATGGGGAAAAAGATAATCACAACTGAACTTCAAAATCTGAAATTAATCTTGTTGCTTATAAGAATATAGCAATTGACAATACATTTTAATAAGAAATTATTGATTTAGGATTTTGAAAGTTGAGTAGTATTTTTCTTGTTTGTTCCTTGATTTATAATGTACTATAAAAAGAAATAAAGATGTGAAAATACTAAGGTTATTAAATCTAGATCAGCCATTAGGTTAGTGGGTCAAATTAAAGTTATTTTGGAGCTAACCCAGTGCTAGTACGCTAAGGAAGTGAAATTTCCGAGTTATTAATATAAAGTCCTAAATAAAATTAACAAAAAAAAAAATAAATGATTTTTAAATTAAAAAATAGGGAACTAGTCAAACCGGCTAAACTAGACCGGTGAAGTGGTCGGTTTGCCGATTTTCAACCCAAATGGAGTGGCCTTATCGGATTTTAATGACTATAGAAAATACCTTTCAACTATGTAAATAACAAAAACATCAAACACAGTTACAACTAATTTTTCTAAAGGTAATTAGGTCATTCCACACAAAAACATCAAAATGGCTTATTAATTGGATTACTTTTTATTAGCTATTTTTTTATTTAATTAATCTAATATTTTTGTTAACCTTAGTAGCACTAAGATATAACAAGATAAGGGCTCTCTCCTTATATATATATATATCTTGTAAAATATTATCTAATTTTTTTTTTTTGTTACGTCAATGAGATTTGAATCTGAATATTTATCTAAATCTTATCTCATTTTTATTATATAAATTTCATGGGGCTAATTTAGTAATTTTCTTCAGCTTGGTGAAAAGAAAGCTGATGAATCGAGTAAAATGATGACACATATACGCGCCCCTCATCTGATTCCATCAATCTCTAATCTCTATCTCTAATTAATTAATTAATTCTTAATTATTCTTGGACTTGAGGTTTTGGATATAATTAATTAATTAAACTAAATTCTCCAAACGCAACCCATTGATTAGACATTACTTCATCCTCTCCCCTCCTTACACTATATCTAATTATACAAGAAAACCTTATCTTTCCTCTCATAAACGAATAATATATTAATTAATTAATACTATCATATTTACATATAAAGAACTACGTGCACGTATTATTATTTTCATCATCATTATAATTATAATTATTATAATATCACTTCGTATCTAAGGTTTCGTGCTTAATTAATTACTTCCTCTCTCTCTCTCTCTCTCTCTCTATATATATATATATAAATAAGGATACAATGCAAATGATGCTATATATACTTTTCCTCCTTGTTACTCAAAATCAAAAGAAACATGAATGAATAATGAGTATATAAATATAAATACATGCTTCATCCGGTCCTAAATATAAGACATAGTTGATTTTTTTTGGAGAGATTAAGGAAGTTAAATAAATTACTTAATCATATCATATGTTGTGTATCTTTAGATTATTATATATTAGTTTATTAGTCAAGTTAATTAGTTTCAAGTAAAAAATAAAAATACTTTAAAGTAATTTAATTAGCTTTCTTAATTTCTCCAAAAAAGTCAACTCTGTCTTATGTTTATCAGAGGAGGAGGGAGTATAATATATACCATAATGTGTAATCATGAGTGGATTAATTATATAGCACCACCCGCACTAATGTTGTACCTGCCCACTCAATTAACTCATCTACCTTCAAGATTATCCAACCTTTCTTTTTATGTATTAATTTAACAGCATGTCTCATAATGATTAACCTGTATAGTGTATATCATGTATTAAGATTATTTATTTATTTTTTTCCTTGCTTTAATGGTTTTTTTTATTTATATATAATTATTAACTTGTATATTGTATAATGTATTAATATTTTTTTTTTTGCTTTAATGGTTTTCTACAAGCCTAACACGCATGCCTAATGCATGTTTTTTTTGGTTGTCCACCCGGTTCACCGGGGCTTCGCCCCGACTAATCCGGATCCGACCCGCGTCACGCACCTGGCTTTGGTGGGAGAGTCTCCCAACGGGTTTTTTTGCATTCACAAGACTCGAACTCGAGACCTTACTTAAGCGACACAAGCTGCTTATCACTTGTGTCAACCCGTTGGTTGCCATGTTTAAACCTGGCCTTCCATCCCAATATTTGGTAACCTCTTATAAGTCTTGGGCCGATCTTCCCGTTTGGCCCACCAGCCAATCATTATATTATGGGCTTGGGGCTCAAATGGTTTGCCTGATATAAATTTCTGTGATAGCCCACCAGGTTCATTGTTATGTTTTTTTTGGGTCAAAAGGTTCATTGTTAATGAGGTCTGTCTTTTCATGGGTTTTCACAAAAAAAAAAAAAAGTATTTTCTTAAAAAAATAAAACAATTTAATTCCCTCATAACCTTTCACTTTTATGCTGTTGTTATATATTTTATCAATTTATATAATAAATCGCATTTTTCTCTAGATATTCGAAACAAGTTATATTATTCGTGAGTCATGATTAATAGTACTCATTTTTGAATTCAACCCGTGCATATAAAATGTATCATCTGATCAAAACTACAGCAAGTTGCATCTCACAAGGTATGTCTAATAGTGTACTTATTTCCTCTTTGTTCCCCCCCTTTAATTCAAAGGGTGAGTACTAATGACTTGAGTTTACAGGTAAAATAATAATAATAAAAAAACCCTCCAACCCCCCACCACCACCGGCCGGCGGGGGTGGTGGTGGTGGCCGGCGGTGGTGGGGGTTGGAGGGTTTTTTAATTTTTTTTTTGATTTATTTAAAACTAAGGGCAAAAGGGTAATTTCACCCGAATTTGCATATCCCTCATAGGTCCTTTGTACCTCTCAGTCTTTTTACAAATTCAACAGACTTCTGGGGGTTTTGCAAATTCAAATGATATTTATTTGAAATTTTCCCTATATATATATATATATTTTAAAACATTCTAGTTATCTTCTATAATTTTTTCATTTTCTCTCATCTTTGATGAGTTTGAAGGAGCATCAATAGTGGTAAATTAGAAAAAGATTGATAATATGAAAAATTCTATCTTATATTTAGAACTAATATTAACTTCTCAAAATGTCTTATATTAAGTACCGGAGGGAGTATTTTTTTCCACATCAGATGTACTTAATTAGATGTATTGTTGAGAGGTTGCCTGATTAATGAGAGATGTGTCATTAGGGGCCACTTTATTATTTTAGCCACTTTTCCCATTTCTACATTTGAGGTGCATGAAATTATGGTTTTGACTTAGTCGCCCACTTCCTACCCTATTTCTATATAATCACTTACAATTATTTTTAAGGCCATAGGTTTGGCCTTAAATATGGTTCAAATAAGGATATTAACAATAGGCTTCTTCCCTTTTGATACAACAAACATATTGAAAACTAGGCTTGTCATTTAAACAATTAAATAAGTACGTAGTTCAAGAGTGAATGGTCTAATAGTGGTTAGATTGGGGTTATCAAAGTCATGAATAAAATAATATACTTTAATTAAAATATATATAAAAAATATTTTATATCCAAAAAGATTAATATAAAAAACAATATTAATTCACATGTAAACGAAAACATTCATACATAATCCACATATTATAAGATAAAACAGGGTTGTTAAAAGCACAAATATAACACAATTCAACTCGGTTGACATGTCCAAAACTTTTCATCAAATCGATCAGAGGAGAAGACTGGTCACTAGTTCACTGGTTAAATCAGTCTAGACATATTGAATTTCAATGTCATAAATAGAATCAATAGAAAGATACCAAACTTATTACAAAGTGTTAGATTCCTGTTTCAATTTCCTTTTTCATATATTGAGAATTGTTTGGCTCTAAACATTACACAAATAGTTAAAGGGGTGGAGAGGAAAGTGCAAATGCAAGTGAAAGAATCCAATGGGGATAGCTAGGCAGTGAAGTCCATTAATAGGAATAGGCAGTGAAGAAGACAGAAGCTGATTAATTTAGTGAGAATGATGAGTTTGTAATGAAGAGACAGAAAGCAAGAAGTGTCTCCCTCCCCCCTAGCAAAAGCCATTTTGTGGGTCATATATATATATATCATCGTTCATCACCACAACTAATAATATTCACACAAAAATAATAAATGAATTAGTTGACAAAAATGTCCTTTGACTCGTGACCCACTCTCATCATTCCCTTCATCTTCCTCTTGTGGCAAATAAACTCCCTCCCTTCACTTGATCATTAATGTGCCACGCTCCCTTTTTCATGCCCAAATCTTATATTACCTCTCTATCACTATATCCCTTTTACCTAACCCTATTCCTCATCCATTTGCCCTCAATCTAAAACTACATACATATTGAAAGATTTCAGGCTTATATGAAATTCGATTGATCCGTTGAAGTAACCACACAAGATCAAAGTACCAATATGAACTCTGATCACGTTATGCGGTAGATTCACCATGAAAGGAGAAAAGGGCAAGAGAGAAAAGTCACCCAGAGTTGCCATGATTTAAGTTTTAAATCATAAAGAAAAAACTCTTCCATTATACTCATATCTATTCATATGTACACAACAGCGGATATATTTTTAGCGCTTGCCTTTCACACTTTACAAAACAAGTTCAAAGCTAGCTAGTTGTACCTTGTCAAAAATCTTTTAATTAATAACTACTTAACTAGAGATATATATAGTACATTTCAAGAGATTATATTGATGAAAAAGGATATATATATATGTGTGTGTGCGCACACGTATCAGACAAATCACATCTCATCCAACAATGTAGCAGAAATGTTTTCTCCTATATACACTTTTGCTTTTCCTGTGCTGTTGCTCTCAAATGAAGAAAAGAAGAAATTAAAACCCTTTGGTCACATTTCAATAAAAAGCCACTCAAACAAACATATAATAATACAAGCAAATATGTGTTTGAAGTTTGAACCAAGCAGCCCATCCTTAAATTATTGTGTGCTTCCTTCTTTCCCTTAAGTACCTATGTGTCTTGCTCACAGTCCGCAAACTCATACCTTTGTTCCTTTTTCTTATACAAAATAGAACAAACGCCTGACACATGCATATACCAAATCACACGCTGACACATGCATTTATATAATATATATATATATATTCGCACTATATACATTTGACTTGGACTCAGCAAGTAACATCAGCAAATGAAGAATCATATCTGGCCATAAGAATATATATTTATAAATATGAATATAATGATCCTACTTTATGGACCTCAAGCTTATCTGTAGAACTTATGAGCGAGCGTGGAGTAAAAAAAAACATATATATTAAAAGGCAGGTGCACTATACTCTTCGATTTATGTGAACCAGATAGGTATAAATCATAGAGAGATCTGTGCATTATCTTAATTAAGAAGCATACGAGGCAATGATAAACTTATTCAGATATATATTGTGGAAATATCAGCAATTAGGTAGGCTAATTAAATATCTGATCTCTTCACATGCATTCTAAACGTATATATAACTTGTTGTAGATTACAAGTAATTATCATTAATCTTAACTAACAATAAAGGGATCTTCGTATCTTTCAGGTCAGTCTACGTAATCATAGACTAATCAGGAGCTATGTATATAAAAAATAAATAAATTAGGAAGACCAAATAATGACAGAGGCAGCTAGCTAGCAATGATCCAGAGGGTTTGAAAATTATATTAAATAAATTAAGAGAAAATATACGTATTTGTTTGTATCGTTATATATATAGAGAGGAGGGCATGTGAGTGGGGTCTTTTGAAGGATTTGATTGGCGTGGGGCTGCATGATATGACACAATAAAACAAGCCCCACAAAAGGCCTTTTGGATTTGGTTATTAGCCTGAAGAAATTGATTGATAATGACCTTTTAATTTCTGTTATGTCTTGTCTGTCCCTTTGATCTGGTCTGTGTTTTGTAGCCAAATAATCCTGGTTTTAGTTACTCCTAAAACTTCGATTATTAACTTATTAATTCCCTTCAGAACTGGATATTGTGGTATATATATATAAATAATAAGACCATAAAAAGGATAGAAATTAAGTAACATATATAAGCTGAAGGCAAATGAACATGTTGCATATTTCCAAGTAAAGAGTGTCACATTAGCAGAATTGTTGAATAGGTATTGAAAAACTAAAAATTTATAGCATTATTGATGGCCAAGATACCTTGATACATGTAAATTGTGAACCAAGTTAAAGCTATATATGGTCTATGGAGCACTTGGGTACAAACAGATAGATAGTTTTGGAAATTTGAAGAGAGTTATAGACACGCTTGCAGTTCCTGTGTGTGTGTGTATATGGATTTGAACCATATATATATATATATATATATATATATATGCGCACGAGAAGTGATTAGTTAATTATCTTTTTAGAAATTGCGTGGAACGCAAGGGATATGGCCACCTTTAGGCTTTTATGGGAGTGCGTTAGAAAAATCCCTTGAAGAAGATTTTGAAGAGTTCGAACAACGTCTCACACCGTGTGTTTATTGTTAGTATTTAGATGTCCTAGAGACAATCTATAAGAGCAGATCAGCACCATTTCTACATTGTAGTATTTCATTATTAATAAATGAGCATATTTTATCTTTATCATATTTATGTCTCGTCTTTATTTTAAGGTAAATATGTGTTTGAAGATAAAAGCCCTAGGAATAGAACATGTGTTATTCTTGAGGATTAATGGTAGAGATCATGATCATGAGGACTCGAGAACACTGGATATCTATTGCCTAAAACTTGTTCCTAGTCTTGAATCACCAAGAAAGGGCATTGATGATCTCAATAAGACTAGTACGACATTATCTACATGTATGAGATACAAGGTAGGGACCTCATGGAATACAGGCATGGTGATGCCTTAGCTGATGTCGTGGGTGGATCTGTTGGAGAACAGATAGCACCGAACTGACCCGCAGAGAGACTCTACAAAGATTCATTGTAGAGAATATCATTGGATATGTAAAGTCTCTCATGTTTGGTAGTGCGGATCATCTTGGACTTAATGATGTCATCGAACACTATGTCCTAGGGTTATACTTTGACCGTACAACTCTATCCACCTGAAAATGGGGAGAACAGTGTACTTTTGGGTGTAACTTGAATACATGGGTATAGATGGACATGCTGAGAGGACTCACAGTCCCCTACAAGAGATTAGTCATTCACAAGACTGATAGAGCTTGGATAGCTTCTAATTAACTCGGAGTCTGTGCGCACAGCAAGTGACCATGAAGAGTCATGATCCGTTATAGAGTTAATATAGGAAGATTCCTAGTTTTGTGAAATAGCTACATTTAGTCAATTAAGAGAGATGATACTCTATCTTTGCTCTCGACTAAATGTGAATGACGATGTGAGGGATGATGCCTGTACGGTATTCAAATATGAAAGGTAGATCACTTGATCAACTCAATTAGTTCTGGGGCCGCAGAGCATTGCTAGTGTCTTATGAGGTCATTAAATAAATTGGGTCCGTTAAATGAGTTTTTTAATTGGTCCAAATTTATTTATGTCAGTGACTAATTGGGCCTAATGGGTCACACACAAAAGTTATCACTGATTGTTTAAAATTAGCAAACTTGGACCAATAATTGTTATTGGGCTTTATCAAGAGTAAGTGTGTAATTGGGTTGGAGTGGGACTCCAAGCCCAATGAGGAGATTTGAATTTTAATTCAAAAGGTTAGGTTATAAAAGATAATTTTGAATTATCTATAATATATATATTTATAAAGATCCAATAATGATTGGATGAAGATAGGAGAAATAATAAATGAGGATTGATTTAAAATGATTTTGAATTTTAGTTTAAGAGATGAATGTGATTCATCATCTTAAATTATTATTCAATATTCAAGATATGAATTTAATTCATTATGATTTGGATTTTCCAATTCAAGTTTGGATTAAACCTTTCTTGTGAGCACTTAAATTAGGGTTAGACTCTTATAAAATGCTGATTTTTTATGTGCCATTTTTATGGACTTTTTTTTAAAGAAAAAATGAAATTTAATGTGATTTGGTTGACAAGATATGAATATGATTCATCATATTAAATTCAATCAATCAATCAAGATGTGAATTTAATGTGACTTGGTTGACAATATAAGAATATGATTCATCATATTAAATTCAATCAATTAATCAAGATAGAATTTAATTCATTGTGAATTGGATTTTCCAATTCAAGCTTGGATTGAACTTTTTTTGTAAGCACTTAAATTAGGGTTAGACTCTTATAAAGTGCTAATTTTTTGTGTGCCTTTTTCTTGCACGTTTTTCTAGGAGAAAAACAAGAATCCTTATGCTCTCTAAATTTCGGTCTTTACCAAAGGTTTAGAGAGGAAAAGGCACCATCCATAAAAGGGTAAGGTTCCAACCTTGTTTATCCTATCCATAACTTAATTACAAGAAACCATCACCTTCTTGAAAAGAGAAAAAACCAAGGAAATCAAACCTCAACCTTGTCTTCGCCTAGCAAGCATCCAAGGAGCGGGAGGTTTCAAGAGAAGGAGTTCTCGTTGCAATCGAGGGATAGCCGTGTGGATCAACGTTAAAGGACATCAACAACTTTGAAGTCTTCGAGTGATCTAAGGTAATTCTAATCTCCAATAGTCGTGTTATCAAGTTATCTTAATCTCCAATAGTTGTTCTAACGAGTAATCCTGAAGCTCATGAATATTATATATTGTTATGAACTCTCATGAACACCGTAAAGAGTTACGGATTAATAATTAATAACTAATTAACGTAATGAGTTAAGGTTAATAATTCATGAGGACCGTAAGGAGTTATGGGTTTCCGCAATGATTAAACAAATTTTTTGTTTTCAACCTCATGAAACTTTGCATGAAAGTCATGTAATAGGTAAAATTAAGAGTAAATACCCTTTTTGGTCCCTGGAAAAAACACGGATGCCCTTTTTGGTCCCTGAAAAAAAATAAATCACTTTTAGTCCCTAAAATGGAAAAATAAGGTCCCTTTTAGTCCTTTTGATCATTTTTTTTTGCACATTTTAATCCCTCAGAAATTCCCAAAAGGTCATTTTTAGTCCCTAAAAAGGACCAAAATGACATTTCTTTTACTCAGGGACGAAAAAGGGTCAAATGTGTTTTTCCAGGGACCAAAAAGGGTATTTACTCTAAAATTAACCAACAAGTTTATATCTGTGTGTGTATATATATTTAAATGAATATGGTCACCTTTAGGCAGGGGCGGAGGCACACTTGGGCCAATGCGTGCAAGTGAACCCATAAAAATTTTTTAAAATATATATTTTGTAAAGGAATTATAATACAAGAATGTGATTAGATTAAATGGTTAGGCTTTGGTCTTCATTATAATAGGTCCCTGGTTCGAAGACTCTGCGCCTTTTTTTTTGCAATTTCATTTCCTTCAGACTTCAGAGTGCACGACCGGCCACCGCTCATCTCACTCCTCCCCTTTATCCCCACCGGCCACCGGCCACCGCTCATCTCACGAACGACTCCCCTTTCCTCCCCTTTACCCCCACCGGCCACCGCTCATCTCACGACTCCCCTTTCCGCACGAATCGACTGGCGAACCACTCATCTCACGACTCCCCTTTCCGCACGAATCGACTGGCGAATCGACTGGGCTTTTCAAGGTTCGTTTTCTGGTTGGCTTTTCAGGAGGTGCGAGATTTCTGGTCGCCTGATTCTGGTTTCGTTTTCATCGGCCTGATTCTCGTTTCCTTTTCTGGTTGGCTTTTCAGAACTGGTTTCCTTCTTGGTTTGGCGAGCTTCTAGAGTTCTGGCCATCTGGGTAATTGCCGTTCTTCAAATTGCTGCTCTGGACTTCGACCACGCACGAATCGACTGGGCTTTTCAAGGTTCGTTTTCTGGTTGGCTTTTCAGAAGGTGCGAGATTTCTGGTCGCCTGATTCTGGTTTCGTTTTCATCGGCCTGATTCTGGACTGCTCTGATTTTAGTGATAAAGAACATTATCTGTGATCTGTCCATGCTCTGATTTCGTTTTCATTTGCTCTGATTTCGTTTTCTTTCTTGTATGAGATATATGGATTGGAAAATTGTAGGAAAAGTAGAAATAGGAAGATATGTATAGCTGGATTGAGTGTATGGATGTTTTGATTGAAGATATGTATTAGTTCATTTTGCCCCCCACACAACTGTTTGTCGTGGCCTTGTATTCCAAAAAGAAAACAAAAATATGAACTATATTTATTCATGATGGACTCTACCCTACCAAAGTTTCAGTTGCACATAGCTTCACAAGGACCAAAAACCAACCTGCTGGTACTGTGAACTATATTAGATATCTTAATGTTTGTTTTGTTTGACAACATTACAACATTTCTTATGCAGAAGAAAGATCTGGAAATGATTCTAGCATTACAATATTAACATTTCCAGATTTCATATTCGAAGCATATATAAACTTTACTCACCACAAAAATCACAGGGAACAGCTGCATCAAAAGAAACATGTTTGGTGCATCCTTTAACAGCTTCTAAGAAAGAAAGTGATATCTCAACCTATTGGCAAAACAATAAGGAAATGGTTTAGCTTCAATATATAAAAATTATTCAACATAAAAACATAGAAACAACATTAGGGCAACCTCAATGTTTGATGTAGAATGAGTGGTGGATTCTTCAAACATCTGCAAAGAATGAGACAGAATTTTACCGAGTACATGATTATTTAAGTAACAATGACAGAAGTAACTGTAAGACCAATATGAATACCTCAGAGAAAATTTTATGAAATGAATCAGAAAAGTGAGCCCGATATGCTTACTTTGTGCTAGCTTTTGTGATGTCTATAAAGTGTTTGATGATGTGTTCATCAAGAGAGATTATGGGTTATAATCTGAAATTGGTATGTAGCTTGGGGGAAATTTTGATTAGAGTACAAAGGGTTTGGTGTTTTAGTTCACAAACTTGTGGCTTTCCTAATTCTTTATCATGCATTGTTAGAAGAATATCTCTGTTTGCTATAAGGTGTTTGATGAATTGTGTGAAAGAAGAATGAGGCTTGAGAGTTTTGTGTATAGCTAAGGCATGGGGAGGGAAGTTTATTTAAACATGTTCCCTAATCTTGTCAAACTTTTTTTATTCCAGAAAATGTCAACGATACAATCTTATTTCAAACGTCTAAAACCCACAAATACAGAACCCGAAGCTCAAAGTGAGCAACTTTCAAACAGTATTTCAATTCCAATAGTCCAAGAATCCTCTCAACCACCACGAACATCTCAATTTATAGAAAATCTTGAAGCGGATCCGAGAAAAAGACCTTCAATTTATTCAATGACCTCAAATCCTATAGAAAGAGAGGATATTCAGAGAGCTTATTTGCTCAAGGGGCCAACTCAACCAATTCTTAAACCATTCCCTCAAACGGATGTGTATGGAAAAATGCGTAGATTCAATCCTAAGTGGTATGAAGAATTTGGTTCCTGGATGGAGTATAGTGTATCAAAAGATGCATGTTTTTGCTTGTATTGTTATCTATTTGATATGGAGGTTGGAGGTAGTGGTTCGACGCAGGAAGCATTTTTCGGTGTGGGGTTCAAAAGTTGGCATAAGAAGGATAGAATCAAAGTTCATGTTGGAGATCATAAGAGTGTCCACAATAGATGTTATCAATCTTGTCAAAATTTGATGAAGCAAAATCAACATATTGATATTGCTCTTTCAAATATTTCTGATCAACAAAAAATTGATTATCGTATTAGGCTGAAAACTTCTTTAGATTGTATTAGATTCCTACTATGCAATGGTCAGTCTTTTCGGGGACATGATGAATCTATAAGTTCAAATCATCAAGGTTTATTCCTTGAAATTCTAAAGTTTTATTCTAAGCCAAATAAAGAGATGAGTGATGTGGTCTTGGAAAATGCCCCCGATAATAACAAATTTGAAAACGAAAGGAAATCACCAAGAGGGGGGTGAATTGGAGATTTTAAAACTTTTATAATAACTTTGCACCCAAGCTGAAGCTAAACGTAAAGAGATAGGGAGGAAGAGCTTGACACAGAAAGTTTATCCTGGTTCGGTCTAAATTCTTGACCTACGTCCAGTCCCGGACTCTCGAGTTTTTCTACTATCATTTAACTCAGATACACACTCTGTACTCAAGGATTATCCTCTCTCTAGGATACACTCCCCCTTACAAGTTGTAATCTGAAATCCCAATCTCCAAGTCCCCTTGACTTGAGATCTTTTACAATGAATGAATAATTTGTATAAAAGCTCTCTCACAGAGAAGATAATGATAAACACTGAGGCTCTTTGTATATCAAAATACAATAAAGAAAGAAAACTGAATGTATAAGAACTCTTGAGCTTGCTTTTCGTTTCTGCTTAATCTTTCGTATCTTTCGAAGTTTGTAATCAGCTCCTTATATAGTGGTGAGTTGCTATGTGACCGTTACTTCTCAACTTAGCATGTTCTTCATTTGAAATTCAGTTTGATGAGGATTATAGCCGTTGGGTCCTGAATTTCGGCCGATTCAATTCTGGGACGCGTGAAATCATTACGCCTTCGATTCTTCGCGTTTATTCAATGATTCGTTTGATCCAATTTAATACGAAACATTCTCAATATAGAGTGGTTAAATATATTTGAATATACTAAATGAATGCAATCAATTCGTATAAACATGGTAAGTTTTGTAGTTTAAAAGAATCGGGATGAAACCAAGAACGATCATTTCGCTTTCGTCTTAAACTCGAGTTCTCCAAGTCGGGCTCGAGTTCGTAAGGCATTTTAGAGTATCTGGTTTATCTTACGAGAGCAAACTGCGGAGTTTGATGTAAACTCTGGAGTTTGTATTTTGTTTTACCATGTGAACTCGAGTTCACGAAGGTAGGTTCGAGTTCGAATGCTCTCTAAGCTTTTTGTCGAATGAACACCTGGAGTAATATCTCACAAGATAAGCAGGCTCGAGTCCATTAGTGATTAGGCTCGAGTTTAACACTATTCATGCCTAAGAGTTTTGGTTGCACGATTAGAGTGGACTGGAGCACGAGTACAAACTCTGGAGTTTGTACTCTTGCTTTTCTTTCTTCAGATGAAGGGCTCGAGTTCATATTCTTAGACTCGAGTTCAGCTTAATTTATTCCATGGCTTATTGAAGTGAACTGGAGGTTTGAACTTAAACTCTGGAGTTTGTAAAGAAGGAAAACTTTGGGAGCTCTCTGCCAAGGGAAAACTCGAGCTTGCAATAACAGGCTCGAGTTTACTTATTTTGTAAACTCTTCTTCGTTTGTCAAACCATAGAGTAAACTCTACACAAAAGTATTAGGCTTGAGTCCATATACTTGGGTTCGAGTGTTCATTAAATTATAGCCATACAAACAAGTGAACTCTACTCAGAAAGAATAAACTCTGTTTAAAGAGATACATTTTAATTAGAAAATCTTCCGCCATGGGAGAACTCGAGCTTGTCTATACGGGCTCGAGTTTACTCGTTTGTAAACTCTTTATTATTATATCATCGGGGTTTAGGCTCGAGTCTATTTACTCGAGCTCGAGTTCGTTATCTTGTAAATATCTGATGAGCTCTCTGTTTGCAGAAAACTCGAGTTTGCTTAGTTAGGCTCGAGTTTTGAGGTGACAGAATGATTTTGACTATTTTGTCATTTTAAAAACATTCGTACTTGTTTACAATTGTTATTAATCATCAAAACACATAGAGAACTAACAAAATTGACTTCACCAATGATTCAGAAAGATCTTGCCCAAGCTTGTGCTGATTTGACTGTTAAAGCAATAATTAGTGAGCTTGATGATGATTACTTTTCCTTGCTAGTTGATGAAGCTCGTGATGTTGCAATTAAAGAACAAATGGCGGTTGTACTTCGGTATGTAAACAAAAAGGGTCCATTGTTCTGCACAATCACTTAAAGCAGCGATTGATGGCCTATTTTCTAAACTTGGTTTAAGTTTGTCTAAATGTCGCGGGCAAGGCTATGATGGTGCTAGTAATATGCGGGGTGAATTCAAAGGGCTTAAGAGTTTGATTTTGGCAGACAACTCATCCGCATTCTACGTTCATTGTTTTGCTCATCAGTTACAATTGGCACTTGTGAAGGTTGCAAAACAGCATACGAAGATTCAAGAATTTTTTGACATGCTTCAAAAGATGACTACCGTTGTGGGGGGTTCATGCAAGCGGAATGAAATTCTTCAAATGAATCAGTATGAGCTAATAGTTGAAAGAATTGCTAGTGGTGAAATACCAACTGAAAAGGTTTAAATCAAGAGACAACCTTAAAGCGACCTGGAGACACTCGTTGGGGTTCCCATTTTGGTACGATTACAAGTGTTATATCATTATTTTCTCCAATAATTTACTTGATGAAAGTTATTCAAGCCGAGCTGAAAAATGATGCTACAAGAACCGATGCAGGTTGCATTTTGTATGCCATGGAGGATTTTGAATTTGCATTCTTGTTGCATCTTATGAAATTGATCTTGGGGATTTCTTATGAGTTGTCACAAGCACTACAAATAAAAGATCAAGACCTTTTAAATGCAATTGGTTTAGTGAAGGTAGCCAAGTCTCGTTTACAAGAGGCGAGGGATAATGGTTTTGATAAATTGCTTCAAGAAACAAACATATTTGCCAATAAATATGATATTTACACTCCAAATATGAATGATGTTTATTGTCCTAAAGGGAGATCGAGACGGAGATTGGAATCATTCACATTCCTCCACTACTTTAAGGTGGAGTTATTTAATACAGTGATAGATACTCAGGTTCAAGAGTTGAATGATCGATTTGATAATGTCAATATCAAGTTGCTTGAGTGTTTGAGTTGTCTTGATCCTCGTGATTCATTTTCTAATTTTAACACTGAAAAGTTGATTGAGTTTGCTCGATTCTATCCTTCCGAGTTTGATGAACTTGCAGATATTCCTTTTCTGTCTCAAGTCTCGATAATTTTATTGTTGATGTCAGGGCTGATTCTGATTTTGTCAAATTGCAAACAATTTCTGACCTTGCTTTGAAGATGGTTGAGAAGAGAAAGGATATTGTTTATCCGTCAGTCTATTTGTTGATAAAGTTGGCACTCGTTCTACCGGTAGCAACTGCTAGTGTTGAACGGGTTTTTTCTGCAATGACTTTTGTTAAGAATAAGTTGCGGAATCGGATAAGTGATGATTGGTTTAACTCATGCATGTTAAGTTTTGTTGAACGTGATATATTTGATATGATTGACGATGAGGATATAATGCAATATTTTCAAGGAATGAAGAATCGAAGAATGATTTTGTAATCCTTATGATGTAAATGTTAGTTGACTATTGATTATTATTTTTCTATGTTAATGCATTTGTGTTCTCATTGTTTTCCTTCCTCCTTTATGTAGGTGTTTGGTGTTCAACCTATTGAAAGTGTCGTGCTCTCCAGTGGATAGCCTTTTTTGAGGCATGCTCAACTTGTAGTGCCGATTTGTAACTATCCTTCTCTTATTCCTTTGCCGGTTAATGCATTTGCTGAACTTGTGATTTTTGTTTATGATGAATGAAGCCAGCATTTTGGTTTGCTTGCCCACCTTCTAGCTATGATAATTCTTCATTCTTTGATTTCTTATAGGTTGCAACATGTTCTTTTTAATTTTGTCAAACTTTTTTCGTTTCAGAAAATGTTAACGATACAATCTTAAAGCATTTAAAACTTTCCTTAAAAAAAAAAAATTTCGGGGACACTGCCCCCGAACCCCCAAACCCCTACACTAATTGTGCACCTATAAACTTTGATTCCTGGCTCCGCCACTGCCTTTAGGGTTTAATTTTATACATGTATGCGCTCATATATACATATATGTGAGTGTGAGGCATACAAAAAGGAAGATGATAATAAAATTAGAGCAAACGAGTGAGGTAGGTATATAGGGAGGAATAAATGAGACGAAATCGAGAGAAGATTCAGCGGAGATATGTCCCTCACATCTAGGAACATCTCTCTCTCTCTCTACTTCACCCTCCCACTACACTTTTCTCCCATGTTATTAAAATCAACCCCGATTCGACCACGAAACTGTAGAACCATTTATCTAACTGGTTTAATAATTATTTTGAATTTTTTGATTTCAAAAATTTATATCTAATTTTACATTTTTTAAAAGATTATAAATTAAGACTTTGTGTAAAGTTTGAGATGTTTATTTTCTAATGTAAATAAAAAAAATCACTAAAAAATATTTCATTTGATCTTGAAAAATTATCAAATTCTAAAACTATTCTAAAAAATATTGTTCAAGTTCACTTCTTCATATATCTAGCATTGGGTTAGTTCTAGTTTGATTCTGATATGACTGACTGACCCTTGACCAACTACTCAACCTGGTTCAGTGCTGATCCGGGTTTAATAACATTGCTTTTCTTATAGAGTAATATTATTATGACATTAACGGCCTGAGTTATAGGCAGGATTGAACCCACAATTCACTTATAAGGAAGCATCTGTACTACTAGGTTACAAGCCTTTGGTCCACAGTTCTTCACTATGATAGTATCTTTATAAATATATAGTAACAAGAAAGCAAATTTTATAGATTTAACTTGAATTATATGTGATGCCATTTGGTCTAGGGAGAGAGAAAAGCCTCTCTCTCTCTCTCACACATTTTGAGGATACTAGACAACATAGAAACCAAGTAGGTAGAAAGGTTATATATAAGAAGACATCAATCATATGCCTTTGCCATTATATATGTCTTCGTCCTCTCCGTGTTTCACACATTAAGCCTCTCTCACACACACATATATGCTTTTAATACTCAAACTTTGGTTTATATTTAGAGCAGCTGCTGTGTCCTCCTCCTCTTCTCCTTCTTCCACTACCTCCTCTTGTTTCAGGTTAGCTCTCATTTCTTCTCTCTCTCTCTCTCTCTCTATATATATATATATATATATATATATCTTCTTCTTAATTCCTCTCTGCTTCCATCCATCTCTATATATAGATAGGCTTGTTTTAATTATCTCTTAAGTTCATATATATATACGTATATATAATATAATGTATCAGTCTCTTGTTCCGTGCTGTCTCTGATCTTTTCTCTCTTTCTGCAAAATTATGCTCTCTATGTTCTTCCATGCTGTGAAACAGTACATCTTTTCTCATATTTCATTCATATTCCCATATTTCACCTCTAACTTCTTTGTCTGTCTTAGTTGTTCACTGAATAGAAATACCCCAAACTTCCAAGTGATGTATTATTACTTTTTCTTTTTGAAAAATATTTTAACAATAAAACATACCACATTTGATAGGACTATTGTGGGAATATTCTTTATTTATTAGGAACTAGTTATTAACTAATTCGTAATTAGTAGTAATTATTAGTCTTTATTATTATGTCCCGATCTCTTTTATATATAAATAGGTGATTGTATTACAATATTTTATACAGTGAGAATATATTTTCTCTCACAAATTGCCCACAACTATATATATTGATAAATTAACCAAATAAAAAAGTATCCCATTATTATTTGCCTTGCATGCCGACACAAGAGATGAGTAGTACTCCCATTACTTTTTACACTTTCACATTCATGGAAGCACTTATTCTCACAAAAAAAAAAAAAGCAATGTCATTGTATCCTTACTTTTCCTTACATAAATTTCTTTTTTTTAAAAAAAGCATATTAATTATGGTAGAATTTAATAAAATGTAAAAGAATTAAATGAACATGCTTGATGTTAATAGTATAGCTTATTGACAGCACATGGCGATAGAAAATATATGAATCAATTAATCAAGTGGGATGAATTAACACACGATTGGGAGTGTGATGAACACAAGTCCAAAAGGAGAGCTCAATCCCCAAAAGCTAGCCTATGAGGAGGGAGAACCCAATGGACTTATAAACCTCACTACAAGAGCTTGGCTCCCCGATATGGGACTCATTACATAGTCACCCCCTCAAGAGCCGACGTCCCTGGCGGCTCCACTCCATGACACTTCACTCGGCCTATCCGGTCAGAACCCTCCGTGCACGGCACTTCACTCGGCCTATCCGGTCAGAACCCTCCATGGGTAGCCCTTTCCGTGAACATCGGACTCTCAATGAAAACACCAATGTGATGAACACAAGTCCAAAGGGAGAGCCCAATCCCCAAAAGCTAGCCTATGAGGAGGGAGAACCCAATGAACTTATAAACCTCACTACAAGAGCTTGGTTCCCCGATGTGGGACTCATTACAGATGTGGGACTCATTACAGGGAGATTCTACCACATATTGATTCCAGCTAGAGCTCTTATTATTCCAACCCAATAAACAACCAAAACAAATTAAGAAAAAAAGTGTCTATCGCTGGAAATCATACAGATTCTCTGTCTACGTGCTCCAAGCTGAATATTTCAATTATTGTTGTGATTCAAAAAAAAAAAAACAAACAAACAAACAAAAGTTATCAAATCAACATGATGAAAGCTTACACTCATAGATTGGAAAAATTTGCCGATTGTGGCCAGATAGATAGATAACAGAGTTGATGTCATATCATCAAAAACTCTGAAAATGGTTTTGGAAGCTTCGATATATAGCCTCAATCTTATCATCTCTCTCTCTCTGGATTTCTTTCGTCTTACGAACTCTGTCTCAAACAACTATGACTCACTTATGAAACCCCTTTTCATAAAACAGAGATCGATCGTGGCCTCACTGAGACTCTGAGATTCAATGGTTAGTTGTTTCAATTCAATTTCATGACTTTAACTTGATGGTATTAATATTTCTCATAATTATCAAATGCCCACAAAAAAAAGATTGTGTTGTGGAGAATATTTTGAGGACAAGTGATAACAGAATGATTCTTTTGATGTCATTTGACACAATAAATGACCTTTCCTCTGTTTTTATTAATAGTACATGATTGAATTGCCAACACCCACAACACAAATCCCTATATATTTATTCAGATTAAGACAAGTAAGAAAAAGTATTATTATTCTTAATTAATTAATTAGATAATTAATGTGCCCCGATAGCCATAGCTGAACCTAGTGTTAGCTAGTGGCAATGGCAGGAACAAAACATACGCCATTGACACACAAAGCTCGAGAAATTCAAATCTCAAACTCTTTTCGTCTTTTTTTTTTTTTTTTTGGCATATATTTCTGTAAAATAAGGAAATCCTCATAGGCGATATAGGTCTTAGAGTTCTGAGTCATCGCTTTCTCTAGGAGGGTATCAGTTCGATCCCTACACATTGTATCTATACATGTCTCTGAGCTTTTTGCAGGCAGCCATTTTTGTTTTTGTTTTCTTTTTCCCCCCTCATGATGCTTTTAGGAAGGTTATTAATCAATGATCAGGGAATTAGCTGTATTATAAATGCCACATTTAATGTTACTCTGTAATTCAGTTGTATCATGTCCAGAGATTATGATCAATTCTCTTGTTTGTTTAACTAATTAAAAACACATTGAAGTAGAATAGCTTTTAAAAATCCTTGCTTTTTCATATTTTTGTGCGTCTCTGACTTTTATGATTGATACTGACCTTTTTTGTGTGTCATTTATTACTCTGTTTGTGTGAGCAGATATTAGTTGCAATCACAAAACAAGAAAAGCATTCCTCTACTGGGTTTCGGATAACTGAGGGAAGCAGGTGTTTTAGAAAGTGAAAATTTTTCATGTGAGGAATTTGTGTGGAAGTCTAAAAATATGCTGAATTCTAAAAAACAAGGAGATATTATTTATGATGATGATGTGTTCTTCGACTCAGCAGATTATCTGTTACCTCAAGAACTTTCTGATTTAGGTTCAAACGAGTTGGATTATGAGATTTGGGTGAATGAACCTCAAAGTGTGAAGGAAAGACGACGATGTTTTTTTGAGGGAATGAGTTTTTCTGGTTTATCAGATATGTCTTCAAAAACATCCTTGGAACCACAGAGAAGAATTAGGGACAACAATAATGGAGCTGTCTCAAATAATGTAGTTGCGAAAGAAACTTCTGAAGCAAACATGTTTGATGAAATGACGATGTTTCCTGAAGAAGATGTAAGCTTTCATGAAACCAGACACACAGAAGCTGAAGTCCGACAAAGACATGTGGATTTAGATATGGAACAGAAGAAGAAGAAGAAGAAATGGTGGGAGAGATTTGTGAACAAGAAAAAAGAGAGTGGGGCAAATAAGAGTCATAGGATAAAAGTGAGGCAGAACAAGAAGAGATGGAAGGAGTTAAGTGGGTTATATGTTGGACAAGAGATTAGAGCTCACAATGGCATTATATGGACTACGAAATTCAGTCCCAATGGGCAGTATCTTGCGACGGGAGGCGAAGATGGAGTCGTAAGAATATGGCGTGTCGTGTTACAGGACATATCTAGTGACTGTTTCAATGCAGAGGCCAGTGTTGTTACCAAAGTGAAACAAGACATGTTCTGTTCTTGGAAGAAACAGTCAGGTCAAAGAAACTGCCTTGTCCTTCCAAACAAGGTTTTTCAAATTGAGGAATCACCAATGCAAGAATTCTATGGTCATTCCAGTGATGTCTTGGACTTGGCATGGTCTAATTCAGATGTGAGTTATTTATTTTTTTCATTCATGTGATATTTCATATTGAAACTTTTTGTGCAAATAGTTATCATCCAATCTGACCTAACTCCTAAGCCACCTGGTTGCAGATTCTTCTTTCATCTTCCATGGATAAAACCGTCCGTTTGTGGCAAATTGGATGTGATCAGTGCTTAAGTGTTTTTCGTCACAATGATTATGGTAAGATTATTTTTCTCTCAGTTACTAATCGAGGAAAACCGGGGACAAGTTCCTATTTTTGGAAATTTTATTGGTCGGAAGAATCTAATATGTTTTCAAACATAGAAAACACCGGTACTCGAACTTAGGTCTTTCTAGCCAATGAAATTTTTAAATAGTGACTTTTTACCAATTTTCCCTATTAACAATGCACCACAGCCATGCCATGCTTGGTTCATATTAAAACACAAATTTTAAGTTCTGAAACATATACTGAGAATGAAATTGTTGTTGTGTTTCTGTTGTAATGGAAGCAGTGACATGCATTCAAGTGAATCCAGTTGATGGAAATTACTTCATAAGTGGGTCCATTGATGGCAAAGTTAGAATATGGGGAGTACATGAAGAGAGAGTTGTTGACTGGGCAGATATACATGAAGTGATAACTGCCATAAGTTACAAGCCAGATGGGAAAGTAAGACTAAGGAGGATTAATCTTTTCTTCATGATTCTGTGAAATTTATTAACATAGCTCGAATCTAATCAACTTTTTTTAATTACTGCTTGTTCTACACAGGGATTTGTTGTCGGCTCCATTTCAGGCACTTGCCGCTTTTATAGTACTTCAGGTATGCTCTTTTAGATTCTCTAGTCATAATTCATAAACCCTACCCCTTCAATCGATAGGGAAAAAATGACTAAGATTTTTCATTGGTTTAGATGAACATTGCAGATTTGAGGCGCAGATTCATGTTGATGGAAAGAAGAGATCAAGGGGCAACAAAATTAGTGGAATTCAGGTCTTAATCTTAATACTTTTAATAATAATGATTATGGTGACAACTTGTAATGCTTCATTTTGTTAACATATCATAGTTCCTTATCATTTCCCTGCAGTTTTCCCAGGAGAGACATCAGAGAGTTCTGATCACATCAGAAGATTCCAAATTTTGCTTATTGGAAGGGATTGATGTTATCCACAAATACAGAGGTATATAGTACTACTACTTACTTGAGTTTTGAGTCATTGGTAAGATTGTATGAGGATGTACTAATTTCACAAACTTGTTCTTACTGGTTGTAACAGGTCTTCCTAGGTCAGGAAGTCAGATGTGTGGTTCATTTACAAGTGGAAAACACATAATTTCAGTTGGAGAGGATTCTCATGTGTACATTTGGAACTCGTGTGACTTACAAAACCCATCACCTAAACACAAAAAATCCACTGGGTTTTGTGAATACTTTTTCTCAAAAGGTGTTGTTGTAGCAGTACCTTGGTCAGGCATGAACACGGAACAAATGGTCACTACTGGTTTAACACAGTACTGTTCTTCAGACTTATTACAACCTCAAATGTTTGAAGATAGAGGAAGAGGACAATGTTTTCCTCACAACAATTGGTTCTCGGTTGATCACACGTGTCGGGGTTCTGTGACGTGGCCCGAAGAGAAGCTTCCTACGTGGACTTCACCTTCTGCAGAAGAAGAAGAAGATGTTTATTCTAGCCATCATCAACAGAAGAAGCTATATCCAAAGGATCCTTGGGGTTTGTCAATTGTGACAGCTAGTTGTGATGGGCTTATAAGGATATTTCACAACTTTGGATTGCCTGTTAGGCTGTAGAAATATAGTGACTATCTTATATACCAAGTTCTTTGGCTTGGTTTCACATATGTGAGCCCTTTTTCCTCCATTCATTTGTTAGGAGAAAGATTTTTCCAGCAGTTTTTTTGGGGGTGTGAATATTACATCAATTCACATTTGAGAAGAGATCAAAGAAATGCAATTAGTTTTGGGTTATAGGTTATTATGTTGTGTTCCAATTAACATTATTTATACGTACAAATTAGACACCTTTCCTTTATGTATTGCATTGCACATGGACATGGTAGTGTTCCCTAATTGAAAAGCAAGCTTTTTTTTTTTTTTTTTTTTTTGCTCAAGAAAAGCAAGCTTTCAATGCTACAAATTTTTAAAAAGGCAAAGTCAATGTAGATTTCAATTGGAATAGCTAGTTGTGACAAAGTAACCAAATGGAGACAAACATTTGTTGGGAACAGTGAAAGGAATTTGCTTTCCTTTAACCACGTCCTCGGTTCGAGACGTGAGAATGAATAAAATTGTGTTGGGAGCTCTTTCCCTACGACTGTGGGGCGCCTTGGGACATATTCGGATTAGTCGGAACTAAAAATTCCAGTGAACTGGGTGGGCAAAAAAAAAAAAAGGTAATCAAATGGAGAACATAGTTTACTAATAGTAATAATGTGAACCTTATTGGAATATTGGCTAGTGAGGATAATTCGTTGTTAGTTATTTCTCACTCACTCAAAATAAGGCTCTAATCTATATATAGAGTCATTTACTTTATCTATCTCTATATGTAAGGTAGTTTAATCCTCACATATGGAGATGTTAATATAGGTATGATTTTAACAAGCTAGCAAAAATATATCAAAGAAGTTGTGACAAGCCTGCATATAATATTGATTAATTTAGTGTCCTTATCTGCTCAAGAGTTTCCAATAATTTTGGGGTTTATTTGTCATATTTCAAGGAAGGATCTGGTTACCTTAACAATTAACAGAGTTTATTATCTCTCTCTCTCTCTATTTTTTTTGCTAATCACAGTTATCCTCCTATTGGAGGTAATAATATTCAAGGCACATCGAACACTAAATATGAACATCTCTTTTAATAGGGATTCAAATTTTAGTTTGTCAAGTTATAAGGGATTAACCCATTTTGCTAGACTCAACCCCATTGATTATATCTCTTTTTGTTTTTGTTTTTATATATATATCTCCTTTTGTTTTTTTTTTTGGTGATTAATGGCATTTCCACTTTCCTTGTTTTTTTTTTTTGCTACTAAGGATGGCGCGAAGCCTATATTCGAAATAACAAAATTACATTCGTGGGGAAATTAATCCCAAACTCTCCTGGATAATCCAGTTCCTCAAGTTAGCCGGACATTCACTCAAAATACTTGAAACAGCAATGCCCCTCTTAGCCAAGGCATCCACAACTCTATTAGCATTCCTAGAAACACACCTAACATCTACCTGCCAATTGAAAGACAATAATTCCCTGGCTTTCATAATGACATTACTACAAGACATACACTCTTGATCCAACAAAATATTAACAACAGAATCCGCATCGGACTCCAAAATAATCTTCCTGAAGCCCATATCCCAAGCAATCTGCAATCCTTCAACTATAGCCCACTCCTCAGCTTCATTGGCCCGACAGTCACCAACCTGCTTGACAAAACCCAGCACCCACGTTCCAGTCCAGTCTCTAATTACGCCACCACAACCTGCATGAGCTGTAGCCATAGCACTTGCCCCGTCCACTTTCCTTGTTCTTCTTGCTTAACAAACCCAGTTTTGGTTAATTTAGTACTTTGGGCTATGGTGTTGGGCTTTGTGTACTGATTCTATTTCAAACAAGGCCCACAACGTCCATGTCACCGTCAAAGAAAAATTTCGGATGATTTTACTTATTTAACACGTGCTATAGGTTGGATAATTTTAATTTATTTAAATAACGGAAAGACAGAATATCTTTATACAGATTTAAAAAAAACAATTATATAATTTTTTCTATATTTTTATGGGATAAGATATTGTCACTACCAGTGGTGGAACCATGAATATTTTTTAGCCCGGGCCAAAAAATAAACATATTGAAGGTTGCATTTTGCCTACCTCAAAACAAAATTTAAAACGATGGGATCATTTGCAGAGAATCAATAGATAGATTCAGGAGAAAAAAAATATGGTTTCCCTTCTGTACCAAGTTCTTTTGTTTGCATTATATGTGTCATCTAGAGTCGTGTAACAGGTGATACAATTGTAAGTAACTTATAAACCCTCACATCCCCAACAACAAGTCGGAAAAGTTATTAGACCAATACCTAGTTGAAGTGGAAATCATATTCTACTTCCAAAGCTTTATCAACCTATACTTGTCAGCCTATTAATACTACAGACGCAAAAAAACAGACCTCAAGCATTAAGCATGAATTAGCCAAAACTCATCTCAAAGTCATAAATTCACAAGCCATGATCCAAAAAAATGGAGGCCAACTCATTTCATAAATTATTAGCATTAACTGTGCATATATGAATGGGAAAAAGAGATAAAATAAAGGAATAAGCAAGCGAAAGTATAATCATTAGCTATTTACCAAAAGATTAATACAATTGACAACCAATTTTTTTGAATGCACAACCAATTTTTCATTAGATACGATTGAAGAGGTGTGACATTTGAAAACAGGGCTAGACATTTGATACGGTTGAAGAGGAATAGAGAGGGGAAAAATACCTGGTCAGACGGTGGTCGCTCGCTCGCTGGTTGGAATGGACGGTGATCGCTAGTCACTTTGTCAGGTAGTCGCTGGTTAGGTAGTCGCCACCCACGTCAGAGACTCGGACGTCGCCACGCCCCACGCACGTCGGACACTCGGAGTCGGAGGAAGAGGGAGACTAAGGACGAAGAGCACTCAGAGCAGAGTAGTCGACGTCGGCGTCAAACGGTTGGAGACTCACCGACTCGAAGGAGGAGGGAGACTGAGGGAGTGAAGGTGGAACTAGACGATGGTTTCGTGGAGAGGGAGGATTCAGCGCAGTCAGAGTCAGAGCAGAGTTGGAGACATGGAGGGAGAAGGCGCGTGGAGAAAGTTTGAGGGAAAAAGAAAAAGAAAAAGAAAAAAGAAAAGAAAAGAAAAAGAGGGAAATAGTGAAATTATAGAGAAGATAAGAGATTAATTATGCTAAATTATTGGCCATAATAAAATAGTATATAATGTATACATATATTTTAAAAAATTTAGAAGGCCAGCTGGGGCCTTGATAAGAGAT
The DNA here is from genome assembly GCA_025563575.1 of Acacia pycnantha. Classification (NCBI taxonomy): domain Eukaryota; kingdom Viridiplantae; phylum Streptophyta; class Magnoliopsida; order Fabales; family Fabaceae; genus Acacia; species Acacia pycnantha. The sequence goes on from JAMWYP010000065.1 coordinate 1,516,019, forward strand.
TAGCTAGGGCAAAATTAGTGGCCAAAATAAAATATTATATAATTAGTACATATATTTTAACAAATTTTAGAAGATTTTAGAAGGCCAGCTGGGGCCAAGGCCCCAGCTGGCCATAGAATAGTTTCGCCCCTGATCACTACCAATTTTATGTCACTACCAAGTCACTACCACTTTTTCACCGTTAGATTAGAATCTCATCTACCTTTATCATTTCTCTCTCTTATTTAGATTCTGATCTAATGGTGAAAAAGTGGTAGTGATTTAGTAGTGACATAAAATTGGTAGTGACAATATCCTATCCTATATTTTTAATGTGGATACTAATATTTTTTGGCCAGTATATGAGTACTAATATTGATGATTACTCACTACTTTTTTTTTTTTTTTGGAATAAATTATTACTGACTACTGAAGAAAATATCTAAAACTCGTTATCATTGACAAAGGGTTTTCATTTCAGTATTTTGCCGTTGTGTTGGCGCTAGCGGGAGATATTATCAGAAAGGACGGTCTCAAAAATGGGCCCCACCACCCATATGAATATGGATTGAGGCTGCAAATTTGAAGTTTTGAACCCTTTTCGAAAAGCTTAGTAAAAAATGCCCTCCATCGGTTTGTAGCTAAAAAAAAAGAGAACCACATAACCTAATAATAGTACTTTAATTTGAGCAAAAAAAAAAATAGTACTTTAAGAAATTAGTTAAAAATAATAAAATGTTGCAAATAAATTGTTTCAAGCATACTCTTATCTATAACAGGGTAAGCAAAACAGAAAGAAATTGAACAATAATTAAAAAAAAGTACAAAAGTGAGTGTAACAAGAGAAAAAGATAAAGAAAGAGAATAGAAATGCGAAATTAATTAGGGTTAAAAATGATAAAAACATTAAGAACATGTATATGTAACACTCTTCTACCATGCATATTTAAATAATTTAAAAATTTCCTTGCTACATTTGTATCCTTTAATATAGATAGAGTTCCATTCAAATAGTCTTCCATTCTATTTCTCAACAATTTAAGGGAATACGTTTGATTTGCACTTCCAATTTTGTTCCAAATGTTAAGGTCCATTCTGTTGCTTAAGTGGTGGCAGCTCGGAAGGCCTAGTGTCTTCTTCAACCAACTAAATTATTGCAGAACACAACTTTCTGAAGGCGGGAACTATTGTTGATTTAATTTTCCAGGTATCAATGCTTTCTTGTACTCGAGTTATCATTTTATCTGGTATTTTTTTGTTCTTATTCATTCATACATTGGTTATATAGTAGTATAGAGTTTTTATGTGTACTTGGGTACAACCATGTATTATATACCTGTGTAAATTATGTTACGGAAACCATGACTATCCTTAATACCATTTCGCTCACTATCAGATACATCGGTAGCTTCTTCAACCTGGTCCTCATTTTTAGGGATTCCAAAAGACATGTTTAAGCTTGGAACCTAAGAGGCCTTACATTAGTGCATTTGAAAGTTTGGTGCTAACATGTTAATTCTGAAGTGCAATGCGCAATTTCTGATTGCAAATTCAATTTTATTTTCTCATTTTCCTTCTTTATATTGGTACTTGGTATGTTGCATGGAGTAAAGTGGCAATAAGTATAAGTATATCATGACTCATGAATTTCAAACACTTTGAAATCTAACATTTTATTCTATCAACTTACTATTTCATTTTATTCCATGTTCATAATGATTAATCTATTTCTAATTATTGTTGTACTCCTGCCTTTTCTTAATGAAGTTTTACACAATTCTATTTTACAATTCTCTTCTTAACAACTTATTTGGAAAATATGTTATAATAGAGAGGTTTTTCCAAATATACTGTGCAATAATATATCATCCTTTTTCTTTTTGGATTGAACATTACTTCATCTTTGGTTAGATCGACAGGATGGTATCATAGTTGCTGATAAAAACTATGAGAAGATCCATTATATGGCACCAAACATATATTGCTATGAAGCAGGTACCTCTAAAGCACCGACATGGCTAATTTGGGGGAATATGCGCGTCGGACGGTGTCGGACACCGACACTCGTCCGACACGCTCCGACACGCGTGCCGGACGTGGTCAACGCCGTCCGACGCTTTGACTGGTCCGACACGCGTCTTTGACCGTGTCCGACACAGTCAAAGGGCAATACTGGAATATTAAAAAAAAAAACAGAAAAACAAGCCGTAAGATACGCCGAAGAGGAGATTTTGATACTGATTGAGATTTATTCCGGAAAAAAGATATAGAGATCGAGTCGATTCTGAGAGACTTGAGACAAACCTGTGATTCGAGTTTTGACCTACGCCGCCGTTGTCTCATTCTGAATCTGAGCTCCTCCCTTCGCTGAATCGCTCGCTGCCGTTCCGTTCGCCTTACCGCCGTCGTTCTCTCCTCAGATCAGAGCCTGAGCTTCCTTTGCCGTAGCCTTCGATCCACGCCGACAGGTACGAAGCGTGAAGCCGTGAAGCATATTTGAGACTGTGAAACTGAATCTGACTCTTTTTTTATTGCGAAACTGTGAAATATATGAACCTCTCCTGTTGCTTTTTTATTGAGTTGTAATATTATAATATATATATGGGTTGCTTTATGTTTATATAATATTGCTTTAATGCTTTATATGTGTTGGCGTGTTGTTCCAAAGTCCAATCTAATCCTGTTGCTTTTTATTGCGTCTTGAGACCTGTGCTATGAGCTGTGACACACTGAGACTTTGACTATGGCTTTTTGGTTTTTAACTTTTAGTACATTGTTAACTTATTTTAGTGTTGTTAGTCCTACGTCTTTTGTTTTGCTCGAATTGTGTGTTAGTGATTCTTGGAGAACTTATAATTTTTTTTGATTAATTTTTCTTTTGTTTGACTTATTTATAGTATGGATCATTCAAATTCTGCCAATGCTAATAGTCCTGCTGCTCCCAGTGCCGATGAATTACTGACTAAACCATTATGGAAATATATTACTAAATTAGATGTTGGAGTGGAAGCCGGAGGGAATTTGTCTTGGACATGCAACTTTTGTAAAAAAGAGCATAAAAGTTCGTATACTAGGGTAAGGGCTCATTTGTTGAACATACCAAAGAAAGGAATTGCAAACTGTTTAGTAGTGCAAAAAAGAGACCGGTTAGAGATGGAAAAATTGGAAGAAGAAGCTGCTCAAAGAATGCAAGCTAACAAACCCAGAAACGTACCTTTACCCCCTCCTCTTCTAGCTTGTCCGCTGACTCAAAAAAAAGAAGAACTAAGAGTCCTATTGAGAAGGCATTTAATGTTGGGGAGCGAGAAGAATTAAATCATCTTATTGCTAGAATGTTTTATTCAGCAGGATTGCCATTCAATTTGGCGAAGAACCCATACTTCCAAGCTTCGTATACATTTGCAGCAAATCATAATATTGCAGGTTATTTGCCACCAGGCTATAACATGTTGCGAACCACTCTGTTGCAACAGGAGAAAGCAAATGTTGATAGGTTGTGTGAACCTATTCGAGAGGATTGGACTCATAAAGGGGTGAGTATTGTAAGTGATGGGTGGAGTGATTCACAAAGGAGGCCACTCATTAATTTCATGGCAGTATCTGATGGTAGAGCGATGTTTTTAAAATCAGTTGATTGCTCAGGTGAAATTAAGGATAAAAATTTCATCTTCAAGTTGCTAAAGGAAATTATTCAAGAAGTAGGAGAGGCGAATGTGGTTCAAATAATCACAGATAATGCTGCAAATTGTAAGGGAGCAGGGCAACTGATTGAGCAAGAATTTCCATCTATTACCTGGACACCATGTGTTGTTCACACATTGAATTTGGTGTGAAAAATATTTGTGCTGCAAAGAATGTGGAGAACAATCAAATAGCATATGAGGAATGCAGTTGGATTTCTGATATTGTAGGAGATGTTGCTCTAATAAAGCATTTCATTATGAATCATTCTATGAGATTGTCCATCTATAATGAGTTTGTGAACTTGAAGTTGCTTTCTATTGCTGATACTCGTTTTGCCTCAATGATTGTGATGCTGAAGAGGTTCAAATTAATAAAGGGTGGACTCCAAAATATGGTGATAAGTGAAAAATGGACTATTTATAAAGATGATAATCTTGGGAGGGCTAGATTTGTGAAGGAAAAATTATTGGATGATTATTTTTGGGATTCAATTGATTATATACTTGCTTTCACTGCTCCTATTTATGATATGATTAGAGTGTGTGACACTGATAGACCTTGTCTTCACTTGATATATGATATGTGGGATGCAATGATTGAGAAAGTGAAGAAAGCTATATACCAAAAAGAAGTTAAGAGAATGGAAGAGAGCTCTTCTTTTTATGATGTGGTGTATCATATTCTTGTGGATCGTTGGACGAAAAATTCAACTCCACTACATTGTTTGGCGCATGCTTTGTATCCTAAGTAAGTTTTTTAAAAATGATTGAATTTAAAATTAATACTTCTCTTGATATAACTTGATAATTTATTGATTTTTTTTGTTTCTCTTTTAGATACTATAGTCACGAATGGCTTCAAGAAGATTCTAGTCGAGTTCCTCCACACATGGATGTAGAGATTACTCAAGAGCGACAAAAATGCTTAAGGAGATTCTTTCCTGCCTCGGAGGACCGAAGCAAGATTACAAGGGAGTATGCAGATTTTATTACTAATGGCGGAACTTTTGGCGATTTAGATGCCATCAATTCTAAATTCACTATGGATCCGAAAGCTTGGTGGCTACTTTATGGTACTTCTACACCTTTGCTTCAAAGGATAGCATTGAGACTTGTGCAACAACCCTCCTCTTCATCATGTCTTTGAACGAAATTGGAGTACTTATTCTTTTGTGCATTCCATGAAGAGAAATAGGATCACTCCAAAACGTGTCAAGACTTGGTTTATGTGCATAGCAACCTTCGACTCTTAACAAGAAACGATCCAAGTTATGCACAAGGAGAACATCAAATGTGGGACATTCTTTGGAGATACATTTGCTTCACTTGATGATATTGGAGATCTTGAAGTTGCCAATCTTTCACTTGATGAGCCGTAGTGGAGGCCATGATTTTGCGGGATGGAGATGAGAATATTTGAACTTATGAGTAGTCTACCTGAGTATTATAGACATTCCTGCATTTACGCCCCCAAGCATTTTTACTTTCTCCATTTATATTTAATGAAAATATCCTACTATTTGTTCTCATTCTTCATCGAATCATATGAAGCGTTTTACAAATAATGGAATTTCTATTTTTTTACTGAGTCACATGAATTTTACCTATTACACTCAACATTTTATGGATGTTTTGTATTAAATGTGAATTATACCTAAAAATATATGTTTAATATCAAAACGTGTCCTAACGTGTCGAAATTTAGCTTTTTTTAGGATTAACGTGTCGGAGTGTCGTGTCGTGTCGTGTCTCGTGTCGCGTGTCGGTGCAACATAGGCAGGTACTGCTGCTGACATTAAGGCATCTGTTTGGATCCTTTATGTACTGTTGTCTAATGCCTACTTCTTTTCTTAATATACTTCTGTTTTTTACTTTTGAATTCCTATTATTTTTGCAGTCTCATGGGCTCTGTCATATAGCTGGTGGTAATTCTTATTATTTTTTAAGGGATAATGCTAGTGGTAGAGGCAATATGTGCTGCTACATTTAATGACTTGGGAAGTGGAAGTAATGTTGATGTTTGTGTGATAACGAAGGTTAGATCTTTGATCCCAGATCCTACATGTTGCTCTTCGGGGTGGTTTATGTTAGAATTTAAGGACAAAATCCCATAGGTTATGAATAAGAAGAAGGATGGAAAAGAAGAGGAACAAATAAGAAGGATTGTGTGTGTGGTAAGAAGTCCCACATTGCTTAGGTAGAGAGAGGTTGGAGGGTATATAAGCCCCAACCTTGCTCCTACTAATTGGCCCTTGGGCCATCCCACTTTTGTAGAGGGGGGAGGACTTAGGCAACCATTCGTCCACCACACGCGCGCCGTCGCCGTCCGTCCGGCTCGGTTCGGTCGGTCGCGCGCGCCGCCCTTGTTCGACGGGTGAAATAAAAATAATTTTTATTGAATTATTTTTTAAAGTAAATAATCTTTTATTTTTGAAATTCGGTTGTGATTCTCCGATATTTCCAATTCGTTCGCGCGTCGTTAGCGCCAACCGCGGATGTGTCCGTGCGTCCGTCCGTTCGAGTTCGGCCGCAATGCACGCAAATCGCTTCGTTCGTTCCGCTCGGTGTGTCTTTTCGCACGAACCGATTCGCGAAACGCACAAGTCCATCGATCATTGTTTTCCAAACTCTATAAATAGGGGCCCCTAGTCACCGAACAAAATACGTTTTCTTCTCTCGCATACACTCTTTCGCATATACATTCGTGCGTTCCAAAGCGGACTCGTTGGATTCGCTTGGGCTTCGTGCAAGACAGAGCCATCTTCCGGGGACGATAAATCCGCTCTATCCCGGGAGGCAATTGCTCAAGAACCTTCGGCGTCCGTATTGAGGAGCAAAATTGTCTTAAGGACACAACGTACGTTGGGCCGGATTTCTACATTGTTCATTCGTATTTCAGCGATCCTGTGAGTTTGTTTACTGGTTTTTAATATTGTACAGAAGCAGTGTTTGTTATCTATATGATCTATTTAATTAATTCAGATTCTTGGTATGCAATTCTGTTTACTGTATTTCAATTTCTACCTACTCAGTATACTAGAAACAACAATCTTAAGACAATTTTTGTAATTGAAATCATTTTATAGTAATTTAAATCATTACTGATTTCATGTGTTGGTAGTAGTATTGAATTGAATCTGTATTAATTTTTTGTGAATATTATTATTATATTGTTTGTGGATTAATCTGCGTGATTAATCTTAGTTTTGTTTTAACAACGAAATGGCAAGTACAAGTACCAATCGATTAACCCGAGTGGTCCTGTTCCAATTCATGGTGAAAAACCTGAAAAGTTCAATGGGAATGACTTTAAAAGATGGCAACAGAAAATGTTTTTCTACTTAACCACATTGAACTTGGCACGGTTTCTCACTGAGGATGCTCCAAAATTGGAAGAAGGACAACCGGCTGACAAAGAGAAGGTTGCTGCGATAGATGCTTGGAAGCATTCTGATTTCCTTTGTAGAAATTACATTCTCAATGGTCTAGACAATACATTGTATATCAGTATATAGTGCTTTAGATACAACTAAAGCATTATGGGAGAGTCTAGACAAGAAGTACAAAGCGAAGATCTTTGGCTTGAAGAAGTTTATAGTTGGCAGATTTTGGACTTCAAGATGCTTGATTCTAAATCGTGGTGAGTCAAGTTGAAGAACTACAACCGATTGTGCATGAAATTCATTTGAAGGGATGTCTCTTAGCGAGTCTTTTCAAGTTGCTGCATTTATTGAAAAATTGCCACCATCTTGGAAAGAATTCAAGAATTACCTTAAACACAAGCGTAAGGAGATGTCACTTGAAGATCTCGATTGTAAGGCCGAGAATAGAAGAAGACAACAAGATTTCTGAAAAGAAACTTGGCGGCAATCCTATAGTTTCAAAGGCCAATATTGTGGAAGATGATCCAAAGCCCAAGAAACGGAAACGCTCTAATGAGGGATCATTCAAACAAGGCTATAACAAAGGCCCTAGTAAAAGCCAGAAGTTCAAGGGCAAGTGCTACAATTGTGGGAAGTCCGCCACCGTGCTAAAGATTGTAGGAAGCCAAAGAACCTCAAGAAGAAGAACACCGAAGCCAATATGATTGACAATGCTACTGATATGATTGATAGTATGAGTCTTTCAGCAGTGGTAATGCAATGTAACTTGGTTGGAAATACCAAGGAATGGTGGGTGGACACTGGTGCCACTAGGCATGTATGTGCAAACAAATGGATGTTCTCTTCTTACACTCCTGCGAAGCAAGATGAACAACTATATATGGGAAATTCTTCTACTTCAAAGGTTGAAGGTGTTGGAAAAGTGGTTTTGAAGATGACTTCTGGAAAGGTCGTGACACTTAATGATGTGCTTCATGTGCCTGATATTCGCAAGAATTTAATTTCTGGATCCCTCTTAAGCAAGAATGGTTTTAAGCTTGTATTTGTTTCTGATAAGTTTATACTTTCTAGGAATGATATGTATGTTGGAAAAGGTTACCTTAGTGAGGGCCTTTTCAAAGTTAATGTAATGACTGTCACCAATAATGGTGCTATTAATAATAATATTACTTCTATCTATATGCTTGAGTCCTCTAATTTATGGCATCAAAGATTAGGACATGTTAATAATAAATCAATTAAGAAATTAATTAATTTAGAATTATTGCCTAAAGTTGATTGTTCAATTAAAGATAAATGTCAAGTATGCATTGAATCAAAATTTTCTAAGTTACCTTTTGCTTCTGTTGAAAGATCAACCGACTGTTAGATTTAATACATACTGATATATGCGATATGAAATCTATACCATCTAGGGGTAATAAGAAATATTTTATTACATTTATTGATGATTGTAGTAGATATTGCTATGTGTATTTGCTTAATAGTAAAGATGAGGCTATTATTGATTTTAAACAATATAAAGTTGAAGTTGAAAATCAACTTAACAAGAAAATTAAAATAGTAAGGAGTGATCGTGGGGGAGAATATGATGGCCCCTTCGAGGAATTCTACATAGAATCTGGTATTATACACCAGACAACTGCTCCTTATGCTCCGCAATCAAATGGGATTGCAGAAAGGAAAAATCGGACATTGAAAGAGATGATGAATGCATTATTAATTGAATCCGGTTTACCACAAAATTTGTGGGGGGAAGCTATTCTAACGGCTAACTTTCTGATTAACAAAGTGCCTCATAAAACGATACAAAGCATACCATATGAAATATGGAAAGGAAAGAAACCTTCCTTGACATATTTGAAAGTGTGGGGGTGCTTGGCAAAGGTTGAGATTCCTAAACCTAAAAGGTTAAGAATCGGACCTAAGACAGTAGACTGTGTTTTTATTGGCTATGCACATAATAGCAGTGCATATCGTTTTTTGGTTTATAAGTCCGATGTATCAGATATCCATGTGAATACGGTTATTGAGTCAAGGAACGCTAGGTTCTTTGAGAATGTATTTCCGTATAACAAGAATAATGATAATAACAACACAATGATATCTCATGATTCTGGGACGGATGATAATCTGGAAGTGGAGGAACCTAGACGAAGTACTAGGCAAAGGACTTCAACATCCTTTGGGCCTGATTTTCTGACTTATCTGTTGGAAAATGAGCCTCGAACTTTTGGAGAGGCTATGGGTTCTCCTGAAGCTCCATTCTGGGAAGAGGCTATCAATAGTGAAGTTGATTCTATTCTGTCAAATCACACCTGGGAATTGGTTGACCTTCCTCCTGACAATAAGCCACTAGAAACGAAGTGGATCTTCAAAAAGAAGATGAAAGTAGATGGCACTATTGATAAATACAAAGCTAGGCTAGTAGTAAAAGGCTACAGACAACGTGAAGGCCTAGACTACTTTGATACCTATTCACTGTTACAAGAATTACATCAATTCGGATGTTAATCGCATTAGCAGCTTTAAATGGTTTGGAGTTACATCAAATGGATGTAAAGACAGCCTTCTTGAATGGTGAATTAGAGGAAGAAATTTATCTAGAACAACCTGAGGGATTTGTTGTCTCAGGACAAGAACGGAAAGTTTGTCGCTTAATAAAGTCCCTTTATGGACTTAAACAAGCCCCGAAACAATGGCATGCAAAATTCGATGAAGTTATGTTATCAAATGGATTTAGTATTAATGAATGTGACAAGTGTGTCTACGTTCGAAATACTGAAAATGGTTTTGCCATAGTCTGTCTTTATGTAGATGACATGTTGATAACGGGTAGTAATAATCAAATGATTAAAGCTACTAAGCGATTGCTTACCAGTAAGTTTGACATGAAAGATATGGGTCTAGCAGATGTCATTTTAGGAGTTAAAATTCATAGAACTCCTGATGGGTTAGCTTTATCGCAAGCACACTATATTGCTAAAATTCTTGAAAAATTCAAGAGTTTAGATATAGCTCCTGTGTCGAACCCTATAGATTCCAGTCTTCGACTGTTGAAGAATACTGGCGAAGCTAAAAAACAAAAGGAGTATGCTAGAGTGCTAGGCAGTCTTATGTATGTTATGAACTGCACTAGACCTGATATTGCTTACGCGGTAAGCATGTTGAGTCGGTTTACAAGTAATCCAAATGATCTTCATTGGAAAGCTATGATAAGGGTTTTGGGTTACTTAAAACAAACTCAAAACTTTGCTTTGCATTATGAAAAATATCCTGCAGTGTTAGAAGGGTATTGTGATGCAAATTGGATCACCAGCTCTAATGACACAAGATCCACAAGTGGATATGTATTCACCCTTGGTAGTGGCTGTGTCTTGGAAATCATCCAAACAGACTTGCATTGCAAGATCAACCATGGAAGCAGAATTTATTGCTTTAGATAAAGCTGGTGAAGAAGCTGAATGGCTTCGTAATTTTCTTGAGGACATTCCTAATTGGCCAAAGCCAGTACCAGCAGTGTGTATACACTGTGATAGCCAAGCAGCTATTGGTAGAGCCAAGAATGTCATGTACAACGGAAAGTCTAGACATATACGTCGTAGACATGATACCGTTAGACAACTACTCTCGAAGGCGGTGTCCAAGGCCAAAACGGACACAGCATGAGAACCAACGATGCTAGAGGAGCAACTGTGTAACTCTTATTGTCTCGGTATACACTAAAAGGTCAACGGTTCAAGACAGCACGTCCACCGATTAGGCCAGTATATCCGATAGGTTTTACTAGAGAAGGTTCAAAGGAAACCCCTACCTTTCTCGATGCAGTTGTTTCTCGTAGAGGAACCGCACTTTGCATACATACTCATTTGCATTTGGTCATGATGGAATTACTTCTTATCCATGTGGGGGATTGTTAGAATTTAAGGACAAAATCCCATAGGTTATGAATAAGAAGAAGGATGGAAAAGAAGAGGAACAAATAAGAAGGATTGTGTGTGTGGTAAGAAGTCCCACATTGCTTAGGTAGAGAGAGGTTGGAGGGTATATAAGCCCCAACCTTGCTCCTACTAATTGGCCCTTGGGCCATCCCACTTTTGTAGAGGGGGGAGGACTTAGGCAACCATTGGTCCACCACACACGCGCGCGCGCCGCCGCCGTCCGTCCGGCCGGTTCGGTTCGGTCGGTCGCGCGCGCCGCCCGCCCGGTTCGTACGGGTGAAATAAAAAATAATTTTTTATTGAATTATTTTTTAAATAAATAATCTTTTTATTTTTGAAATTCGGTTGTGATCCTCCGAAATTTCCAATTCGTTCGCGCGTCTGTTAGCGCCAACCAGCGGATGTGTCCGTGCGTCCGTCCGTTCGAGTTCGGCTGCAACAGACGCAAATCGCTTCTGTTCGTTCCGTTCTGGTGTGTCTTTTCGCACGAACCAGTTCGCAGAATAGACAAGTCCATCAGATCATTGTTTTCCAAACTCTATAAATAGGGGCCCCTAGTCACAGAACAAAATACGTTTTTTTTTCTTCTCTGCATACACTCTTTCTGCATATACATTCCGTGCGTTCGAAAGCGGACTCGTTGGATTCGCTTGGGCTTCGAGCAAGACAGAGCCATCTTCCCGGGGACGATAAATCCGCTCTATCACGGGAGGCAATTGCTCAAGAACCTTCGGCGTCCGTATTGAGGAGCAAAATTGTCTTAAGGACACAACGTACGTTGGGCCGGATTTCTACATTGTTCATTCGTATTTCAGATCCTGTGAGTTTGTTTACTGGTTTTTAATATTGTACAGAAGCAGTGTTTGTTATCTATATGATCTATTTAATTAATTCAGATTCTTGGTATGCAATTCTGTTTACTGTATTTCAATTTCTACCTACTCAGTATACTAGAAACAACAGTTTAATCTTTGAAGTAACTTCCATTTATTTGTACTCTTCTATTTCATACTGCGCATGGACATAAAGAGTACCTCAATCTAATAGTACTGCTTTAATGCATCTCATCTCCCACCTAAAAAGTGAGTCAATGTCATTTCTGACTTATTTTTTAAATTTCTGACATTTGCTTAGAGTGGGTGAACCTATTTGTTTTTAAAGGAAGCACCTTTATTTGGTCTTCTTACAACCTTTGCCAAAGAGAACTCTTATTCTTCACTGAGAGTAATGTCTTTCTTTCATAAGCTTCGAAAATGCTGTGGACAGAAGCCGAAGGTATCATTTGGGTACTTATTCATATTGCTTTTGCAGTGTTGAACACATTTTTGGTCGTGTGTTTCATATTTCACAACTGAAGGTGCATTTATTTTGATCTGTATGCACCCTGCTTTTTGGTTATTTTGTATCTCCATGGTTTTTCTTTTTCTGCTTCCAATTTCATTAACTCAGGAGTGGTACTTTATGAGAGTTTTTTAAAATGCCTGCATAATTTATATAGGCTGATCAATGATCTTTTGTGACATTTTTCAAAACGAAATTAATTAAAAATGATACAATTGTTTTGCTTCACTTTTGGTTACTAATTATGTTGTCACATTAATGATATGCTTTCACAATGTTAGAATATAAGTTATTTCATATTGGTCATTGTCTTGCTCTTTTGCCAATGAAGTTGATGAGACTTTATAGGTATTTTATAGGTTTTTTCACCTACTGCGATATCTGTAGACTTAGTCATTTATCTATGAACTGCATAGATACACAGTGGAGTTGTTGAACACTTGGATTATGCATTTAGATATTGTCCTTCTTAAGAGTAGAGGTCAGTGTGACTTTGGGAACAGAATTTCAGCTTTGGCAATCTTTTGTACTACATTGAGGGTGGTTGAAGTTGATATGACTAAAAAGCATTTCTACCTGCTCCGTATTTTTTTAGTTGGAAGTTATATTTTTTTATTATCTCATTTCCAGTGATTAACCTGGAACAATTTTTTTGCGATAGTTGTGTGAAAACAAAGAAAGGGAAGGAAAATGAATGAACTGGTAGTTTGAGAGGGTTTTGTGTTGGATAAATTTTATACCTATTTTTCCTTAGTACACACATGGTCTTGCATGACCTTATTTTGAAGGATTATGTATATATACTCCAAGTTTGAAGTTTGAACCATGCTTTTTCTTTATTGTAGAGGTGATCAACTAGTGACTAATGTTATGATTAACTAATTAATTAGCCATAACAATATTTCTATAATTCAGTTGTTCCTACCGTATCTCTATGTCTGTATAGCATACTTTTGTGGATGGTATGTGTGTGTGTGTTGGGGGAGGGGGGGCTGAATTGTGGGAGGCTTTTAAGCTATTTCCAATTCTTATAATAAGCTACATTAATTCTTCAGTTGTTTTTTCCCCTTTTCTCAATTTTAATCAATTATAATATGGGCACGTTGGAGCAAAGTTTTTTCCATCATCATGATAGCTAAAACTGCTTCAATTGTTTTTTGTGACAAACATGCATACGAGCCTGAAGAGAAAAGTGTTGTTGAAATGAATAATTAAATAACTATTAAAAATATTTTATGAAATATGCAAATACAAGAATGATACAATTTAGTTTAAATCTAAATCATATTGAAATTAAATATACCAAAATTTATAGTTTATTATATTCAAAATTTTTTTTTAATACAATTTATATATATAATATTATTTAATGTATTGAAAAAAATTAGAAATTTAACAAAAATCATAATATGTTTGATTAGCATCCTCCTCAATTTCTTTATATATACCCGTCATTATTAAAATTAATTTGTTTAATAAGAATAAGGAAGATCTAGAGGATGGAAGAAAAATGACGTGTAGGAGATAGATAATTGGATGAGGTAGATAATTGGATGAGGTAGTTAATTGAAATTTTCTCTAACTATAAAAAGAAAGGACATGATAAAAAAAGATAAATAATGATTATTACGGTACTTAATGACAATATTTTCTAAAGACTAAAATTAAAAGACAGACATGTTAGATAAAGAGCTGCAGAGTCATGGGTTCATATATACTTAATAGCAATTACATATAAGAATGTTTATATACTATGATGCCATATGTACTCAAACAATATTTTTGCACCTAATTTGTAACCAAGTATGTACTTTTGCATCTAAAAAAAACATTTGCTACTGGATACTCTTCAGAAAAAAGCATATGTGTATTTTTGCACCTTGACTCTTTTTTTAATGTTCCTTTATATTTTATTTCATTTCTTAATAATTTGAATGATGGGAGATAAGAATTTGCTTTCATGTTATAGAATTATTGCATCTGCGCATCGCGCGGGGGAGTTCATGCTTGTTATCAGAAAGGACGGTCTCAAAAATGGGCCCCACCACCCATATGAATATGGATTGAGGCTGCAAATTTGAAGTTTTGAACCCTTTTCGAAAAGCTTAGTAAAAAATGCCCTCCATCGGTTTGTAGCTAAAAAAAAAAAGAACCACATAACCTAATAATAGTACTTTAATTTGATCAAAAAAAATAATAGTACTTTAAGAAATTAGTTAAAAATAATAAAATGTTGCAAATAAATTGTTTCAAGCATACTCTTATCTATAACAGGGTAAGCAAAACAGAAAGAAATTGAACAATAATTAAAAAAAAGTACAAAAGTGAGTGTAACAAGAGAAAAAGATAAAGAAAGAGAATAGAAATGCGAAATTAATTAGGGTTAAAAATGATAAAAACATTAAATATTCAAACAACTTTAAGTAAAATCTCATAAAAAATATCAAGGAGTTTCAAATTTCACCTTCTTATAAAGGGAATTAGTTTCATTGCTTATTACATTGATGATCACTGAGAGTTATTTACTGTAGTGTGATCTAAACAATTCAAATAAAATTTCAACAGCCGAGATTTAAAATTTTTCAACTAATGCATTTTTAATCGATATTTTTGTTGTTGAAAAAGTCACATTTAAGAGATGTTTTTTTTTTAAAAAAAAATATTTTTTACACGTTAAAATATTTTTTCTTGGGAAAAAAGTAAAAATAAAAAATTCAATGTAAATGATGTAAATTAGATCAGAACGTCTTGCAGTAATGAGAAGTTCTTAGTGATCATTATCATCATTGCGATAAACACCGAAGCTAGTTTCCTTATAAAAAGGAATTGGAGAGGGAGAGAGAGTATTTTGTTTTCTCCTACATACCATATCTTAATTTCTTTTTGAAATAACTCATATAGCTATCTTAAAATTCATAATCTTGTACCTCAGAAAGTCTTTTAAAAGTGCTTGGTCTGAGTTTGACTATTTTTCACTATGTAAAATACGATATAGGTATAATTTTATTCTTAAGAAAAACGAAGGAAGAAATGAAATTTATCCAGAGCGGCTAGGCGTTATGGGAGCAGCGAAGGGAATTGGGTGTTGAAGAAGGAGGGTGAGAGCGGCAAGCAGGAGTGTGATTTGTGAACGATGGCTATCTCCATCCCTCTCATCTCTTCCAATTCCAATTTCTCTCCCCGTTCTCCTTCTTCCTTCTCCCCTCTCTCTCCCCTCTCCCCTTTTCTTCGCTCTTTCAGACCCCCTAATTTTTCCTCCTACTTCAACAAGCTCCTCATTCGCTCCTCTTTTTCTGGAATGGGTTCCTCCTCTGACCCCTTCAATTCTCGGTACGCCCTTTACTTCTTTTTCCTCTCTTTGCCTCTTCTCATCCTCAATTCCTGTTTCTCTCAATTATTTGGCTTTTTTTTTTGTGTGTGTGTGTGTGTGCAAATTTTGAGGCTTACTGTCTAGTTCTTTACTTGTAGTTTAGTTGGATAAATGCTTCTGCGGTGCGACCCTTATGTGTTGAAGATTACACACCTTTCTCGTATAAACGTTTTGATCCTGTTTTGGAATTGTCCATCCAATTTTTTCATGTCCAAATGTCGGTGAAAGTGAAACTTCAATGACGAAGCACATTCGGATTCCAAAATGATTATGATTTAAGGAAAGAATATCATTTTCAAACTTTTATAAAGATAACTTTTCTAAGTGGTTCTTCAAATACAATTAACTTCATAACTGATTTTATCTTTTACCGCTGGCAATTTTTTCATTTTACATGGAATTTATTGTTTGGATGGTATTCAATGGGTAATAGAAGTCTTTTCCTGTTGGTTGATCTTCTGATTCTTTGCTCGAGTGTTATTATGGGACTTCCTCTGTTCTTCGTTATGCTTGTATTCGAGTCTATTATCAATTACTTCTACTTAATTAATAATTACTGTGGCCTATAAATTTATCAGCATGCAGCCTGAAATGTCATCTATGTCTACTTTTGGACTGTCAATGGATGAATCTAGTAAGCCATCATACAAATGGCAAAGGGTTTTGCTCAAAGTAAGCGGAGAGGCTCTTGCTGGAGATCGCTCCCAGAACATTGACCCTAAGGTTAGGAAGCAAATTAACAGAGAAATAAAGTGAAACTATCTTATGTTGTTCTCTGGTTTGTTTCTGTCGTATAATTTTGTGTTTCTTGGAATTCAGGTTACTATGTCCATTGCAAGGGAGGTTGCTGCTGTGACTCGCCTTGGCATTGAGGTGATTATATACTGCATCTTTCTTCTGCTAGTTAGTTTTGCTGCTGCTTCCTCGTGTATTTAAATATACTTTGGATAATTATATGATTGGAATTTGCAGAGTTCATAGGAACTACTACTATAATGTATTATGCCAATGATTAAACATTCTGCTGGAGAAGGGGGAAATGATTTTTTTATGATCACTGCAACTTAAAAGCATTTTCAGAAGTAGGTAACTATTTGAGGTCAATGTTTCAGGTTGCACTAGTAGTAGGTGGGGGTAACATCTTTCGTGGATCCGCCTGGACTGGATCAAGTGGCCTGGACCGTTCATCAGCTGATTATATTGGGTAATTTCTCTTAATTGGTTAGACTTAGACCTGTTTAATGTTGTGTCAAAGCTTGTGATTGTAATATCAACATCAGTCCTCAGTATCGACAGCCAAATATTAATGCAATGATGGAGTGAGTCTACTATTTTACTTATTGTATCCATTCTATTATTCTATAGGATGTTGGCAACTGTCATGAATGCAATATTTCTTCAAGCAACGATGGAGAGTATCGGCATTCCCACAAGGGTACAGACTGCATTTCGAATGTCAGAGGTTGCAGAACCATACATACGTAGAAGGGCTGTGAGGCATTTGGAAAAGGGTAGGGTTGTCATTTTTGCTGCTGGAACTGGAAATCCATTTTTTACCACTGATACTGCTGCAGCACTTCGATGTGCAGAAAGTAAGTAAATACTACCTCCGGTCATAAATATAGGAGTTAGATTAGGAGTTTATTTTGGTCCTAAATATAAGACCTCAATCCATTTGTCCCTCAAATTTATAATTTTCTCACCAAAGTATCCTATTGATTGAATGCACATAGGAAGGGGGTTTCCATCAAGAGTAGTTACAATGCATATAATTAGAAAGGGTATTATAGACAAACCACACATATTTTTTACATATAACTAACTTAACTAACTCCCTTAATATCCACAATTAAATCATCTAGCTCTTATATTAAGGATTAGATGGAGTATTTTTTATAGTGAAGTTTTCACGGTAACATACCAATTAGGTTCTGTTAGTTGGGAGCACTGTTGGTTGTGGGTCCATCCAGATTCCAGATACCCTTAACAAAAGATACAGACTGTTAAATTTACTGAGATCCCTTCTGCTATCCTATAATATCTGTTCTTAATCTTATCTCCATTACTACACACAATGTGAATTTTGCTGCTGTCTACTTATTCTTGCTCCATCATTTGTTTACTCAGTTAATGCTGAGGTTGTACTCAAAGCAACAAATGTTGATGGTGTGTATGATTCTGATCCAAGACGTAATCCACATGCACATCTTCTGGACACACTTACGTATGAGGAGGTAACCTCGAAAGATCTGTCGGTAATGGACATGACCGCCATCACTTTGTGCCATGAAAATAATATTCCTGGTAAGTCTGGTGGACAAGCATTCACACAAGTTACTCAGTTTATATTGTATATTTGTATCAATTGGCTTCTAATGTTATTAAAACTGAAATGTCCTGTGTTGATGAGCTTTCACTTTCTTCTTCTCCATCTTGTTTTGGTGTAGTTGTTGTCTTCAACCTAAACAAACCAGGTAACATCTCAAGAGCCATTAAAGGTGAGAGGGTTGGCACTTTGATTGGGCCTTCATGCAAGTCTACCATGGCAAGAACATGACACTTTTGATTCAAGTTCTTCAAAATAGTGATCAATTCTTACTCACATTCGTATTAATACAAATCATTAAGCTGAAGATAGATGCTGCATTGCAATTCAAGGTCAAATAGGTGCTGATTTGAACTATAAATCTGTAAATATATTATGACAGATTTTCTCCTTTCTTTCCATTTTCTTTGGATTCTCTCCATTGAGTTATTCAACCTTATTGGAGATTTTATGTAGTATCTCAGAGACTTAATTAGTACTTCTGATACTGATAATTTTAGTTAAAAGCATGTCCCTGCACTGTATAGCCTTTATTGGCTTTCTTTTTGTTTCTTTTTTGTCTATGTGGTACAAGGAGCTTGGTTTTTTTCCAAGCTTAATGGCGTCGTTTGATCCATGTAGTTGAACCTATCTAGTGTGATAAAGCTTTGTTGATGTTGTTGTGATAGAAGGAACTGTATTCCAAACCTGAACAGCAATAATCTTGGGAATATATAGATTTCTGAAAATTCTTGTTATATTTTCTTCCTTGAGCTTAAACAACAGGGGTGTTTGGGCTATAATTATTCAAAGCCCATTTTTCCAACACTTGAAATTTGACTGAGGACACATGTAAAGATTAATGAGCTATCAATCTACTTTCTTTCAGAATTTTTTTGTATGCGAAATATAATAAGGTGAAAAAAACTATTTAATGCATATGTTATCATCAGTGATTCAACATGCTTGCACAGGTTTTCTCCCCTTTTCTTCATCGGACATATCAAACTCATGCCAAAACGATTAACTTTCTGTTTTGTATAAAAGACTAACGGAAGCATGAGGATTTTTCCTCCAACAAGCATTTCTTACAAATCAATATATTAATGTCATCTATAAAAGCAAAATCGGTCATTATATTTGCTACTCATTACTCAAGAAGACATGAGGCATTTTTTATGTTAATGGTATGATATTTTTTGAAATTTTGAGTATTCTAGTAAGTATACTGATGTCCAAGTAAGCTTTTCTAATTATTAGGGTTTTATGAAAACATAAATTTACTTCATCTGTCCCCCACATATACATAATTACATATATGCTTCGTGAACATAAATGAAGGAGGAGCACAATTAAATGTATATAAACAAAACTTTTTACTAAAAACAGAAGTTAAAACAAAGACAAAAGGAGAGAAAGAAAGGCGGAAATAAACACAAACAGAAAGAATTGAGAAATGAGAACTATATCCAATTGCCGCATCACTATACAAACTGTACAAAATACAATATTCTGCCTTATGTATGTAGTTAGAGACTGTCACTGAAAATGATAGTTCGTGTGTGTGTGTATAAGGATGTTTAATTCTTTGCCTACGAAAAATTACCAATACAAAGTTGCTGTGAAGCTATTTTCTGATCAAAGCAGGTCCAGATCCTGATAAACGGCTCCGTTTCCGGGACTGATCAACTTTGTTACGACCGGCGCTAAAGTTGGTAACGGTGGCGATTACATTCCCTGTGGTGACACTACATGCATACGCATACACTATGCTCCAGGGCTGTTGTCTGGAGTTTTATCTGTCCAGTTTTGCCCGGACCCCTCCATCTCTGACGGTTCTTCTGGTGGGTCCCGCAATGGTGGTGATGACTGTAATCCCGAGATGTTGGATGACTGTGCCGGAGAGGGTCCCGAGAAGTTATTTTCCGGCTCAAATGGGTTGGCATTATTTTCCATGAGCTGAAGTCTTCGTTCTTCCTGCGAAAAACTTGTTGGCGACACTACGTTGGATGACTCCTCAATTCCACGACGCAGGGCCAACGACGGAGGTGTTCTTCTGCTGTCGGCGGCACGATGCGGTGGCAGAGATGGTTGGTAGATATAGTGAAATTCTTGGTTGGTTAAAAAAGGAGTTTGGCGATGCTCTTCGATTCCAAGATGTTGAGGCCACGGCGGTGGTGCTCCTCTTCCGGCGGCGGCATGATGATGCGGTGGCTGAAATGGTTGGTTGATAATGTGACATTCTTGGTATGTTAGAAAAGTAGTTAGGCAATGCCCTTCGATTCCAAGATGTTGAGGCCACGGCGGTGGTGCTCCTCTTCCGTAGACAGCATGATGATGCGGTGGCTGAAATGGTTGGTTGATAATGTGACATTCTTGGTATGTTAGAAAAGTAGTTAGGCTATGCCCTTCGATTCCAAGATGTTGAGGCCACGGCGGTGGTGCTCCTCTTCCGTAGACAGCATGATGATGCGGTGGCTGAAGAGGTTGGTTGATAATGTGACATTCTTGGTATGTTAGAAAAGTAGTTAGGCGATGCCCTTCGATTCCAAGATGTTGAGGCCATGGCGGTGGTGCTCCTCTCCCGTCGGCGGCATGATGATGCGGTGGCTGAAATGGTTGGTTGATAATGTGAGATTCTTGGTTGGCTCGAAGAGGACGTTGGCGAGGCTCTTCGATTTCAAGAGGCCGGGGCCGCGACGGTGGTGCTCTTCTTCCGCTGATGTTATGCAATTGCAGAGATGGTTGGTTGATAATGTGCGATTCATTGTTGGCTGTAACATGAGTTTGCCCAGGCCGGTGGAGTTGAGTTTGGTTCTGAGACGACGGTGGTGTTTTGCCGCCGCCGGAATTCCCCGGCGGGTTCATCTTGGATAGTTGATCAAAGAGTCAAGATTGGGCCCCCCTAGTCCACTACTGTAGAGATCGCTATGCAGAGGGAGGACAATACTCGGCAGTACCTTGTTTTTTTAACCAAATACTCTACGATAATTAAAAAACAAGGGAAAATTACGCGTAGGTCTCAAGGACCGAAAAAAAAGTCCTTTAAAATCACAAAATGACATAAAAGTTTCAAGAGACTTTTTTGATATTATTTGTATGGAATTAAAATCCATATTTTTAAATATTGTTGTAAATATATGCATTTCCGGTTGTAAATACATGCATTATGGTCAGATTTTAAATTTTGTTGTAAATACAACACTTCTTGTTGTAAATATATCATTTTTCTGTTGTAAATGATATATCTACGTATAAAATCCAGGTGTTTAAATGATGTTGTAAATATGGGCATTTCCTATTGTAAATGGTCAGGTTTTAATTTTTTTTTGTAAATACAACACTTCTTGTTGTAAATATGACATTTTCCTGTTGTAAATGACATCTCTACATTTAAAATCCAGGTGTTTAAATAATGTTGTAAATATGGACATTTCCTATTGTAAATGTGGTTTTTTTTTTTTTTTTGTAAATGGTCAGGTGTTTAAATGTTGTTGTAAATATATGCATTTCCTGTTGTAAATACATGCATTTCCTGTTGTTAATATAAATAATATCAAAAAAGTCCCTTGGAACTTCTGTGTAATTTTGTGATTTCAAGGGATTTTTTTATAATTTTTTTTGGTTCTTGGGACCTACGTGTAATTTTCACTTAAAACAATGAGGGTTCGGTCTCATACTCAAAACATGGAAGGACTTGGCTAAAAACAAAAAATTAATTTTATTTATTAATGAAAATATAATTACTTTCATTTTGAGTATTATAAATGAAAATATAATTACTTTAAATTTATTGTTCATACTGATATCAGTTTTCTTTATTTGATACTTTGAAAGTCATATTAGTTTTTACAATGCAAAAACTTTCATATAATAAAATATTATTTAAATCATAAATAACTACGAGATAAACTTTTCTTCATAAAATTTTTAAATTGATACAATTTAGTTGGATGATGCATCAATTGTAAATCAGAAAACATTTCATATAAATTCTAATTGTTAAATGACAACAGTGTATCCTTACCTGCTTTTGTTACGTGATACATTAAAAATTAAGTTGATTGGGTTTTCTTTATTTGTTCAGTGCTCCTCTTCAAGTAAATATTGATTTATGAGAATAAATAAGAATATTAGGGCTGGCCCAAATAGGGGGGAAAAGCTCAATGAGACACTGAAGAGTGAAGACTAAAAGGAAAATTGCATAGGATATAGTGTACCAGTGAATTTAATCATTTGCATTAACTCCCAAATGTAATACTAAAAAAATTATGTGGTAAAAAAAGGGAAAATTACGTGCAGGTCCCAAAAAAGAGAATTTATCACAATAAAATCCCTAGAAATCATGAAATTATGTGGAATTATTTGTGAATGTAAAATTACCATTTTGGACTTCTGTGTAATTATTTTCATTTGTCAAGTCCAGAGGCTATTTACAACAACAAATGCTATATTTACAACAGAAAAAACATATATTAACAACAACCTTTGAAAACTTGGATTTTTTTTTATTTATTTCTCACGTACAGAGGCTATTTACAACAACAAATGCTATATTTAGAACAGAAAAAACATATATTTACAACAACAAAAGCTATATTTACAACATAAAAAACATATATTTACAACAACATTTGAAAACCTGGATTTTTTTCATTTCTCACATCCAGAGGCTATTTTCAACAACAAATGCTATATTTACAACAGAAAAAATATATATTTACAACAACCTTTGAAAACCTGGATTTTTTTCATTTCTCACGTCCAGATGCTATTTACAACAACAAATGCTAGATTTACAATAAAAAAACATATATTTACAACAACCTTTGAAAACCTGGATTTTTTTTTTTTTTCATTTCTCACATCCAGAGGCTATTTACAACAAAAAATTGCTATATTTACTGTTCCGGATTTATATAAGGCCCATTAGCGATGCGGCCCAATAATAAGGGGATCTATCATGATCGCCAACAGATCAGATAAGATCATAACCAACCTACAATCAAGGAGAGAATCAAGGGAAATATCTATCACAAATAGAGGGCCCATGAGCCCAAGACCACTGTGTACACTCTATACATACGAGTTAAACCCTAAAGGTACACATCTTCTACGCTCTACTCTCTCTCAATTGCATATACTGCACACAGAGCACACACCCCACTCCCTTTGGCTAAACGCCTCCAATATCATCGAACTACGTGGACTTTGATCCCTCTTCAGAGTACGTAGGCCCTAGGAATCGCTCCTAGGTCAAGTCCCAATCAACATCAACATCCTAGCCCCATCAGGGCTAGGGTTCTGGTTCTACGCCAGAACAGTGGCGCCGTCCGTGGGGAACCGTAAATTTCGATTCCCATGACCAAAGATGGTCAACAATTCCAATCTCCAACCGCGTCTCCCATTCAATGAATCCCATGCAACCCTCATGCAGGAGCGTATCGAGATTACCGTTAGGTAAATAATCATACAACAGTAATTTCGTTTTCCGATTCGCCGCCCAACCTAATAGCCGTACAATATTCCGGTGCCGGATTCTCGCTAGCGTGGCAATCTCGAGGAGAATGCAGAGGTTGAGAATTTCTCCGATAATCTGTACCTTTTCACGGCGATCGTTAATCCAGAGGGGAGATCCACTCTATAAACTACGCCGGATCGTCGCGCCCAATTACGTTGCCAAGCGCGAGGCATCTCGCCACGTCATAGATTGACAAGTCTAGCTTCGATAAAGTGTAACCTCCCAAGGTGGGCCCATCTCCACGTCGCTATCCCCACTGTTGAGGTCCAGATCGCCCTCCGGAAACCACCGTCTTTTTGAGGCAACCAAGACGTACAGGGCCGTGAGGAAAAGCATACACGCGATACACAGGAGGACCACCATGGCTATACGAGCTGTACATGTCCGACGAATTTTTTCTGAGAATGAGTTTGGTGAGTGCGCCAAGCTTTCCGAGGCTTGGGCTTAGTTTACCTTCAATCATGTTATAGGAGACATTAATAAATTGGAGCGAGACTAGCAGGCTGAGACTTTGCGGCAAGCTTCCCGATATCAAGTTTGAGTGGAGGTCTAGAAATGCCGATTTTGACTGCCCGAGAGCTCTTACGGAATAACTCCTGAAACGCGATTGCTTGCAAGATCCAAGAAATTCAAATTCTTGATTTCCAATATTTGGTGGAATGTTCCCGTAATTTTATTGTTGTTTGGCTCAACCGAGATCGAGACGTACGGTTCCCAATCGCGGGGGTATATCCCCGAGAGATTGTTAGAGAGTAGCAAAAGCTTGTTCAGATTCTTGAGCAGGAATATCCCCTTCGGAATGGAACCCGTCAATCCATTCAGTGACGGATCCACTTGCTTCCAGATTTTGACAACTCGAAAGCGAAGAAGGTATAGTTCCTTCGAGCTTGTTATGCCACAAGAAAAGCAAAGTTAGATTCCCAAGGTTCCCAAATTCGAAGGTATTGTACCCGTGATTAGATTGTTGTCCAGCTCAATGTGAGTGAGTAAGTGACAGTTTCCCAATTCTGTTGGAATCTGACCCGAAATCTGATTGACACTGAGTTGAAGCTCCTCTAGCAACGTCAAATCTCAAAAGGTTTCGTACAGGGACCTAAGTGAAAATCTCAAAAGGTTTCATAACAGGGACCTAAACAGAAATCTCAAAAGGTTTCACACAGGGACCTAAGTGAAAATCACAAAAGGTGTTTCACAGGGTCCTAAGTGAAACTCTTAAAAAGTTTCACGGAGGGACTAAAGTGAAACTTCTGCAAATCATGGAGTCGCACAGAGCAATTCAATTGCATAGTACTTCTTGCCGGTTCAGACCAAACCCATGACAATTTAAAGTATTTTAGAAGCTATATAAATTCAAAGGCTTGAATTATGCACACCGAGAGTCGGGTCGGCATATCGATCAAATTTAATCCGGTTAATACCCCGGCTCCGTGCAAAAGTTGAAAGCGGACTCCGGAAAAACCGAATCTGGTTAAAATCCGAGATCCGTGTAATGACAGCTACGGCCTCCAAATCTTTAAACATGTAGGAATCCGAGGTACATAAGCCCGTTTCCGAAAATCATGTTCAAATCTATTATATACTGACAAATCCGTGCTCCTCAATTGGACCCGGATAAGCTGTGGATTTTTGTCCCTACGAAAGGGATGAAGGCATACCCGGTTACACCAAATCGGTTAGGACCCGGCTCGCAAAGTTTTGAAGACATACCCGGTTACACCAAATCTGGTTAGGACCACAGCTCGCCAAAGTGTTGAAGAACCAGGTGACACCGAATCTGGTTAAAATCCCGGCTCTGCCAAAGTGTTGAAAACGGACCCCGGTTACACCGAATGTGGTTAAAATCCCGGCTCCGAGTAAATTTGAAGGCATACCCCGGTTACACCGAATCTGGTTAGGACCCGACTCGCCAAAGATTTGAAGGCATACCCGGTTACACCGAATCTGGTTAAAATCCCGGCTCGCCAAAGTTTTGAAGACGGACCCGGTCACACCGAACGGTTAAAACTCGGGCTCCGTGTTGCACCAGCAATCCCACCAAGTCTATTTACATGTATGAATCAGAAATAATAAACCCGAAATCTCGGTGTTCGAGTATCTCAACCTGGAATCTCGGTGTTAGAGTATGTAAACCCAGAATCTTGGTGTTAAGTTAAAACCCGGAATCTCGGTCAGCACGCAAGCAATCCCGACAATCACGAACAATCTGATCCGGTTTGGTAAATCAACACATCCAGCAGCTCAAAGACTGAACTACCGTCTGGGGGCAACAGAACGGATAAACGAGTCCGTGGTTACGACACCCATAATGGACAAACCAATTCGAGGTTACGATACCCATAATGGATAAACAAATTCGGGGTTACGACACCCATCTTGGATAAACGAAGTCCGGTTACGACACCCATAATGGACTAATGAATCTCGGGTTACAACACCTGAACGCATAAACCCGGTTACTACGAATCCGCTTAAAACCGGCTCGTGCCAAGTCTTGCTAGAAACAAAAAGACGGACCCGATTACACCAATCCAAGAAAATCCGGGTTCCATGTAAAATCTTGAAGGCGGACCCGGTTACACCGAACTCGGTTAAAATCGGGCTCCGTGCCAAGTCTTGAAGAAGGACCCCGATTAAACCAAATCTGGTTAAAACGGGCCCGCATAGAGTTTTGCCGGATAAAGTCATACGGTTAAATCCACGTTTCCATAACCAGTTCGGAACTCGGTAACACTGAAAGAACAGTTAAATCCACCTTTCCATGGTCAGTTCAAAACTCGGATAAACCGGCCGTGTTCCCTAGTTGGAACCCGGATACATTGAACAAAGGATGCCGAGGGCCATCGAACCCGGCTTTTCAGTTAAGCGAAGCTGTCACCGTAAGCTTTTGCAACTCGGTCGCTTCCAAGACTTCCTTAAATGACACGAGGTCGTTGTCATCAGCCCTTGTATTGACACCGAGGTCCATAAGCCCGGTAAACGACACCGAGGCCCATACACCTCCAAAAATAGAAGAACGCGACCGGTTACACCGATCCCGTTAAAACTCGGGCTCGGCGTAAAGTCTTGACGGAAGCAAAAGATGAACCACGGCGCACGGCCTAGACATGGCGGCCAAACAACTCATCACGGCCAAACACAACGAAAGGTCGGCCCGGGGTATTCGGCCGGGAGACCTAGTCCTACGAAGGGCCGACGTCAGTAACAAAAAAGCCAGAGATGGCAAATTGGCCGCAAATTGGGACGGCCCCACCGGATCAAGGAAAAACTCAACAGAGGAGCCTACGTTCTAGAAAACCCGGCTAGGAAACAAATCAAGAGGACAAGGAACGGCGACAAGCTAAGGATCTATTATAGCTAGGCCTAGTCGTAGCGAAATGCCGCAACGGACACCTCATGTCCGAATTGTCACTTTACAAAGCTAATCATCTCTAGAATTAATAAAGGGTTTATTAACCGAATGTTCAATTCTAAGAGTGCTTAAATGATTCGCTGAATAAGCAGACCGACACCGAGGTCCATACGCCCGGTAACCGACACCGAGGCCCATGCACCCGGTATATATTTTGATGCATCGAAATTGACACCTAAGTAAGAAGGCGAATAGTCATACTGGACCCTGATCAGGTCCACTTGGTCAAAGTGTGTCCTGACGACGACCACGGATGAGCATGTGACAATTTGCCCTTACCCTGGTTAAAATCCCGGATAACGACTCCGAACCTCGTAGCGCGGTATATAGACACCCCTACACATGAACCTGGTTTCTGACACCAGAAGAGTACTAAGCGGACTCTAATCCTTTAAAGACCCTGGCCCGGTCTAGAACTTGACTATGTGCAGTTTATGCATAAAGTTAAAAGTACACAATGGACCAATTACTTGAATTTTCATTCATAAGGTTAATTGTTCAAAAGTACACACAAAACCGGCATCCTACGCCGAAACAAAAGGAAAAGGAAGAATAAAAGAAAAGAACTTCTAGCTTGAAGGGGCTGCCTCGTCCACAGGCGCCCCGCCACCCTCGGAGCCAACCCCGGAAGCAGCACCACGGCATTCCTAGGGCCGGAGGTTACCACCTCGGACCCTTATGTCGTCGGTTCTTACAACTCATCAGACCTTGCAACGTTACCACGTGCACAAGGAAATGGGCTCAGCAAATTCTAGCCCGACACAGACGTCGGAGACGGGCGATACCTCAGACGATCCATTCAAGACATCGTACACCCCGGCAGTCCAAAACCTTGAACTACCGGGCTGGGGGGCATCTGTTCCGGATTTATATAAGGCCCATTAGCGATGCGGCCCAATAATAAGGGGATCTATCATGATCGCCAACAGATCAGATAAGATCATAACCAACCTACAATCAAGGAGAGAATCAAGGGAAATATCTATCACAAATAGAGGCCCATGAGCCCAAGACCAACAGGTACACTCTATACATACGAGTTAAACCCTAAAGGTACACATCTTCTACGCTCTACTCTCTCTCAATTGCATATACTGCACACAGAGCACACACCCCACTCCCTTTGGCTAAACGCCTCCAATATCATCGAACTACGTGGACTTTGATCCTCTTCAGGGTACGTAGGCCCTAGGAATCGCTCCTAGGTCAAGTCCCAATCAACATCAACATCCTAGCCCCATCAGGGCTAGGGTTCTGGTTCTACGCCAGAACATTTACAACATAAAAAGCATATATTTACAACATAACTTTTGAAAACCTGGATTTTTTTTTTTCATTTCTCATGTTTAAAGGCTATTTACAACAACAAATGCTATATTTAAAAAAAAAACATATATTTACAACAACCTTTGAAAACCTGGATTTTTTTCATTTCTCACATCCAGAGGCTATTTACAACAAAAAATTGCTATATTTACAACATAAAAAGCATATATTTACAACATAACTTTTGAAAACCTGGATTTTTTTCATTTCTCACGTCCAGAGGCTATTTACAACAACAAATGCTATATTTACAACAGAAAAAGCATATATTTACAACAACCTTTGAAAACTTGGATTTTTTTTCATTTCTCATGTCTAGAGGCTATTTACAACAAAAAATGCTATATTTACAACAGAAAAAGCATATATTCACAACATCTTCTGAGAATTTTGACAGCTATATAAGGCTAGCTTAAGAAGCGAATATCATTTCAAAATAGTAAGTTGTATGAGTAAGTGCCTCTCATTGTTGCTAAAACCCTACTGAAATCCCTCCCCATGAGCTTCGCTAATCCGAAATCAGAAACTTTGGCCGTGAAATCTGTGTCCAAGAGGATGTTTTCAGGTTTGATATCACAGTGAATGATACAATCTCGACATTCTTCGTGCAAGTAAGCTATGCCTTTGGCTGTTCCTATGGCAATTCGGAACCTAACATCCAAACTTAGAATAGGCCCTCCTTCTTTGCGAAGGTAACAACTAAGAGCGCCGTTGGGCATGAACTCGTAAACCATAAATCTGTGAGAATTTTTAGAGCAAAAGCCTTTGAGTCTAACGAGATTAATATGTTGGATACCTATGGTGGAAACTTATGCTCTGAACTCCTTTTCTCCACCACCAGGTCTCTCAAGTCGCTTCACTGCTACACGTGTTGAATCTGGTAATTCTCCTTGAAATACTTAAGATTCAGAACATGAATCAATCCATCTTCTTCTAGTTTCTTCTTATTCCACCTTTGATTCAGCAATACCAACAATGTCGCCACTATAAACCCTAGAAAAGAAATTGCCCCAATGATAGTGCCAGTCAGAGTTTGTTGATTCAATTTCTTCTTAGATTCTCCTCGTTGTACCCTAACAAACAAATTGCCATCAATAGAGGTTCCAGAAGATGAATTGCGGAGATTTAGAATTGCAGAGAGAGAGGAGAGAAAAAGAGAGGAGAACGAAGAAGGAGAACAGAGAGAGAGAGAGAGAGGAATTGGAAGACATGAGAGGGAAGGTCAAAATGGTAATTTTACATTCACAAATAATTACAACCAGGTCCCTTGGGACTTCTATGTAATTTCATGATTTCAAGGGACTTCATTGTCATAAACTCTCTTCCTTGGGACCTGCACGTAATTTTCCCTAAAAAAACTCATACAATGACCAACCATTTGCCATCATCATTATTAGTTTTTTTTTTCTTTTGGGGGTCTCCTTGGACGCACTAAATGTACTACATGAAGAGTGGGGAAAAAAAAGTACCACACGAAGGGATTCACTTGAATTGATAGCCAACAAGTTAGATCGGAGCTAATTAAGGGCAACACCGATATAAAAGTGAAAATTTTATGGTTATTAATATGAAATTATAAAACAAGCAAAAAAACTAAAAACTAAACCGGGTTAATACCTGGATCGGACCAGCTTACCAACCAATTCTCTAGTTTTCGAACTGAACTATTGGTCAGGTCTGGGCTTAATAACACTGTTTAAGAGGTCTTTTTCTCCCCCTTCCCTTCCAAGTGTGGGAGTGATCAGAAACTTTTTTTTTGATATAATTAAGCAGCCTTACAATATCTAGCCCTTATCACGTTCTAGAATCCTTGATAGTGCCATATCAGGATGAGAAATTGCTTTAAACCCAGGCATAGAGGATAGACTCATTTTAGCTAATTGATCAGCAGCAGTGTTTACCTAACGAATGATATGCCAGATCTCAACGGACCAATCACGATCAACTACAATTTTGATTTCTTCAACCAGATATCGGTCTTCATGAGCTTCATTGATAGGGCTCCTTATCAGTCCGACTGCATCCACGGAGTCCAATTCAAGTATGACATATTTGAATCCCTTGTCCCACGCGAGTTTCAGGCCATGAAGACATCCCCAGAATTCGGTCGTTAAGCTGTCACCCTCCTCCCCTTTGAACAGGAATGCTTCCAGAAATTCACCATGCTCGTCATGCAAAATGCCGCCACTGGCCACGCCTGGAGTTGAGGGTGAGAAGGCACTGTCCTTGTTTAACTTCACCCAACCAGCTGGTGGAGGTCACCAACAATCCACAGATGCACTCGGCATCCTCTTCTTACCATCAACTAAGCACAACCTGTCACGAGCTTAATTCAAGCAGCACTTAATGGCCGATACGCTAGTAGACACAATGAGGTTCGATGCTCTCGTGCCTTCAAAAACAAAGGTATTTTGATGCCTCCAAAGTCACCAACAAGTGATGGAAAAAATTTGCTTCCAATCCTCTGATTGTACGTTAGGTTCCACCGAATCCAGCGATCAAAATCTAAAGAACTGAAAGTGCGCCAGAGATGCGAAGGAACAGTCTGACGCCAAAGTTGGTGCGTGTCGGGGCAGTCTCTAAGGACATGCTGGAGGATTTCCAAGTTTGACCTGCAAACCGGACACCGTCCATCCTCACTTAAGCCTCCCTTACACCAAGACACATTGGTCAAGAGGCGATTATGCCGTATTAGCCACATAAACATTTTGCATTGCTCTGGTGCTTTGATCTTCCAAATAATACCCTATAGTTTATCAGGATGCATCATAGTATGTCGCAATGTGTCGTAGGCAGATTTGACAGTGAACTCCCCACTCTTAGTCCACCTCCATCACAGAAGGCCGCTTGGCATCTCTTCAATCCCTTCTTTAACCTTGTTCCATGTGCGTTTAATCCCACTCCACAAATTCAACCCAGGCCTGCCCAATTCAATCCTTGGAAGCACATCCGAACCACAATTATATTTGTTCTTGATCACTTTCACCCAGAAGTCATCTCTTCTGGTAGCTAATTGCCAATCGATCTTCACAAGGTATGCTTGATTATAATAGCTAAAATGACGAAGCCCAAACCCACCACTAGCTTTGGGTTTGTAGGTGACATCCCAGGCGACTAATGGTATTTTCTTTTGATCCTCAGTACTACCCCATAAGAACTGACAGTTACTTTGGTCTAGGCTCTCACACGTGCTAGCCGGGAGTAAGGAGGTTTGCATAATATACCCTGGTATTGTCGTGGTTACTGACGAGATGAGGGTGGCTCTACCTGCAGAAGATAAGGATCTAGCCTTCCATGTTGATAACCTTGTCTTAACATTGTCCACTACATAGTGAAAAGATTCCTTGGTAACCCGCTTGTGATGAAGGGAAACACCCAAATACTTTCCCAAGTCACTAGTAATAGAGAATCCAAGGGACTCACACATTTCGCTTCTTCTAACATGATGTACATTCTTTGAAAAACACACCTTGGTTTTCTGTTGATTAATTTTCAACTCAAAACCGTCACAGAATATCTTGAGGCATCTATTAATCACAACTAATTGATCCACTGAAGCTTCTGCAAACAATATGATGTCGTCTGCAAAAAATAAGTTTGAAATAGGGGGCCCAGTTCTTATAAGACAGATTGGTCTCCAATGCCCGGCCTGAATTTCAGATTGGATAAGAAGGGCCAGTTTCTCCATACATAATATAAACAAATAGTGTGACAGCGGATCCCCTTGTCTCACTCCCCTAGATGGGTGAAAGAGTTCGGCTTTATCCCCATTCCATAAACAACTGCATAGTAGAGCTAAAAACACACTGTTCAAGTACCTCAATCAGATGGCTCGGGAGATTCATTTCTTGGAGGTAGCTCAATAGGAAATTCCAGTTAACTCGATCATATGCTTTCTTCAAATCAATTTTGATTGCCAAGAAACCCTTCTTCTGTGTCATGGATCTCATTGTATGGATAACCTTCTGTGTCATGGATCTTCAAATCAATTTTGATTGCCAAGAAACCCTTCTTCTGTGTCATGGATCTCATTGTATGGATAACCTCCTGAGCCACGATTATGTTATCACTACTATGTCTCCCTGGTACAAAGCTGCACTGGTTTGGGGCTATCACCAGGGGTAGAATAGGCTTAAGTCTATTCACAAGAATTTTAGAAAGGGTTTTATAAATGACATTACATAGGATTATCGGTCTCAAATCCCCCATAGACTCCGGATGGTCTTTCTTCGGGATAAGGACAATCAGGGTACCATTGATCTCCTTGATTACCTGCGGGTTAGCAAATAAATACTTCACATAGGACACAATGGATGGACCTATCGTGCTCCATTGATCCTGATAGAAGAGTGCATTAAGCCTGTCAGGGCCCGGGGATTTTAGAGCACCCATACTAAAAATAGCTTCCTTGACTTCAGTATCTACAATTTCTCTATTGCACCATTGAAGGTTCCCTTCCTCAACACAAGGAAATGACATGTTGCAGCTAATAGAAGGCTGGATGGAAGAATCTTCTGTAAGGAGATTAGAGAAAAAACTAGTAGCCATACCTTTGATTAAAGATGTGTTGTAGACCCATGATCCCTCACCATCCTTAATAGCCTCAATACGTTGAGATTTTCGCTAACAGTTAGCACAGGCATGAAAATAATGAGTGTTCCGGTCTCTATAAACTGACCACTCTGCTCTAGCTTTATGTGCCCATATAAGAGATTCTTGAAGCAATACATCCTC
Source organism: Acacia pycnantha (assembly GCA_025563575.1). Taxonomy (NCBI): domain Eukaryota; kingdom Viridiplantae; phylum Streptophyta; class Magnoliopsida; order Fabales; family Fabaceae; genus Acacia; species Acacia pycnantha. Next base: position 1,549,011 of record JAMWYP010000065.1, read on the forward strand.
AAGCTCCTTCCAAATCTCTAACTGTAAGGTCTCATATTTTGGTAACAAGCCAAGCCGAGCTACCACCCTATTGATGCTACCAAAGTACTCGCCAAGAAACACATGTGGGACTAGTATACACCACAGTGAGTGTCCGAGAACACCCAGCTGCTTCGGTAACCTGTAAATGAATGAATTGGTGATGGCGTTCAATCAAGGAAATGGAAGTGATGCTATGCTCCCACAAGCACCAAATGCCACCACTGTACCCCTCATAGTCTATTAGCTCCATATTAGGGAAACCCAATTGTTGCGCTCGTCCCTGGGACACCTCCCTAGTGCACCTAGTTTCCAAAATTGCAATAAAATCCAATCGGTAATGTGTTTTGAGGTCACGAACAAGAGCAGGGAAGCTTTTAGCTCCGGTGCCTCTAGAATTCTAGATTAGAAAATTCATTGGGAAACAGAGTTTGAGAGTTGGGGTATGGAAACCTCCCCCAAGGCTATATCTTGATCACATATCAATTCATCTATAGGGTGTTGATGCAATTCATTTGACTGTACCTTTACTTGATCCTCCAACGTCCCCAGTGCCCTCTCGGTTTGCGGCAAGGAGCAACCAGACTTAGGCTTCTCGTTGATGTTATTAGCCAAAAGTAAGCCCATATTATTATCACCCATAGGCTCTTCACAAGTGGGTGGAGCTAAAATGCTCAACTGGGCCTCCATATTCTGCAAAACAACAAACGAATTAGATGCAATGGGCTCTAAACCGCGGCCCGAAGTCGGCTTGCGCATATCACGTCGTGCAGGAGGATTATTTTCATTTCCTTTTGCTTTACTCTTACTCATACTCTTCCTTTTTGAACCCGCTGGGACTCACTCAGATTTAATGGGACCTTTAGCCAATGTTAACTCTCCTTTATTCTCTATTAAACCCGATGCTATCTCCTTCTTCACACTTATCTTCCGCGTATCACGCTTATCCTCGAAAGAACGCTTTGTAACGGTCTGCGTTCGATCTCCATTAACACCCTTTCCTAAATTAGCTTGATTTGAATGCCCTCGGAAATCCCGTCGTAATATCCGGATTTTCCCAAAAGGGCTCCCATCATTTGCGTCGCCGTTGGAAACTTCAAATGACCCACCGTCGGACACAGAATACTTCATGGGCTGTTGACCGCCACCACCCCCTTCAATATTTTCTTTAACCTAATGATCACTTCCAGCACCTCTGACATCTGAAACCTTCGTCTTTGTCTTATCCCTGTCCTCCCCTGCAAAAGTCATTGCAATTTCCTGTGCAGGGTCTTGAGAACTCGCTTGAGCCGTGGTCATCGGGCAACCATTCTTATCATTCCCATACTTGCCACAAGTAAAACAGACATGATGTAGCCCTTCATAGATGATGGGGCGCTCCTCACCAAACACCATATACGTAGGCAAGAGGGGTTGCTTCAAATCGATCTCTACACATATGTGCGCAAAACCACCTTTGCGTAAATCGAAGTCGAGCGATCGACTTTGATCATTTTACCTATCATGTTTTCAATCCTACGTAACGAATCCACATTGTAGAAATCAAAAGGGACGTCTGGCAGTCTCACCCAAGCCGCAATAATACATTGCAAATCGGCCTTCCAGGGGTTGAAGTTTGGCCGCCAACGTTGAACTATCAGGTAATGATCCTCTATCATCCATGGTCCCTCCTGAAAGGCATACTCCTGGTCTTCCTTGTTTGAAAATGAGACTATATAATAGACATTACTCAGCGGTATAAGCTTCAAAGCATCCTTCGGTCTCCACATTCGGTTAATACGATCATGGATCACATAAGTGGGGAAGCTAGCGCCCAGAACCTTGATAATGAGAGAGTTCATCCATGGTAGGCACCATGCAGAGTACTCCTTCGCAGTGAAACACAATTTTCCAGGCTTCCCTTCCATCCTTCTCGTCGTCTGATTCTCTTCCTCATCCGACTCCTCCAAATCTCCATGGGGTTCCTTCTCATTCATCTTGTGAAAGTAGTCCTTCCACCCTTGCATGATGTCATCCTCCTCGGAATGTTTCACTAGGAATCCAACACATCTCGGTGAGAGAAGCTTGTCCTGATAAGATAGCTTAGAAGCACTGCTCTTCAGGTTTGACGTGGTCCCATCAGAGATGTCTTCCCCACTTCTCATTCTCTCAGCCTTCCGGCCAAAGGAAAAGCCCTTTCCATCAACGCCATGGTCACTCTGGGTGGAATCCTTCCTGCCGTCACCTTCTCCATCGCCTCCTCCGGACCCCTCCTTACCGTTGTTCTCCGTTCGTGTCCCTGGCCCTTGTTCTTGCTCTCGATCACTCATCTCTTTATTTTCAGTGGTGATTATAAACTTTTAATTGAAGAAGGTTCTTTAAAGCTCGAGGTGAATGGATCTATACTGCAAACCAAGAGAAGTGATTATGGCAGAGTCATTCAAGACTAATGCTAACCCAATGGATCTGTGGCTTCCCTCCTGTACTAGGAAAGCTAATTGGCACACTCCATATGTTATTACACTGGTCCTATTTATAAATACAATTTGACTAAAAAAATTGATCTTTATTATAAATATACTTTCAGAATAATAAATGAGAGTATTACTATTTTGCCCCTACTAATGGTAGAAAAAGGAAAGAAGTGAAAAATACTGATTCATAAATGAGAGCAATTTTTTTTTTAAAAGAAATTGTCAGTTTAATTCTTATTTATTGAGTTAACTAAATTTTCTTGATATGTCAGAATTAGATAATTTGAACTTATAAATAAGACCGAAATGGTACATTAATTTGTGTTGGGAAAAAGGCTTCAAAAATAGAGTAGATATTTTCATTGATTGTATTATATTGTCATTTTGTTGGTTACTAATTGATTAGTAGCAACCATCAGATATTATGGATATTGGTATGTATAGAAGGTAATGTTCACTCTCGCATATTACTTAGCTAAGGTTGCTAATAGGATAGAAGGAAATTTTTGTATCCTTAATTAACCACCCCTTCTACCCAATAGGCTAATCTCTAAAAAAATTTAAGATTTAAGAAAACAAAATAAACAATTAATTTTATTTATTAATGAAAATATAAATACTTTCAGCCCAAATACTCCTTTGGTCCTATTCATATATGTGACAATTTAACAAATGACTACTAGCTAATAACATCTTCTCGGCTATCAAGTGCAAGTACAAATACAAGCAGGTATATATGTTATTTAATATTTCCTACTAGTATATATCTTCTATGAATTTGTTCTTGTCAATTATTTGCACAAAAACGGAGAAACAAAAATGCAGAGGAGTGTGGGATTTCAGCATTCAGGAAGAGCTATCAGTGGAGGTAGTTGGTACGTGGAGAAACCCTTATCACATAATGTTGTTTAATTTGCTGCTTCGTTTTGGGTGAATAATAAACTACCTATATGCATTATAAAATATCAATTTTTTTGATAAGAAAAATGATTCCCGATTCCCTATAGAACAATTCAGTATTTCTACATTCATTCGCATCCAATATTTTTTTTAATTTATTGGATGGGTTTATTTCTTTATGAAGCATAAAATAATAATTGGTATCAATCGAGCCCCAAAAATGCATTTTATTTCTAAGACAAAAATTCAGAATTCTCCTATCAAAACACTTTATATCTAGATTTTTTTTTTTCCATATCTAGAATAGAATCTTCTACTATGTAATTCTTGAAAGGAATATCATCCGTCATATCCATTTTTTTTACGTGTGTTGAAATTATAAGAAATCGCTTGATTATTATTTGCTTGAAATAACGATCTATATAAATATATAAGTCATTTTTATCTGCATAATTAATAGATTTATATGATAAAAGATCATACCCATATTGTTTTTTCATTTTTTTTTTTGATTTGTTAATGAGTCTATTTCTTTTTTTTTTTTGTAAAGAATTAATCCTTTTTTACATATGAATAATATTTGGTTAAATCTTTATTTTGAGCCACATAGCGTTCATTCATTTTTATTCATCATTTTTGGGATACTAATCAATATCATTCATTCTGAGATAAATCATATTGATAATAACATTTTAACAAATTTGTCCATTGATTCATTACAGAATTAGGAGCGCTCTTGTGTTTAAATTTGGAATGAGATATTCCTTGTACTAAAAAAAAATCCTTTATTTCATTCTTAAGAAAAAGAGGTGTTCCATGATATTAAAAAAAGGATCTTAATTTATACTTATCTAAGTTAATAACTTGGATTTGTGATAATTTTAAAAAATAAATATGCTGGTGACAAAGAGGATATGTCACAAAAATTCTGTGAATTCGTATTCTTAATATTACAAATTGATTTTTTTCGTAGTAGAAATAAAGTGAATTAGACTTTGATTTTTTTTTTATCACTTATTTTTCTTTCTTCATTTGCTTCATTATTGTAAATGTATTTATTAAGAATATTTTTTATAGATTCAAGAAAAAAGTTGTACTTTGATTTTAGGAATATTAATGATATATAGAAAGATATCTATATTCCCCCTTTCTATGAAAAATTTAAGAAAATAATGTGATTTACGGAATAATCAAACATTTCTTTTTTTGTAATTCTAATCTTTTATCATCATAAGTTGTTTCTTAAAACAAATATTTATATCTGAACCTTTTTTCTTGTCTTTTTCAAATTCTTCTATTTGTTTTATGATTTTCTTTGTCCTATCATTTAGATCCCTTTTTTTTTTCTTCTGTCAATGAACAGTCTGTCCAATTTATAGATTGAATTGGAATAGTGGATTCACAAATCATTGGATTACTCTTACCTTTTGTTGAATCCTTTTGAATTTTATTCAGTTCATATATTTTTATTTTTTTCAATGATAGTTTTTTTCTTTTAGAAATAGAATAATTTGGATAATCGATTGTGCTTTTCATTTTGTGACATTTAGAAAGGATTTTGTTCTTTGAAAAAAAAATATTTTTCCAAATATTTTTTTATTTTTTTTAAGTTCTTTAAAAATGGGATAAAAAAAACGAACGTCGCTTTCGGTAAGAAGAAGAAAAGGAAAGTTCTACTGCCATTCCGGAAACTAAAAAGAAGAAATCCATTTTTTCACTTTTTTTTTTCATTGGATCTTTTCCTTTTGAGGGGATCGTAGCTTAGATATGTATGTGCTAAGGTTTTAGACGAAAATGAAAATGGACCTTTATTTGAATACCCTCATTTAGCTAGTTTTTTTGGAAATTCTGTTTTGGATAATGGAATGCCATTATAGGTGTACTTAATATACATTTCTCTATTCCAATCCTTTAAATCCTCTTCCCATTCGGGAGTTTAAATAATAGTATACGGACAATATTTTTAGTTTTATTAATGAGGGTAATAGAATATATTTTCTAATAATCGAGTGGGATACTAATAAAAGACCTCTTATTGGTTGAGCATTTTGAGTATTTTCCTTGGCTTCCGCTATTTCCATATGCTCTGCTTCCTCTTTTTTCTTAATCTCTCTTTTATTTTTCTTTTCCTTTGTATAATCTGAAATTGTCAATTTAGTATTTTTATTTTTCCACATCCAATTTAGAAAAAATGTTTTCATTGGCTCGAAAATCTCAAAAGAAAAGAAAGAGTATTTGTCAATTTTGTCCAAAAAAAGAGGAGAATGTGGACTTGCTTGAAGGATTTTACAATTAACAATTTTACATCTTTGAACGCATCTAGATCCTTTGGTTATGTCTTTGCTGAAATTCGATTGTTGTGAATAATTTATTATAGAAAATTTTCTTTTCCATCAAAATTATCAGTATCCTTGGGATACGTATAAGCATCGGCATTCTCTGAGTTATCAGTATCAGTATAAATTACTATAGGTGGTTTGAGTCTTCTTGAACAAATCTCACAATCTTCTCTTGTATCATTGCTTTCCAGGTATTCTTCTTTGTTAATGAATTTGTATGACCATCGAGGAACTTTTTTACTGCTTTCTTTTATTCCAATACATTTGTTTTTCTATTTATAATTGTTTTACCGTTCGCATCAATTACAATTGCATCAAATAAGAATTTCATTTTTTCTTTTTTAGCTTTGAAATCCATCTTTTCATGTTCTTGAAATAAATAAAGTCCTTTAAAATTGAAATTGGATACTGATTTTCAAGAAAATTGATTGATCAAGTTAAAAAAAAAAATCATTTGATAATGATTTTTTTTTTTTATATTATCAAATCTATCTATTTTATGTTCAAAGTTTTCATAATCAATATTAATATTAAGAAGGATGACGTGAATTTTATTTATCAAAAAGTAGTTTTTTTGTGTAATTTTTATTCTTGATTGAGAATTAAATTTTTTTTTTTGATTTGTTCGTGATAGAGTCCGTTCAACATCATATATTTTAGGTAAGTATTTTTTAGTCTCATCATTACATAATCTAATCTTTTTTTCGAGTACATCCAAAGCAAAAAATTCGTTATCTAGAGCTTCGGCCCTATTTAGAAATTGATTACTTGGTTGTTTCTTTTTTGTTCATTAATCGAACTCCAATGATTATCCAATTTATCATAGGAGAGTTTTTCTGTTGTGAAGAGAGATGTCTTTCTTTGCATCATTGATTGAACCATATTTTATATGATTTCTCATTATTTAATTGGGATTCTTAATGGATTTTGTCATAATTGTTGAGCTTAAAATGTCTTTCTCGTGATAAATTGATATTAAGAGTAAATACATTAAGTTTACACTAAAAGGGTAAAATTGTCATAAAAATTGTTATTACTCTTAATCTTTAATTTTTCTGAGAATATTTGATACAGATTAATTAATTTTGATTGTAGGTGGTTGGAGGAATTAAATCAAATTTGAAAATGAAAAGTTAGAGCTCAAATTATAAACTTTCACACTTTGCAGATTGGTCCCTCTACATAACCTTTTTACACTTCGCAATTTGGTCCCTGGTCAAAACACTGCGTTTTGACCAGGAACCAATTAGGTTCAGCTGATCAAAAATTTGGGGGATACGACATATTCAGAAGAGACAGAGAGCGGAGAACGAAGGAGCGCCGCGAGGGAGGAGTTCTCGATCCAGCATCCACCTTGCTTCTTCCTCTCGCCGGTGACTTCATCACCATCATCCCACGGTCGCCGGCGAGCCACCACCGTTCCACCACCATTCTCACCGTTCAGCGTCACAGCAACGCGAGAAAGGGAGAGCTGAGCATCTTCCTCCATCCTCCTCCACGTTCGTTCCTCCGGCGAGCCACCACCATTCCACGGTCAGAACCACCGCAGCCACCATCGTTACCGTTCACCTTCACTTCCAGCAAGCATTGCAATTTTCCGGCGACTTATTCCAGATTCCGGAAGAGCTTGAGTTTTCCGACGAACATTCCAGATTCCGGCGAGTCTCAGATTGCAATGAGCGGCTGATTTTCTCTGCTTCTTGGTGATGATGATTTGTTCTTGAGCTTAATGGACTACATAGGGGAGTTTTCCTATCATTCCATAGTCTAGATTTATATATATTAATTGCCTAGATTTAGGAATTGTTGTGTATGATTCTGGACTGAGATTAATGATTATTGTCTCTTATGGTTTGATATTTGTGACTGAGATTAGATTTGTAATATGAAGATTATATGTATTTGAATTGCTTTGTGGGTGCAATGATACTATGTTGATTAGCGTGATATTGTCTAATTAATGTGATTGATTTGTGCATTTGAGGGACTGATTGGTACTCAATTCCAAGAAGACTCATTTTTACATTATTCCAATCTTAATTACACATTAAGTGGTTTTAAACAATATCTCAAGAGATAGTAGTTAGTTACGATCGTAAGAGCTATTATTAATTGAGAATATTGGACTTAAGTGATGTCTTGAGGTTTTTCTAATGAAGACTTAATGAGTTTCAACTCCATAATTTTTGAGCAATGATAGTCACTTCTTCATTACCAAGATGCATCCATCATTTATATTTCCATTTTCATATTCCATTTCATTTTATAAAAATACCAAAAATAATAGTTAACATTTAATTAAATTGCATTTCCATTTTAGTTTATTAATTCAAAATCCAAAACCCAATCCCCCATTGTTTTCATTGCATTTGCATGACATTTAGATTACTTAGGATTCAATAAAAGGCTCTTCGAGAAGAGAGAACGATCCTAGGTTTGCCTATACGCAATCCTTGGTTAATTGTTGATTGTGGACCCCAAGGCTAATGACAAAAGGTCTTCATCAAATGGCGCCGTTGCCGGGGAGCTAAGTAATTGGCTCCCTAGGTAATCTAATTGTCAAATTTACTTTTGACAAGGGGTTTCTCGTGTGAAGCTTGTTAGTTTTACATTTTTTATTTTTCATTGCATATAGTTTAGGGTTTTTGCATTTAGGTAGCTTGCATAGAATTCATTGCATTATTGCATTGTCTTGACTTGGTAGCTTCTGTGTGGTGTGTTTGTATTAAATTTGATATGATTTTGAGCTTATTTGTTTGAATTCACCATGTCTCCAAGTTAATTCATAGCATACTTGCATCTTTTGTTTTGTTTTTTTTTTTTTAAAAATAAAAATAAAAAATCTTCTTCTTTTCTTTTTCATTTGCATTTGAATTTTCTTAGACTCCTTTTCTTAGTTTTTATAGTTTATAGATAGATACTTATTTTGTAATTCATTGGGAATTAATTGTATTGAACTTTCATGGCTTGGTTTTATGACAATCATAATCTACCTTTCAATTCTCACTCTTTTGTAGGCAATCAAGAATGTCATGGCCCATCCCACCACCCATTACATGAACCACTCCACCAACCTCCATTTCAACAATATCATCAACCCTCTCACTCACCATACCATCCTTCCTTTCATCCCACTCCCGAACCATACCATCCATCTTATGAATCCTTATACTCATTTGGGCCACCTTATGGACCTCACTCTCAACCATGTGTGCCCAACCAAGAATCTTCCCTTTGTGAAGTCATTGGAGATTTTCAAAATCAAACGGCTTGGGCTATAAATGAGGAGTGGTCACATAAGGACAATTTTCATCAAGAAATGGAATCTATTCTTAGAAGAATGGAACACCAAGTGAAAATGAGTGAGAGATTAGGAAAAGAAATTGAACAACAATCACAAGTGTTGCAAATGAATTTTCAAGAAAACCATTCTCTCATGGTCACACATGCACAAGAAGTGACGCAAGTACAAAAGCACATTGAAGAGTCTTCCTTCCCATTTGGTAATGATCTTATCCCTGTAGAAGTAGGCTCTCACACTACTCTAACTAATGAAGCAATTCATGATTTGAGAGATGATGAGGTGGACGAGACAATCATTGTTGAATCCCCTCAATTGTTTGAAAATGTAATTGCTCAACCAATTGGCTTTAGTAGTAGAGATTCGATTGTACTTGTTGATGAGTGTACTCCGCTTTCTACATGTGATGCTTTAAGCGTAGAAAATGCTTCTCTTCATAGTACTAGTGATGATTGCAATAAAGTGAATGACACATTTTCATGCTCTTGTGAGGAATATAAAATATGTGTAGATTGTTATCATGAAAAATGTCATTTACTTGTTGAGCTTCGAAAGAAAGCATTTAGTGAAGTGGTTGACTCTACCATTGATCAGAATGCATCCTCTTGTACTATTGATGATAGTAAGCATGTCAATTTTGGAAAGGTTGAATTAAGCATAGATGCCAATGTTGTTGATGACGTTCTAGCTGAATGGCATGTTGATTGTCCTGATTTTGCATGTTAGTGATTCTCTCATTTGTGCATGTGCTAATAATGCATGGTGTCCTATTTGCACCGATATTAATGATGCATTATTTGGTGATTCGACTTGCTTAGTGATTACGCATTACTTGTGGATTATGTTGTTGATATGAGTGAGAAAGATCATAGCCTAGAATACCAAATGCATAAAATTCCCCTTTGGATCACCTCCTTGTAGTCTTGTTGGCAACAAAGATTCTGAAATTTTGATTGATAAAATTCTACATATTGATGAATCTTTCCAACAAGTCTTATCTTGTGATTTGCCACCCGATTTAGAAAAGAAAAATGATTGCTTTGAAATTTTGGAGCCCTCGGGTGGTGACAATTTCAAAAATTCTCTTCCTTCTTCCAATCTTTTTCTTTCCATCTCTTGTGATTGCAATAATGATGTAGTATACTCCAACACTAAGTTGGATTCCATACCTTCCATTTTGCAAGCACAAGAGAATTTTCACAATGCAACTGGTTGCTTGACTCCTACTGACGGGAGTGTCGTTGATTTCCTTGGATGTGATAGTTATTTGGAGAGTTTAGTTCCTAAAATAAATTTACGTCACTTGAAATCTCTCCATCTTGCTATTTTTGGATGGGATACTGCTATTTGCTTGTCTTCTTTGCAGGCATATTGTTGGAAAGATCGTCAGGGGAGTCAATCTCTACCGTACATTCTTGGACCTCTCCTGATTGATCCTGAGCCACCTCCAACTAGGAAATTCAATAGAAGAGAAGATATTTTTAAAGACAAATGCATGATTCTCATTGGCGATGAGAACTTCTCTTTCAAGCGACTCAAGATTATCTAGTAAAGGTTGTCTCTTTCCTCACTTATTTTCTTCCTAATTCTTATGATCACATGGGCTTAATTGTTGTGTGAGGAAGATAAGTGTGGGGGAGGGACACAATCCAGTAGAAAAAGTAGAAATAATGTAGTTTAGTAAGTAGAATAAGAACTCCCTATGTATGCTTTGCATTCTTTGACCACTACCATAGTTAATTACCGTTGTGCCTTGAATTTCAACTTATTTATCATTCTCTTTAGAGTGGTTTTATTAACATTGAGGACAATGTTTTGATTAAGTGTGGGGGAGAGATATACATTGTGAGTCCCAATTAATTGGTTGTTTTTAAATGAGAAAATGCCTAAAACTAGAAAATTTTAAAAATTTGTAGAATGACTCACTCTAATGCATGTCCTAAGTGGTAAAGGGTCGCATCTGCCACTTTGGAAGTGTATAATTTGTGGGAAATTCTTTGAGCTTTCATGAGATCTAGTGTTTTGGCAACTTTATCAAACCATGTTTTACTTTTTAAGTGAATGGGAAGAGAAATGAACCCACAATTGGATTTTTGCTTACTCCTCATGTTGAAAAAGAGAGTTTATATATCATTTGTGCATTTAAGAGTTGAGCATTATTTTAACTGACTGCAATGTTTTGATTGGTTGTGTTTGTAAGGTTAGCACTTGGAATAGTTAAGTAGATGTTTTGTGGTTAGTTTACCATGCAATTGATTTTGTTAGAGTGAGCATTGGAGAAAAACATTGTTGGAAGGATATTTGAGCCTTAAAGTCTTTTCATGTGTGCATGTTCACTTGGTTTTTCACCTTCTAGAACTTGTTCCAACTCTTTTTCAAAACGGTATTTGCGTTATTGTGATGAAAATGAAAGAGGCATTCAATTCTAAACCATTTTCACCCAAACACAAACCTACATTCATCTACCATTTGCTTCCCTTTTTGAGCCATTCCTATGTTGTATGCATGTCATTACTTATAGTGTTCACAGTATTCTAAAAATCAAAAGAGAATTGCCAATAAAAATTTGAAATGCCATGTATATGAAAAAAAAAAAAAATAATAAGAAGAAAAGAAAAAGAAAAAAAGTGAGTATAGTTTGAAAAAAAAAGTATTTGGTAGATAAAAATAAAAGCAAAAGAAATATCAAGAAGGCATTTGTTCATGATTTGCAAAAGAATTAGCAAAAGTTTGTAAAGTTATTTAGATGCTATGAACTTGGTTATTAACTGTGACTTGCATATAAACTATTTTCTTTTTCTCATTAATTCATTTCATTTAGCCTTCATCCATCATTACAAGCCTTTAAGTCCTCTTGATTCATTACATTAATTGCTATTAATAGTGGAGATGTTAGAGTTGTTACAAGCCTATGGTAAGGTGTTGATTAAGTGAGCTAGAGTGAAATTATTCCAATAAGGTGAGATGAGTGAAACAGATATAATACCTTGAGAGTTCTCCTGTGCTTCATTTTAATAATTTGGATTGTATGGTCAGCTAATTTCTTTACATCCTTGATTATAACTAGTGTTGGCTTGAAGAATTTGATTAATTAAATCATTGTTTTCTATTTATGAAATTGCTCATTTTTCAAATGCATTAATGATTTGGACTTGGAATCTTGTACTCAATTGCCTTTGTTCAGGAGTACAAAGGTTTAAGTGTGGGGGAATTGATTGAACCATATTTTATATGATTTCTCATTATTTAATTGGGATTCTTAATGGATTTTGTCATAATTGTTGAGCTTAAAATGTCTTTCTCGTGATAAATTGATATTAAGAGTAAATACATTAAGTTTACACTAAAAGGGTAAAATTGTCATAAAAATTGTTATTACTCTTAATCTTTAATTTTTCTGAGAATATTTGATACAGATTAATTAATTTTGATTGTAGGTGGTTGGAGGAATTAAATCAAATTTGAAAATGAAAAGTTAGAGCTCAAATTATAAACTTTCACACTTTGCAGATTGGTCCCTCTACATAACCTTTTTACACTTCGCAATTTGGTCCCTGATCAAAACACTGCGGTTTGACCAGGAACCAATTAGGTTCCGCTGATCAAAAATTTGGGGGATACGACATATTCAGAAGAGACAGAGAGCGGAGAACGAAGGAGCGCCGCGAGGGAGGAGTTCTCGATCCAGCATCCACCTTGCTTCTTCCTCTCGCCGGTGACTTCATCACCATCATCCCACGGTCGCCGGCGAGCCACCACCGTTCCACCACCATTCTCACCGTTCAGCGTCACAGCAACGCGAGAAAGGGAGAGCTGAGCATCTTCCTCCATCCTCCTCCACGTTCGTTCCTCCGGCGAGCCACCACCATTCCACGGTCAGAACCACCGCAGCCACCATCGTTACCGTTCACCTTCACTTCCAGCCAAGCATTGCAATTTTCCGGCGACTTATTCCAGTTAGGGAAGAGCTTGAGTTTTCCGACGAACATTCCAGATTCGGCGAGTCTCAGATTGCAATGAGCGGCTGATTTTCTCTGCTTCTTGGTGATGATGATTTGTTCTTGAGCTTAATGGACTACATAGGGAGTTTTCCTATCATTCCATAGTCTAGATTTATATATATTAATTGCCTAGATTTAGGAATTGTTGTGTATGATTCTGGACTGAGATTAATGATTATTGTCTCTTATGGTTTGATATTTGTGACTGAGATTAGATTTGTAATATGAAGATTATATGTATTTGAATTGCTTTGTGGGTGCAATGATACTATGTTGATTAGCGTGATATTGTCTAATTAATGTGATTGATTTGTGCATTTGAGGGACTGATTGGTACTCAATTCCAAGAAGACTCATTTTTACATTATTCCAATCTTAATTACACATTAAGTGGTTTTAAACAATATCTCAAGAGATAGTAGTTAGTTACGATCGTAAGAGCTATTATTAATTGAGAATATTGGACTTAAGTGATATCTTGAGGTTTTTCTAATGAAGACTTAATGAGTTTCAACTCCATAATTTTTGAGCAATGATAGTCACTTCTTCATTACCAAGATGCATCCATCATTTATATTTCCATTTTCATATTCCATTCCATTTTATAAAAATACCAAAAATAATAGTTAACATTTAATTAAATTGCATTTCCATTTTAGTTTATTAATTCAAAATCCAAAACCCAATCCCCCATTGTTTTCATTGCATTTGCATGACATTTAGATTACTTAGGATTCAATAAAAGGCTCTTCGAGAAGAGAGAACGATCCTAGGTTTGCCTATACGCAATCCTTGGTTAATTGTTGATTGTGGACCCCAAGGCTAATGACAAAAGGTCTTCATCAATCATTTCAAGAAAAGTTGATAAGCTAGATGAATACGTAATAGATATTATTTCTTTTCTATCACTTTGAGATGTATGAAAAAAGAATTGCGACATTTCATTTCTTAAAGCATTTTCAAATCGATCATTTTTTATATATTGCAAAGGATGATGTAATTGTTTATAATAAAAAATCATCCTTAAAAAAGGCTTTTCCAATCGAAAGATATCTTTATCTTTCTCCTCTCTTTCATTGATTTTGTACGAATTCTCTCTTTCCTTCGGAAAAAGAGAAGTAGAAAGATACTCCCAAAAAAGAGAAGCAGAAAGAGATTCTACACCTATTTATTATTATGTTTTTATCAATTTCACCTCTATTGAATTTCTAACATTTTTTTATTGAAATAAAAATAGGCAGTCATGTTCTCCCTTCTCCCTAAATAGTATATTGAGGAAATAAATAAAAATAATAAAAATAAAGATTCGAGACATCCAATTTCTCAATTCTGACATAATATACTTATTAGATCGAATAAGTACATTAGATTTAATAGAATTATTTTTCTGTATCAAGACTAATACCAATCCAACCCATTTCATGAATAAAATGTGACCAATTAACCAACCAACAAAACTACTTGTTAGAAATAAGAATTGGTTGTTGCATCAAAACATATAAATTTTGACTAATCTGACTAACAATGAACTTGGTAAAATGAAAATGTTCAATAACTTACAAATAAGATTATTCAAGAATATCCTTTGAATGCTACAATTACGCATTGAATTTTGATTAGTGGATCCATAATTCAAAAGGTGTTTGTGATTATTATTATTGCAGAAGAAATGAAATAAAAGATAGGTAGAGCTATGAAAGTTATCGTATGAGGTTTACCCCATGCTAGATGCAAAGGCGCATAATAGATCGATATGAACATCATGAGCTGTCCAATAATAAAACTAGTTGTTGTTGATACTTTCTTCTCAGTTCCTTCTTCCGTAAACTGAGCTTGGAGAAGGAAGAGATAAGAGGGCCCCATAGAGAATGTGGTCAGAAATCCATAATAAAGTTCGACGACAACGACTGAATTAATTATCTTCATGCATAAGAATACTAGATTATCTAGTATAAAACACTTTAAAATCATCATAAACCTCCCTTTTGGTTGTGATTTTTACATTATTATATTATATTTTTTCTTTTTGATTGTGATTTCGATATTATTATAGGATAATTTTTATTTTCATTTCTATTGTAATTTCTAGATTATTATATGAATTTTTTTTTTCTATTGTGTTTTCTAGATTATTATATGAAAATTCTTTTTTTTTTCTATTGTGTTTTGTAGATTATTATATGATTTTTTTTTTCTATTGTGATTTCTATATTATTATATGAAAATTCTTTTTTCTTTTCTTTTCTATTGTGATTACTAGATTATTATAGGAAAATTCTTTTTTCCCCTTCTTTTCTATCGTGATTTCTATATTATTATATGAAAATTATTTTTTTCCTTTTCTATTGCGATTTCTATATTAATATATGATAATTCTTTTTTTCCCCTTTTCTATTGTGATTTCTAGATTATTATGATAATTTTGAAACTTATATATAGAATTAGAAACAGATAGACTAGAAACAACATCTCTTATTTCAATGACACCAAAGAAAGGGATATTAAATGAATGGATTTAGTATATAGATAGACTATAATGAAATAGAGTCACTTTGAGGTTCCCTGTGAAATATGAGGTGTAATACCCTAAAAATTCCACTTATGATAAGTATCATAATTTGGTGAATAATACCTATTGGAAATAGGTGAATATGTGGTCTCAAACCTGGAGTTATAATTATCGTATTTTCTAGGGAAATTTCTAGTGAAGTTTGAGGGAATAAAGTGTCAAAATCCCTAAAATGCATTTATGGGTCATAAAATGCCCTGAAAATATTGTGATAAATCGTAAGAGGCAGTAAAATAATTATTAAAAATTAGAGAGTATATTGTCTCTAATTTTGGTAATTTATTAAATTACAACCTTGGAAAAATTAAAGGGTAAAAATCAAAAAGTATTTTGAGGACCAAAATGACCCCATGATTTTTAATATTTTACATGGGACATAAAATACCAATGTCAGTAAAATAGTTGTGAGATATTGATTAATCTTAATTAAGAAAATTGTCAACAATTAGTAAGTGGTTAATTAAGTAATTAATTGCTAATTGTTTAAGCATGAGAAAATGAGTTATTCAAAATTAATTATGTAAAACCCTTAATTAAAGGTTAATGACCAATAAGGGATCAAGATTGGTGTAAAGAATATTGCTAAGTAATTTGGCATAATTAAGAAGTAATTATGGTGAATTACATAAAATCCCTAAAATAACCAACAAAGGATTAGCCATTGGGAAAATTGGCTAATTAGATAATTAAGGCATAAATAAACATATTATAAATCAAGGTTGACAAGTCAATAGGAAGCAACATCTTTTGTCAAAAGATGGCCATAAATTTCGAAATATATAGAAGGAAAAGAAGAGAAAATATGTCAAGTGTGAATGCAAAATGAGGTTTTATGCAAGTTGCAATTAAACAAATAATATTTGTAGAAAAGGCCAACATGATAAATGAGAACCGATAGAAATTAAATCCTACCTTGAAATCCTTGGATTAGGTGGAAAACAACTGGACATATTGTGAATCAGTGGATTTTTGTCCCGAAGTTGACATTACCCGAGGTAATTTCCGTAACCGACGGTGTTTGGCCTAAGATCTTCTGCAGGCAAGGAAATACCCTAAATGGGATCAAAAATTTAGTTAACCCAAATATTTTGAAAGAGGAAGAATAGACCTTCAGGGCTATGTTGTTGGATTTTTGAGATTTGTTAAGATTAAGCGATTAGAATACCGATCAGGGAACTTTATCGGTAGAAACCATAAAGCAAGGCAAGGTGACATCATATGACACCATTTTGTTGACAAATGAGGAGGGGGAGGTCGGCATCCATGGTGTGTGGAGGAGGTTGAAGATGCACAAAAACCCTAATTTCCATGGTTGATATTGAGGGGAAAATTACCAAGTTGGCCTCACATTTTTTCTATAAAT
The DNA here is from genome assembly GCA_025563575.1 of Acacia pycnantha. Lineage (NCBI taxonomy): Eukaryota > Viridiplantae > Streptophyta > Magnoliopsida > Fabales > Fabaceae > Acacia > Acacia pycnantha. Next base: position 1,565,955 of record JAMWYP010000065.1, read on the forward strand.
AGCCTTCTCCTCTCTTCATAATTCTTCACCAATTCACAACGTCATCTCTCAAGAATTTCGAATCTAGAGAGAAGGAGGAGCTCGGAGAAATTTGTAGCGAAGCTCTGAGTAAGTTCTTCGGTCCCTAGTCTTAAGCTTTAGTAGTTCTTTCGGTAGTTATAGTAGAAATGCTAGTTTAGTCTTTAATCTTTCAAGTTAGTTTAGATATCATGTTTTAGGGTTAAATATGATATTTATTTTGAGAATATGTTGGAGAAAGAGTTATGGAAAAATTTTGGGAGATTAGAGTCAAAGTAGCGAAGCTTTGGCGAAATTCCGCCGATTAGGGGAGTCAGGGGTAAAATGGTCATTTATGACTAAAATGTCCGTCATAATGTTTGATCATTAATAAATGCGCTATTGTCCTTATAGGATATCCCTGATTACATTCTGACCAACCGTCATATCGAAATTCCGTCAATGGAGGTACGTTCGCGTACTGTAACACTAACTCTGATGGTTATATTATGCGTGTATGTGATGTATGTATGGTGTGTTTATATGTGGTGTGTTGTTGAAATGCATATTGATGTTAGAAGATAACTTTATGCATGCTGGGAGCGATATATCTGTAATGCTGGGAGCGATACGTTTGCATGCTGGGGGCAATACATTTGCATTGGTTGGGTGTGATTCATATGTTGTGATAATGTTGTTCTGTAACCCATATGCTGTATATGTAAACATGAGATCAACCGTTACCTGAGATCCGGTGCGGATCTTAGCTCTTAACATAGCGTCAGGGTCAGGAGGACCGAGGACCGAGGAGAGAGGGAAGCAACAAGCTTAGAGACCGGCTGAAGACTTTCTGTTGTTGTTCTTACTTTTGAAAACTCTCGGTTACTGTACCGCTTCTGTAATTAGCTAGTGGGCATTTTGAATATATATATATATCAGTTACACTCTTGCTCCGATGCTCTACTATGATGAAAAATTTTTATACTGCTTTTGAAAAACGAGATGTTACATGAGGCATGGAACGGAGCCACTACGAAGAAGTTCCGCAAGTTACAAAGGAAACTTCAAGCTCATATTGGTCATGGGTCGAGAACGGGAATTGAACTCTATGAGATCTAATTTCTCGTTGTTCCTTAGTAGCTCAGTGGTAGAGCGGTCGACTGTTAATTGATTGGTCGTAGGTTCGAATCCTACTTGGGGAGATTTGATTCATTTTGAATTAAAGAATTCAGAATGAAAGGGTTCGCTTTGACTGTTAAGAGTAGGTAACTTGTTCCCTGTATCTTTGTTTCTATTGCATTCTATCTCATCGTATCTCATTCTGTTCTGCGATCTTTGAGAATCGTTGTCAATGCTTCGGTGTAGTTTCAGGATAATCCTTTGTTCCACAGTCCAAGGCTATTTAAACTAACCAATTAAGAATTCTCAGATGTACTAGAACTAGCAAGTGCATCTTTGATGAGGTCATCAATTCTCCCGAGATGCCACAATTATCGCAAGCAAAGCTATAATTTGTAAACTACGATCAAATACATGGAAGCATTGGTTT